>JAPSES010000105.1:9205374-9233491 GCA_029822895.1 Maxillicosta whitleyi | reverse complement strand
GGCAATTGATATGACAACATCAGCTGGATCTATGTAAAAATAAGCTACAATATGTGTGAGGGGTGAGATTTGTCATGCCTGGCACCACTTGTTCTTTTCTGATTCCTTTTTATTCATCCTACATGCATACTCATTAAATATTGTGTTCAATACTACTTCCTCAGAACCACAGCTTTAGCCACCAAGCTGACAGAGTTCAACCTTGGCTCAGATAAGCACACCTTCCTGTCTAAGCTCATAAAGAGTATCTTCTCCACCTACCTGGAAAGTTACATAGACATGGAGAGAGAATACCTTCGTACTCGTGGTGCCATGATTCTGCAGCGCTACTATGACTCCAAGAACCACCAGAAACGTCCAATTGGCACTGGAAGGTCAGATTCTGAATCTCAGTTTCTTTCCAAACTACTACAATTTTGACTTTGATGTTTTGTAGGTGTAATAATATCTCTCCATGTCCTGCCACAGTATCCAAGACTTAAAGGAGCGGATCAGACAGCGTACCAATCTTCCCCTGGGCCCCAGCATTGACACCCACGGGGAGACCTTTCTGTCCCCAGAGCTTGTGGTCAACCTGCTGCAGGAGACACGCCATGCCTTTGAGAGATGCCACAGGGTGAGGCTGTGCCACCTGCTGCATTAAATGAATATTATGTGTTTCTGAAAAACTAGTTTCTGGAAAAAATAAGTCCTCCTGAGCTCAAATTATTAAATATATCTTCCTTTTTTGTTTGGTATAATTCAGCTTTCAGATCCTGCTGACCTTCCCAAGAATGCCTTCTCAATCTTCCTGCTGCTGGTTGACCATCTCTGTGTGGAACACATTGACTACGCCCTAGAGATCGGCCTCTCAGGTACAGCCAGCTCAAATAAATCGTATAAATTCTATTTGCTGTGTGTTGATACTGGATGAGATAAATCCAGTCAGTCACACTGGGCAGAAGACAGCTGCTGCACATAGATTGTCCACATTCAGACGCTTGATCCTCAAAGGGACACAAATCACTAACTTATGACCTTCCCAGTATCACCAACGAATAACACAGACCAACCAAGTGAGCAATACCTTGTGAGGGACCAGAAAACACCTCTCATTACTGATATCATAGAATACTGTTGTTTGAAAATAAAGAAAAACATGACATTGGCCCTTGACACGAGCAGATTATGGCTCTCTGGCATTCAAGGTGTACAATACCTGTATAAATATGCACCTGGAAAGTATGGCCTGAAATCAACTTTTGGATTATTATGATCATTTATGGTATTATGAGGAGTGTCTCTGTTTCGTTTACAGCGATTCCCTCAGCAGATGCCAAAAATGCCAACCTTTACTTCCTGGATGTGGTTCAACAGGCAAACTCTATCTTCCACTTGTTTGACAAGCAGTTCAATGACCAGCTAATGCCTCTAATAAGGTCAGGGTTAAAAGTTAAACCACTGTATTTAGTTTTTGGTACACCTACAGAGACCCTTGAATTTACATTTTAAAACCTGTCTTTTCAGCTCATCACCAAAGCTGGCAGAGTGCCTACACAAGAAGAAAGAAGTGATCGAACAGATGGAAGTGAAACTGGACAATGGGATTGACAGGTCTGTGGGTTTTGATTTCAAAGCAACCTGTTTTTTTTTTTTTGTTTTTTTTTTTTTTAAATCATGTTTTTATTGTGTACAGAACATTTCCAAAATAGGAAATAATGACAAATGATCTTTAGAATCACTTTTCTGACAAACCATTTTTTCCTCCCACACACAGAACACTTAACTGCATGGTGGGGCAGATGAAGCACATTCTGGCAACAGAACAGAAGAAGACTGATTTTAGACCCGAAGATGAGAACAACGTCATGATCCAGTACACTACGGTAAAGGATACAGCCTTGGCCACTGAGCTCGCACGCACAAAACCAATCTGGAAATGACACTGATCAAATCATTCCCTGTTTATCTGACTAAATGTAAATGTTTGTTTTAGTTTGTTCTAATAAATCGGTCAATGTCAAGTTTTTCCTAATGTCATTTCTCGGTATGTCTCCTCTCCTGGCAGGCCTGTTCCAAGGTCTGCGCCTACGTCAGTCGGCAGGTGGAGCACGTGCGGAAGTCCATGGATGGGAAAAATGTAGACACAGTGCTGACGGAGTTGGGCGTTCGTTTCCACCGCCTCATCCACGAGCACCTACAGCAGTACAGTTACAGCTCAATGGGAGGCATGCTGGCCATCTGCGACGTGGCTGAATACCGACGATGCGCCAAGGACTTCAGGGTGAGCGGGGGGGCATAGGTCCAGGAGACTCTGATCACAGGGCAACACATTTGTAGTAGATTTGTCATATATTTTGTTGATGATTAGCTTAAGAGGCTTACTTGCCCTTCCTGTTTTAAGATAATATTTAAATACATTTGAGAATATTTTAGATTTTTGTTATGTTTTTCCTGAGAAGCAGCCAGTGATGGGAAGGTTGCTGTTAAAGTGTAATGAGCTGTTAGTATCTAGTCTTTGTTTTATGTATTTTTTTAAGTTTATAATAACTATTTTGATTATGAAAATAATGTTTTAACAAATGTAATATCATTAAAGCTGAAAGGTGCCACATACATGAATAACCAGGCAGTGTAATTACTGTCAAACTTGTGTTAAAGCCTCTTGCAAGGACTGGTCCAAATTCAGACAATAAACAAACTGCAAAATTCGATTGCATTCTGCCAAATAAATGGAGCCTGTCATTATTAAGATTTGTGAATATCATTCTACCCTTGATGATATCACACTGTTGTTTATCCCTATAGTTGTCTTAAAATATGGGTGGAAAATGCATTTAAAAATGTAAAGAAAAGATGAAGATAAATGATAATAAAATGCAGGCTGTTTTCAGTTTCTTTAAATTTGACCAAAAAAAATTATATGTATGTTTAAGTTGTTTTTTGTGCACTGCAGGTCCCTCTGGTGCTACAACTCTTCGATACACTCCATGCTCTCTGTAACCTCCTGGTTGTTGCCCCCGACAACCTTAAGCAGGTCTGTTCTGGTGAGCAGCTAACCAATCTGGACCGGAACCTCCTGCACGCCTTTGTCCAGCTCAGGGTGGACTACCGGTCGGCGAGACTGGGTCGCCATTTCAGTTAATGACTGACTCAACACCTTGCTGCTCTCCGTCCAGTAACGCAGCCCTCGTATGCTTTGATGAGATGATGCACCTTGAAGATGAAAACCCATCCCTGCATACAGACTGTCCTGGGATTGCTTTGTACATCATGGAAACAAAGGCCACTCCTCGTAGAATGAGGGATATGTGCATTTTATCTTTTTTTTCATGTTGATTTCTCTAAACTGATGATGTCTTTTGAGTTTAATTTTCGTTTGTTTTTAAATACTAATTCATGAAGTCCACATGGTTCAATTTCTGGCGTATTATATGTAAATGGACGACACTGATTTCTGCGCTTGTGTAAAAGATTTTTGATTGTGCCAAATATATATATACATATATATATACATTCTGTGGCTGCACAGGAATAAAACCTAAAGCTGCTGTAAAGAAGAGACTGTCAACAATCAGAGCTGCAGTAACATTGTGTATTGAGTACAGCTACTCCTTAAAATTAACTGTAGATGACCTGACAGAGAAAGCCTGCTGAAACATGAGATTGAGTTCTGTCTAGCTCAGAGAGACACATGACCACCTATGTAACCTTTGACCTCTGAGCTCAAAGCAGAGGTCAAGAGGCCATCATAGACAAGTGTGAGCCAAGCTATGAACAGGTCTGAGAACCTCTCCTGAGGTTTGGGTGGTCCCTCCTTGGGCTCAGATGACTGGCGGGATGGGTCACTGACTATGTGTCGCTGTAATTGCACAGATCAACACTCGTTCATCCAGTGACGCACACAGTCCAAACACATTGTTAGCTGGATCTGCAGTGTTTCTGGGTCAGGGGACACTGAAATGTTGGCCTCTGTTGATTAAAGAAACAAACTAGAAGAGACTTGTTACACAGTGCTTCTTGAATGTCAACAGTTAATTGAGAAAGAAAAGATTGTTTCCCAGTGTTTTTGAAACTGTCGTCCACTCAAAGCTGCTCCCACTGTACTGCCCTTTACCTTAATTAGTGACTAATTCAAAACATGTTGCATTTACCACTGTCCTTCTTAAGAAAACCCTTCATAAATGGGAAGCTGTGAGTTGGAAGTCTCTGCGAATGTCACTTTCAAAGTGAGATGAAATAGTCTTCTTTTCTATGAAAGTCATCAAGTATTCATGGGAATTCTTGCCACCAGAGTAAAGTTCTTTCTTAGACTTCAGGAAGTGAGCGGAGCCAGAGGGGATTAGATATCTACGAGTTGATGAATTGTGTGCAGTAGTCATGGACTGGGGAGAGCAGGGGAGATAGAGACGCCTGAGAGCTCAGTTCCAGCTCCGGCTGGTTAGTGTTGTGTAGAAGGTACACACGGTGCTGTGCAAGTTCAAACAACATAATTAATTAGGCTAATATTAATATTATCAATGCCACATAAATTCAATTCTCTCAGCCCTAATCACAACTGGATAGCTTGTAAAAATTATTTTGTTAGGCCCTGATGCAAACAGTGGGTCTTTTCCAAACATTTGAAAACTATTTGTTTTTGCAGCGATTAATGTGTGCAGTTCAGGAAGGGGTTGGGGGAGAGAAGCCGGGCCAGGGACGATAACTGGTGTGGAGACGAAGGCAGAGGCGCAGCCTGGCCCCAGGGACTCCCAGCACAGGCACATGGAAGAGGGGGAGGGATGTGTTTTTTGGGGTGGCTGTTTGAGCAGGTGGAGGGGATTAGTAATGCTGTCAACACTGGAGAGCTGGATAAGACTGTCCTCTCTTACTCGTCAGTTTGAGCAGCACTTGCATACACATTCAGAAACATAAAGACACCAGCACACAAACACAGCAGCTTCAGGACGAGTCCAACCTGTCCATGATGAACAGCACAGTCAATCAAGTTACACTTTTAGCTCTATTTGTTTTGCTTCTTCCTGCAAGAGGTTAACTCATCCATATCCTACCATTAAATCAACAAAGTTCATTGAACAGATTAAAAAAAAGTGGTAACACAGTGGTTAGTACTTGTAGCTATAGGAGACACTACCTTTTGTGTTTTTATGTGCATTTTCCATCCCAACCAAACTTTTTCTGAGTTGAGATTATATGTGTGATTGTATGTTTTACCAAATCAGTGTGAGATTCAGTGTCATAGAAATGTTTGGTAGTCTTCATCTATTGATTAGGTCCTCAGTTGGCACAAAGGCTTGAGCAACTAAATATCTCCTTTTTCTAAATCATGAACCACTGTTTCCTGTTTGTCCACTCTTTCTGCACGCCCGACTAGTCCTCCAACATCCCATAAATCCTTGCTTTCGGTGCAGTGGTACTCCAACTACACTGGCCCTCCCTCTGCCTCCTGGAGCACTGACAATAAAGCATTACAGCAGTCAATCCATGTCAACAACAGCTTTGCTTAATTCCTGCTAAACACGTTTAAACTAAATCTTCACCTAATGATGCATAATGATTTGCTCTTTAGTGTGCTGGCGGCTTGTATCAATTTCTGTGGTTTATTTTCCCACCATTAGAAAGATGACTCAGGTGGTCTAACCGCAGCATCCATACTGAGATGGTATTAAGCAAAGGATTCCCATTTTGAAATTAGTCGGGTAATTGTAACTGCACACACTGGAGATTTCATTGCTCTCAAACTCAGAACTCACATGCAGTTAAACGTACGTTGGCTTTCCAAACGTGATATTGCATTTATGAAGCGTCCAGTAAATGTGACGAGTGTGAAGTGATTATTATCTACCTCAAACTACACAAAATAAACATTAGTGATTAAGTATGATGTGTTGTATCAAAGCAGCACCCGTTTTAAAATCTATTCTTTATGTGACAGATTTTACAAGTGGGCACACAGCCAGGCCCTCTGATGTGATGCAGATGTTGCCCTGGCCTTGACCTCCTGCCCAAATGATGCCGGGGCCAAAATGGCACAGGTGCCGTACCACCTTCAGTCTTGGGCAGCCAGGACCTGAACTGTGCAGGATGTACACGGTGCCAACTCTCCTCCTTTGCTCACTTTTCTCATTATTAAGGTCTAGTCTTACGGGGCTTTAAGAAATTCTCCTTTCATTCTCACAATGGTGCAAAATCATCCTTTTAAAGATGCTAAACTAACACGCTGTCCTTTTCCCTCCTCCTTCTCCCATGCCATCTTTGCTTTAAAAACACTATTAATTCTGTGCCGGAGTGGAGTGTTTTCCAGTGCTATTTCCTGGCCCTGTGCCTGTGCCTTGCTCTCTCTTGGCTGGGTTTGTCTGGTTGACTGCTCCACAGGAACAGACTGGCACTCTAGCTGAGGGCTCCAGGGTCTGCACACACAATCCACTAAACATGTCTCTGTGTGAGGAGCCTAAATATGTAGTGCTCCTAATTTGCAGCATATGAATTACACGAAACATGCAAATATTGAGCTGTACTTTAAAATATAATTTGTTATATATATTCATCCTGGTTGTGAAAATCTAAGAAGTATGTGATGGCTCTTTGCATTCGTGTGATTTTAATGTTATGTACTGCACATGCACAAATGCTCAAATACTGTATGTGGAACAAATGCAGTAAAAATGCACATAAAAATGCTTACTGTTTACAGTACATACTGACATCACACAGCGAGAGTTTAAAGAACAAATTGATTCTGATGGTTAAGGGACTTCAGTCCTAAACACATCTACTCACAGGGCAAACAAACATCTGTTACATTTGTAAGGCCTATGGCCCTCCTAACCCACTGATGTTGAACCAAGCTTGTGCACACACCAGAGAAACAAATGAGGTCTCTCTCTCCTCCACTTAAGATGAAACACTGCATCACCAAAGCATGTGCATTTGTCTAATCAAGCTTTTGCCTTAGGGCACATTGAATGTAAATGAATAGGCTTGTGTGTGCCAGCCTCTATTTCTGTTCAGACTGGCTGTTTGATGATGAAATGGTGCAGTGAACATCTGACAGAAGGGGGCACTAGTGCTCCAGTGTTACTCTCCTCCCCTGTGGAGCACCTCTCTTCCTCAGAGCTCCTCACAATGGGGATCTGCCTGAGGGGGAAATGTTGCTTTTTTAGGTCTGTGAGCCCATATCCCTTAATCCCCAGCCATGATTGACAATCATGATTTAGGGTATATGGTGTCCCATTCTAATCCACGAGCAATGATTTCATTTGCATACCTTCCGTACGTGGCCTCATTTTGGAGGAAACGGCTGCCTTTGTAAGTGATACAGAAAGAGAGAGGGAGAGAGTGAGGAAGCTGAAGAGAGTGAGTGCAAGATAGAGAATAATGAGGAGAAAGAGAATGGAAGGGGGAATGTTTGTGTTTTTTTTTTCTTTTCTCTTTTTTTTGCCAGAAGGAAGATGATAGCCGTCTCCATGCCTAACCAAGCCCTCCGTTTATGCCTTTTCCTCTGCAGCACTTTCCCCCAAACACATTTTCACAAACACACACAATATGCATATTCTAGCACAAACTCTCAAATACAATCACAAGTACATTCAGAAATGTAAAGATGTATGGAGATGTGGGAACACTGAGAAAAACACACGGAGATGCTCCCTCACACGATGCAAAACTAAATTGGTATTTGCTCATTTTATAACCAAGTCAGGCTTAATTATAATCATGGGAGTTTGGGAGTTACCGTATAATCTCTAGAAGGTATTAAGAATTACCCAGAGCACACCACAGCAAAAAGAAACAAATACAAATACGTACAATTATTTCCCAGTCATAACACCCTGGGGAGTCTGAATCAAATAATGCTCAGTGTTTGGTGTGCCCACAGAGACCATTCATCCTCGCTTTTATCTAGTGAGGAAGTGGAACACAAGTGAAACACTGTATAAAAGGTCAGAAGGGTCACATGGAAAGGCAAGGTTAAGGTACGAATGTAAGGTATAATATGTAATAAGATGCAATTAATTCATTCTTAGCAATAATCTAACACTAATCTGAAATAATAATTATAATATTCATTTTATAGAGTTCATGGTAATTTATGACTGTTGTGAATTATTATGTCTTGCCTTCCTTTCACAATTGTGCCTTCAGGCTACAGAGATTTAAAATAATATTTAAGTAAAATATTAGATTTTTGATGCAAATTATACTTTTTTGATTCAATTAAATATTCCCTTTAATGTAAAGAACAAACTGAGAATTCTAGTAATATTTGTAACACTTAATTTGTACTGGTTTCACTTAAGTGTAAAAAAAATAAAGTAAATATGTTTCTGTAGTAAATTATTTGACAAAAACATGATTGAAATATCTGTACGATTATGTAAGGTAATACTGTAACCACTAAGAAAATTTTTTTTAATTTAATTACTGTGTTAAAGTCATGACTGCTGCTTTTCTCATTTCTGTGTGCACAAACACTTAAAAATATCCTAGTAGCAATGATGTAATTTTTAGTCAAATATTCCTAATTTATATTTATCTGATGTTGAGTCCCCAAGGCAGCATTACACCAAGGTTATGCTCACACCACAGAGGAGATAGTGGAGGAGGTAAACAGCACTACTGTACTCTGGAGCATCCCTCCTCTGACTGACTGAGCCTGGCCAGGTCTCTGTGACAGAGGACTCCCCTTTGGAACAATGCAAGTCTGATAATCTCCTCTTATCTCCAGTGTGTTTAGTGCCTGAAAACAGGCTGTCTACTTGATGGGTGTCTTTCCACGCCTCCACCATAGGGGAATTATCGTGTCATCATAAACCTGAAAAAAAGAGGAGCCAATGCTTACAGTAGAGCAGGAAAAAACAGAGCCAACGAAGCTGAAAATAAGCTATATTTTAGAAAATGAGCTTTATAATAAATCTTAATCAACACAGAATGATTGAGGTCAGTTTAATCTGAATATTGAGGTAATAGAAAAATAAAGGGATCGGTTAAAATGAGGTGGCACGCTGTGGAGTACTGTTCAGAATTTTTGATGAAAATAAATCAAGCGCTTTAATGTAAGAAGACAGTTCAGTTTTTCTTCCCTCTACCTGTCCTGAGTTTCCTCCCCTCTGGCCTCCCCCAGCCCAGTTCTCATCTGGGTTGTCAGTGTGGGAGGTGGTGTGGGATTAGGCAGCCTGAGGATGTGAGTACTTGAGCATCGTAGCCATCATCCCACCTCCATAGGCCATCCCACCCTCTCTACAATTAGCACTGTTTACCAGCCCTGGCCTAATTGATTCTCCCTCTTTATCTTTTTACCTCCTTAATTTTGTTATTAAGTGTGCGGGAGAGGCGCGAAAGCTCCTCTTTTTCCCATTTTGAGAAATTATACTCTTGTACTTGATCCAGCTAACAGGATTTTCTTAAATTACTTTATAAAAGACCATCTTTTAACTTTCTTCTTTCTCTCTCTATCCATTCATTAGCAGGTCTGCCTCAAGGCCTGCTCACATCAATTTCTTGGGTTAAAGTTACAAACTTAGGCAGCTAAGCTCGACGCTCACGGTGGTTTGTGGACGAGAGGGGGTGGCAGGGGGTGGAATGGGGACGAATTATTAATTTCTGAAGTATTAGAAAAATAAAGAGATTGAATTAAGAGTATTGGTCCTCTGTTATCCAGCGTGGCTAGCCTCAGGGACTTACTGTGGTGGAGGACATTATGCAAATGCTCTTCCTCACTCTCCCTCTCTCGTAGCCTATCTTCCATTCTCTCTACTTCCCTCCCTTTCCCTCTCTCTCTCTCTCTCTGTTGCAGTCTTTTTCTCTGCTCCTATTATCTTCCTCTCTGTGTCTCTTTAATCTTCATCAGTCAGCAGAGACAGAGACAGTACAGTGAGTGTCTCCTGTCGCTGCAGCTCCTCACAGACTCGTAATTCTCTCATCTCTCATTTTCCTCCTCATTCAAGTGTTTCTTCCCAAAATCTAAAAAAAAAAAGCAAAAAATAAAGGTCAAGTAGAGGGATCCAAGACTCCCACAGTTCCTGTTAAATCCCAGTGTTATAGAGATGCTGGAGACTGGAGAGAATCCTCCACATACTCCCTGTAACATGAGCTCAGTGATGACATATCAACTATTGATTTACAAGCCAATATTTCCTGGGACTGTAGGACGTATGTGAAGTGGCAGAATCTTTCAGAAGTTTGGGGAAAGTTTATTAAAAAGGTGGTGTTTCAAAAACATTTTTTCTTGGAGTACAAAAAGGGAAACTATTGTGACCTAATTTTCATCAGGGCTTATACATAAATCACGATTAAGGAAAATTAATGTTTTTGACCATTTTACAGCAATTTACACACAATTTTATATGGGAAGATTAAGTTTGGTAATTCTTAAAACAGCTATTTTGACAAAATATACATATGATAAATCATATACATGTGAATTATTAAGCACCAAAAAAAAATCCCAAACGAATTCCTTGTATGTGCAGACTTACTTGGCAATAAAGACCTTTCTGATATGTTTTATGAGACACACTGAAAACACATTTTAAACATAAACAGAGTGTACTCCAGCTTTTCACACTAGATTCAATGTCATAAATACAATTATCACAACAGTATGAACATTCTGTCCAATCAAAAACTCTTGATGAAAGGTGTTTGAAAAGCTTAAAATACATATGTATTTGGTGACCCAAATAAAATTTCCCCTGACCTATCTGTAAACTGCACCATGGGTTTGATTATGTTAAGTGGTGGTTGATGGTCAGGTGGGTTAAGGCATGGACATTTGCACATTTGGGTAAATAAATCCCACTAAATGATCAGAACATAATTAACATGTTCTATGTAAAGTCCAAAAACCTCAGATAAGGAGGAAAAAATGGCAAAATAAAAGATAATTTTACTTTCTATTACTCACAGAATAGAGTTTCTCTTCAGTGTAGATCAATATACTAGAGATATACCATTGAATACAGAGTATATTTTGTGTAAGACAAGCAGGTAAAGACAGGTTAAATGCACTCATTATCACTGATCCATAAAAATCCAGATAGCCTCGCTGACATGCAAAACTATGGTCAATATTGATGTTTATTCAAGAAGGACAGGCATTCTGTTGAAGGCTGATGAGCCCCGAGTCCAGTTAATTAAGTCATAATGAAGGTGGAAAAAAAGAGGAGGAGGAGAAGGCATTCATGATGATAAGAGGAGGATGTCAAAAGGGGAGGAAGAGGAGGCAAAGGAGGAGGGCAGCAAAGCATGGTGTCAGTAACAAGACCAGCGGGAGGGGGGCAGCGGGGGGGAGGTTCCCAGCAGCACTGGTGGCATCCTGCACCAGCGGCGTACACGGCACTAGAGGCAGAACAGACAGGTCTGATGTTAGCAAATATTAGCTTTGTGCAGGACGTGGGTGTATTCTCTTTGACACACTCATTGCATATTCAGAGACAGATGTTTCTGTGGCAGAGGCGAAGATGAGGAGGAGGAGGGTGGGTGCCTGAATGAAAGGCCTGAGATGGCAGAGTTGCTCTCGGAGGAGCAAGTAATTGGCCCCTTGACGGTAGCGGTGACAGAGAGAGGCATACACATACACACCCACGTACACACACACACACCCCTTTTCCCTCGCTCATCTCCTCTGCCTCTCTTCCCTGATCTGATAAAGGTAAACGTGTAGCAAATTTGTCATTTGATGAGGGAGGATTTCCACAAACAGAGCTGACATGATGAGCCTGTGATCTGCCTGTATGAGAGTCAGCAGGGGCCCAGGCAGGCAGAGATCTCAATCCTCCCTCTGCCTCTTCCCCCTCTCACTCTCTGCCTGCCTCGCTCGTCCTCATATAGTGTCACACACACACACACACACACACACACACACTTGGCTGTGTTCACATGGAGCCTCAGTCTCAGTAATTGCTGCCTGCCATCCATATCTTTCCCCTTCTCTGTCTCCGAGTCCTTCGCTCTGGTGCTGTCTATCTCTCCTCCTCAGAGACATCCTCCTCTTCTTTTTTCAGTTCCTCTTTTCTCCATCAAATAAAGGGCCCGGCCCTCGCCTCAGCATCACACTCAATTTCTGACTCTTTCACTTATCTCTGGGCTCCATGCCTGCAGACTGCTCGGTTATCCACACTCACCTACCTTCTCCTTTCTTGCCAATGCAAAAAAAAGAAAAAAAAAAACTCAAATATTTCCAGTGCTATATTGACAACTTAAAGGGGTTAATGGTCAAGAGCTCAGTCACAGACATGAGCTGTGTGATAAAGTTGCAACACATTCAGGTGATAACAGACTCCTCCATGGAATAATACAAGGATTTATGAACAGATTTTTGGGGACTCGTATCAGATGGATTCAGAAGGACTAAGTTAAATGAAGTTTAGTGGCAATGGCCCATCCAGGCTCCTCCACCAAACACTGACCTCCATTACCACAATCATTCTCACTACAATAACCCCCTCCATGAAGATTATGAACATACTCTTTCAAAGTGATCACAAGACTCTCCACTGACCATAATAACACATCTTCCTCGTCCCACCACACCTAATTGCTCTGCACTACTACAATCCTCTTCTCAAATGCAGACTCCCCTCCATCTCATCCCTCTCTCCTTCTTTCTCTCTCTTTCTCTCTCTCCCCCCAGTCTTTTCCTATCCATCTGATCTGAGAAGGAGTCACTGGGTTTGAGCCTTTCTACTCAGGGGTAATGGTCCTGCCTCTGCCTAGTCCCATGACTCTAATCCTGGGACTCGGGACCCGAGCTACTGCTCTTGTCCATGCTGACTGCTCAATGCCCCTCTGTCTATCTGAACTGCTGAATGTTAACCCTTTATATGTAGCTTTATATGTCAATAAACTGTTGAGTAACAAAAAGAGGACATGCAAAACCGATCAATTCTAATAGGCCAAAATAGGCCAATTCTTCACAAAGTAATTAAAATGAATTGAAAAGTGAACTAATTTTTTCTAAAGCATTTAAATCAAACAGCAAGGGTTTTAATATAGAGTCTAGTCATTATATTCAGTCATTATATCTGAATTAGCAAGAAAAAGATATGTTGCTTCTTGTTATTTTTGTGATCTGGGAGGGCAGAAGTACTGTTTAAAAGAGGTTTAAAAGGATAAGGAATGGTAATAGTTAGAAAATCAGATATATTGTCAAGAAAATTTTAGGTTTAATAAACATATGCATATGTGAAATCAAAATATGTACATTTAACACTGTTTACAGCTATCCCTGTATTCTTCGCTAAAACTATATGTATCTTACAATATTTTTTTATCATTATAACATGATATAAATTGTGAACTGATGTTCAAAGTTCAATGTGTAATATTTAGTGACATCTAGAGGTGAAACTGCAGATTACAACCAATTAAACAATAATTTTCTGACTTCACATGAAAATTAAACATGTCATGGCCTTGGAAGTCTTTGAAGGGAGACTAGAGGTTGATCTGTGTAACTGGAGTCCTATGGGAGAAGTGGTTCAGAATAAACTATAAACAGCTATTTTGTGAAAACTGTTGGTTCCATAACAGTCAGGTGGCATTGGAGAGGCCATGTTATTCATAGACTAGCAAATTATGATGGAATCTGATAAGACCTAACATTAACTACATACACTACTGATCAAAAGTTTTAGAACACCCTAATTTTTCCAGCTTTTTATTGAAATCCAAGTGGTTCAAGTCCAATGAGCAGCTTTAAATGGAACAAAGGTAAGTGGTGAAATGCCAGAGGTAAAAAAAAAAAAAAAAAAAAAAAAAGGTAAGGTTGATCAAATGTTGAAAGTTGGTGCTACCAATTCCTACAGATGTCCCAACTTTACTTAATTACTTCCAACCCCCTCTGTCTGTATAAAAGTAGTGTTGGAACACAATTTGATATCATACTGTTGTGAACATTGAACAGTATTGTACTACGAAAAGTTGTGTGTTACTATAAAAATGGCAAGGAAAAGGCAATTTCCAATAGAAGAGAGACAGGCCATCATAACACTTAAAAATGGAAGCCTTTCCTACTGAGATATTGCCAAGAAAGTCAAGGTGTCAGTGAGTCCAGTTTCCTTCACCATCAAAAGGCATTCAGAAACTGGGGGAAATGCTGACAGGAAGAGGTGTGTCAGATCCAAAGCCACAACAGCATCAGAAGACAAGTTTGTGTGAGTCAACAGCTTGTGTAATAGGAGACTCACAGGACAACAGCTTCAAACACAGCTTCATAGTGGTCGTAGAAAACAAGACTCAGTTTCAAATGTGAAGAGAAGACTTCCAGTTGCAGGTTTGATGGGTCAAGTTGCAGCAAGAAAGCCATTGGTGGGACTTCAGAATAAGAAAAATACTCTTGTCTGGACCATGCAACACCACCAGTTGACTACCGAAGACTGGACAAAGGTGTTATGAACTGATAAATCCAAATGTGAAATCTTCGGTTCATCCTGCAGGATTTTTGTACACCATTGAGTAGGTGAAAGGACAGATCCTCATTGTGTGACATCAACTGTCAAACATGAGGAGGAAGTGTGATGGTCTGGGGCTGTTTTGCTGGATCCAGGGTCTGTGATTTGTACAGACTGAAAGGCACCTAATCCAGAACATCTACCACAGCATTCCGCAGCACCATCCAGTACCTCTGGGATGGGCCTAGTTGGTCAGAAGGTTCATCCTAAAGCAAGATAATGAATGACCCAAAACATAAGTCCAAGCTCTGCCAGAACTACCTGAAGAAAAACGAACAAGATGGTAAGGGTGAAAACATGAAGTGTCTGACACAGTGTCCAGACTTAACCCCATGGAGCTGGTTTGGATGAACTGGACAGAAGAGTGAAAGTAAAACAACCTGCAAGTGTTAAACATTTATGGGAACTTCTGCGACAGAGTTGAAAGAACTTTATGAACAATATTTGATTTCCATTGTAGAAAGAATGAGTGTGTTCGACTGTTATATCTGCTAAAGGTGGATACTTTGATGAGTCAAAAGTTCAGAATACATTTTGCTTTGTAAATGTATTCCATAATTTCCTTTTTAACTTCAATTGGTCATTTGTACACCGAGTACACCGAGACATTAAACTGTATAATTTTCAATGAAATTCTGGTAAAATTGGGGTGTTCTAAAACTTTTTGCCAGTAGTGTAGATGATCATTTTGTGAGAGAAGTAATAGATTGAGATGTTGTTACAGGTGATGCACATTTACAGCAGCTTCTCAGTCAATTATGAAGCCAAATCACAACCAAACACAGATGCATTTTTTCAAATTTCTTCATTGTATGGCGAAATCCAGAGGTAAACATAACCACATTTATCAACCATGTAGCTAATCTCACAGTCAGTCATACATATGATCTAAGCAGAAACTAATTACTTTGCCATTACAGTGCCATGAACAGTTAAGAGAGATTGGTATCTTTTGTCTTTAGTTGTAAATCTTTGACCTGCATGGTCCATGTGTCACCCTCCCCAACAGTGGCAATAATCAATAATCAGAATAATCAGAATACTTTATTAATCCCATGGGGAAATTATTGAGTGTTACAGCCACTCCATTCAAGTGTAATAATTTGTAGAATATGTAGTACACACTATGTTATTAGTATGATAATGAAAGAAATATACATAATAAATGTGCAAAAAAATATATATATGAGTGTTTGGTTTGCCCATTCTTGGTTTTTTAATGAGGAGAACATTATATGTGTTCAAGCATACTACATGGAGGTTAAAAAAAAAAAAGCTAAAATAAAAAATGGAAAAAAGTTCTGTCCAGAGAAACAAGTAGAAACATGATGACACAAGATGGTAGACTCTGTAGAAAGATACCCAATCCATCAGTCAGGACTTTCTCTATAATACCCAAAAGCATAATTATGTATATTATATCTCTTTCTTATTTTGACACTGAACTTGTGTGCAAATCTGCCATCTTTTTCAATGAGCCTATGTGCATGGTTCTGGGGACAGTAATATCAGACAGCAACAACTCAATGGACTGACATGGAATTTTCTACCTCATTAATGAACTATAGGACCACTTTTAGGTAGACATGGAAATTTTCCAAGAACTGAATAATTCCGATTCTTCACCTAAGACCATCATCAGACTAAATTTATTAATTTGTCAGACATTTGTATATTTAATATTCAGATTTTTTTTAAAATTACAATAAGCCTTAGCCTCATGTAGCTGTAAATGCTTTGTCTTGTAATCTGCCTGATCATTCCACTGCACCTTTTTCTTCAGACTTTGTCATCATAAGTTGCTGCAGAATTCAGTAATTACTTTTGCAAGAACAATTTTATCATAACCAATAAAATGATAGCCCAACCTACAAAGATGAAACCCAAGTTGGAGGGGAAAAAAAATCCTTCAAGACTCTACCCAGGCCTGGAGCTCCTTCCGTCAAATGTTTGCTTTCTTATGTACATTCTTCCAGTTTATTAAGGCACAGCACCTTGGAACATCATTAGAAAAAAAGCTCTACTGCCTGGGAGAGGTCTTCAGTGGTGGGAAAGGGGGAGAAGGGGGGAGGGGGGGCTTAGAGGAGAGCTGAACTTTGTTAATGGAGTGTTTCTCCGTGCAAGTCACTCAGCTTTGAAAGCCAAGCCCCCCGGGTGAGGACTCTGAAGCGCAGGAATCAGACATGCACAATCAGTTCCACTCCTTAAATCTCCTTCAGAATCATATCTATTTGAGCAGCCTTTCCTTAATTTATTTCTCTATCAGTTAGTGGGTTGTGATCTGGCGAAGCGCTTCGGGAATAGGAGGCACCGCTGAATGGTGAAATAGAGAAGGTTCCTCTCTTTCTCTCTTTCACTCTGTTTTCTGCTCCCTCGCTGATTTCCACACACACTCATACTCCCTATCTCTCCCCCTGTGCCCTCACCATCCATTTAGGCAGCGCCTCTGACTAATTTGCCCATCACGCTTGCTGTCTGGTCCTTTACGGTTGAAGATGTTTTGACGTGTCTCTCTCGGCTCGCTCTCTCCACTGGCACTGTCTCACTATGATTAAGAATATTCTGATAATAAGCAAATGCCAAGAGTCACCGAATGGCTGAGGAATCTGGAGTGCCACAGTGTGAGAGACTGCCTTCCTCTGCATCAGTGGAAAATGTTTAGAGTGAGCAGTGCATGCACAGCATTTTCAGTCAAAGGAAATGTAATCCAAACTGCAGAAAGAGAGGGGTTCTAGAGGGCAGATTCTTTATGCTGCAGATGAAAGAGACGCATGCTCTCACAATGTTCATTTATACCTCTGATTTAACATTTAGATCAGTGACAAATGGATTCATATCTCTGATTAATTAAAGGGATTTGTTAAAGGGCGTTCGAGTGGATTTGCAAGTACCTGCATGTGCCTGTGCCTAAACATGGATGTGGGTGCCACATGCATGCACCCACACCTCCTGCCATCCCGTGGCTCACTCCAGAGGTCACCCTGTTTGACTCTTCCCACAATCCCCTTGGAAAAAAGGGCGTGTCACTGACAGGAAGAATGTGCCAGGCCACCGCAGCAGCCCCCTTCACAGCCCCCAAACCTCCAACCACTGGACTCACCAAGTGATTAGTTGGGGATTAAAATATTTGCTGGGCAAATATCTGCTGTGGCTGTCTGACCCAACATCATAGTTCAAAGACATGAGCTTAACCAGGTTTTCTCTTTACTTGACAAACCATGAAGACATCTACAGACCACACCCAGTACACAGGCCATGAATCATTTATAGCCTCCATGTTTCATGGAAAAAAAAGTACCTGCATTCTCACTTTGCTGTCACTCTAAGGCAATGACAGGGACTTTGCTTGTTGGGAATATGCATATGGAGGTGAAATGCTAGGAATGCGAGTTGAGTGTATTTCAGTGGAGATCAGACACCTTATCGAAAAATGAAGAACGTCTTAGCTAGCTGGATAGTTTTTTTTTTTTATCAAGTCAGCGTTACCTTCAGCTACAGTTATATGTGTAATTTCAATGATCAGGCTTATAGCTAATAAAAACAAACATAGCTAATGAGAAATATGAAACAAAGTAAATTGTTGGTATTATTTTTTTTAAGCTACTTGAATGTTTACTTTTTTTATGTGTGTCCATATTAATCTAAGCTGTGGATCAACCATAGTCAATAGCTTATAATGTATAAGGAAAAATGGCAATGGAAAAATGTTACATACCGTTGCCCATAAAGTTGGAATAACTTTCAGACAATTCCTCTTTTTATTCCTAATTATACACATGGTATATAATCATTGCACCTGGTCAAAGGTGATTACTGGAGTCCCACTTGCACTTTATCTATAAAGAATAAATCACAACCACAAGAAGAACAAAAAATTCCAACTTTATGGGCACCAGTGTATGATTAAGTTTTGATGCATGCATTCTGCCATTCATCAGGGCACAATACCTGACAAATTAACACTAACTTCAAACCAAGTTAAAAGGAGTCTAATTTTCAAATTAAAATCTACAGTTTCAGAATGTACGTAATTTCTTTCACATTGAAGATAATAAAACTGTCTGGAATATAAAAAGTAGAATAGAATAGAACAGAATAGGCTTTATTGTCATTACACCAGTTGTGCAATGAATTTGCAGGTCTCTGCCAGCGACATTGGACTTAAATCTAAGTGGCAATATAAGATACAGACATCTTTTTTCAAAAAAGTATAAAATTATATAGTGTGCAATTGAAAAGTATATACAAAATGGAGATGTGAGACTGTATAAGGCTAAGATAAAAAAAAAAATTGAGGTATAAAACGTGCAATGTCTTAGTAGCAGTGTTAATAAAAACAATGTAAATATCTGTAATTTACAGTGTGAACAGTGCATGCAATAGTGTTGGCAATGCAAATGTAACAGGGTAGATGTGAAAGATACATGTGCCTGTGTAAACAGTGACATTGTAGGATGTACATAACTGTGTGAACAGCTAAAATGAAATTATGAAATTGTTTGACATTAAAAAAAGTCAACTTTCACAATATAATAATAATAATAATATAATATATTTTTACAATATAATTTTAACATGTATGGAATAGCACCCGGGATGTCAGAACTATATTTTCCACCGAGAGGATAAGTGATTTATGGTATGGAAGTTCAACTTGGTTGACATAAAAAAAAAAAAGGTACTTAAATTATCATGATGGAAGAGAACAAAATACTTATATATTAAAAGAATTAAAAGAATAAGCAATCCTCCAGAATTATATAGCAATAAAACTAATGGTGTAATGAGGATTAATTAATAAATCGCTTAGTATAATCATGACTTATATTCTGAAGCATCTATGTTTTTTAATATCATGGGATTTTAAGAGCTGTTTATGGCTGAGGAAACACATTTTCTTAAATTTCCACAAAGAGTGCTGAATGCAGGGGAGAGGAGGACAAGTTGCCAAGTACATTATTACCCCTTGGGGCCAAACAACACGCACCCCTGAGGACTTACATCACTCAGCAAATTAAGAGCGGGCTCTGAGGCTGGGGCCGTCCACCTCAGCAGCCTTCACCTCCCTGTTGAACAATACAACCTGCACTACCACCGTGGAGCATTCGTCTCAGCTCTATGCCTGGTCTTGTTATTCCTTTATTAAGAGTCCTGGCCACTAACTCAGGGGGCTAATATTGTTTTGCTTCTGACGGTCATTTGGCACTGAGTGTTCTTAATTTCTTGCACCCCCTCTCTCTGTCCTACCTTTCCTTTGTGTCTGGTGAGGGTGGGGGCAGACAAGGCATGTCGGCAAAATGCAAAGGTTTAATTACTTTTTGTTGAATTAATTAAGGAGGAAAAACTTGTTCTTGGGGAACAAAAGTGGGGCTGGCTGGAAGCAGTGGTCCAGAATGGGCGTGAGGCACAGGGAAAGCGTCATAGTAGCCCAGTAGCCTCAGAGGATTTAATTTAGAGTGGGTCTCCTGGAGGGTCCATCTACTGGAGACTTGGGCCCCAGATCAACCACTTGGAGGCTCTTATTGATACCAAGCTCACAGCTATCCATCACTGTCACACTGCTCTCAGAAAACCAGGGCACACTGGGGAGAAACTACATCAACACTTGTAGCTTTTGGAAACCACTGACTGGGTGCTTTAAACTCAACTGAAACTTCTTGTGCCTCCGGACACTTTTCTATGAATTAGTGGAAAATAAACACTTCTGTGTATGTATAATGGAGAAAAAATGGCTCTGATTTATGGTGTTACTTTGATGCATAGCCTGGAGCTGCTCCATTGACAGAACTGAAAGTGAATGTGTTGATACATCAAATGTTTGTTTTAGTTTTTGCACCCTAAGGGCGGTGGATTTTGTCCCAAAAAAAAATTGTACACATACCTCAATCACTTTACAGATTAGGAGAAAAGAACCTTCTCCTTTATGACAACAATTGAACTACAGTCCAGCTGGGTCGATAAAGCACGATTAAACAATTTAATTTTAACATTAGATCTAATTTGTTGTGAGATTCATCTCTTTCATTTCATTTTATTTATTACATACGTTTGTTAACACCCATCTGTTTCTGAACTTCAAGTCCTTGTCAGGATACTGGACCCCTGCACATAACATATACAAACAACCAGTCACTCAGTTGGTGATCAAATATTCAGAAATAACTCAACTAAATCTATTTATTTTCACTTTTAACTGTATATCTCCTTATGATTATCATCTCAGGGTCTAGTGTGTGTAACATAGTTTATTTTAGGATGTTTATAACTTTATTTCTCTATCTAATCTGGGTTCTTCGGTACATATGTGTGCTCCTTTGCGCCTCTTCACCCTGACTTAATTTTGGAAATATTTATTCTCATTTTTCTTCTTTCCAGCTTTACTATGAGCCCTTATCTGCCTATCAAATCACTATATAAATGCAATAAACACATGAACTCAGATTGTTTCAAGCACATGAGAAGATACTTAGCTTGGCAAGGAAGATAACTGCATGATGTGTTGCAGTGTATTTGTTTTTTTGTGTTTTTGTGCTTGTGGCAAAGGGGGAGGGGAAGATTGTTTGAATACTACATCCAAAGTGTGCATGACAGAAATATCACCAAATTAGATGTCTCTAATCCCTTGGGAATATGAATTAGCCTGGAATGAATCAGTCCTCAAATGAGTAGGTGTTTTGAGGAAAGAGAGGCACTGATATAACACGCTGAAGCCAGTAAACAACAATCCACAATAAAAAATACAAAAAGGAATGCGAGTGAGGCTGCCAGAGGAAGATGCCAATGAGATCTGAGAAATTACATTCAGTGCAACAAACAATAAGATGCAGCCTTTGTTAAGTGAGGATTTTTGTGTTTCTTACCTTTTGGCTCAATGTGTATAAAATCTACGGCACACTTTCTACTCAGTTTCTTGGCATGGGCTTCACTTTGTTTAATTTGTCAGTGCATCTAATATATAAAGTTCCAGTTCCAAAATGTGATTTTAATGCAGACACTTAAAGGTATTTCCTCTCTTTTTCTTCACGTAGATAAAACCCCATCTTGTCAAAACAGCAGCTGACTGTTTCACCTACTTTGATGTTGAGGGGAAAAAATGAATTTGAGTTTTTGTGATTTAGTGGAAGTGGGTTAAATGGAACTGGTAGATACGTTCATGTCATCACTGCCAGTGATTCAGTGATCAAAGCTGTTACTTCTGCAGCCTTTGGGTTTGTCAGTGTGTGTGAGCCGAAGAACTGGTGCTGAACTAATGCCTACCATCGCCAGGGTGTAGAGTTTCTCCTACAGGGTGGCCATGTAGCCCCTTAGCTCTGTCTCTCTCCATGTGTCTGCCCACCCACAGTATGGAGGTGTTCAAATCTCCAATGGGACAAATCTGCATCTCTCTGGGCCACGCTCCGTCTCTCACACTCCATTTTTTTTCTCCCTCACATACACATAAACACCCACAAATATCCACTCCTCCCTTGTGATGGCAGCCAGAGTTAGAGAGAGTTAGAGCTACCTTTAACATTATCCGTTTAAGGTACTTCAGACGGTTAGGAATGAATAAAATAGTATGTGTTTCCTTACTTTACTTTTCCACAGTTGCACTGCAAATTATAACACACAAGCATCTGGCATATATATAAAGTACGTCCATGCTGAAATTAGCTGAATATCCTCTGCTGAGGTTCTGAGGCCATGCTAATGAATTTCCAATTAAAAGCAATTTAGCATAGCCTGTAATCTAAAAGTGTGCACTTTTTTAGAGGCACCTTCTTCCCCCTTAATCACACTATCAAGTTGTAAGATCAATAAAGCTTAGTGCTTAAGCTCTGTTTTATTTTAGGGAGGAAAATGGAAGCAGTGTACTCTGTAAATGTTCTTACTGGCACATGTGAATTTCTTTGCACTCAAATTAAGCAGGATTAAGGGGTGTGGGGAGGGGGGAGATGGAGGGACAGAGGGGGAGCACCGACTTCTTCAGACTGCAGCTCATGTGACAATGGCTGAGTGTGGTCAGCCAGACTATCTGACCAGCAGCAGCCGTAAGAGCTGTAAGGTTGCCCTCTGCAAGCACAAAAGGAACGCCTTACAACAAAGACACACACAGATGGGTGACCAATTAATTATGAAACCAACATGAAGTGTCTCAGGAAAGTGCTGGACCACCAGGAGCTGCCACAGCAGCTTTAATGCACCTTCACTTGTCCATTTAACAGTACTGGAACCACCAGTTTCCTTTAATGTTCACTGTGGAGGATGTGTGTGCCTGTGTGCTTGGATGGAGTTTGTGTTGGAGTCTATTTTGTGCTCGGATCTGATTGTTGACATTGTCTAACACCATTACAAGATGAGCTGACAGTTGCTTCGGTCATCTATGATAACAGCCTGTACACTGACTTCCACGTAGATGGCTCTGTTTGGATTTTATGTGAAAGTCCTTACACTCACTGCTGAGTCCTTTATTGCCTCTCTTCTGCTTCTGTACCCATCCAGTCTGCAACATTAGCTACCATGACCTCAGACACTCAGCAAATGAAAAAGCAAATAAACAAACAAACAACCAGCTCTAACACAGATGCTGATGCAAACTTCATGAAAAATATTCCATATTGAACAGCAGTAGCAGCCACTCATTTAGTGGTATTTTTCTTTCATTTTTCAATTTTTTGAAATTTTTTTAGAATATAAAACTCTTCAATTAATTTCTAGTTTCTCTGAGTGGGATCTTTTTCATGATTGACCAAAAAGCTGTATCATGCCAACACAACATACAGCTTTGTTTCTTGCTCAAATGTCATAGTATTAGTGAAAAATACTTATCATTTGGATGTATTAAAAAACAGAAATACCTTTTATTTCCATTTCCAATGTAATGCACCATATAGATACCCAGGAAATCATGGGCGCCACAGAGCAAAGCTGAACAGGAAGTGTCACTCCAACCATCACTAACACTAACTCAAATAAATAAATAATAAAAGGGAAGAATACTCAATCTATAGTTTGCAATGACTTCCACAAACTATTCAGAGTTTAAGTTGTTTGGTGTAATGTTTCCATTTTTAGTCAGTAAAAATATCAAAAATAGTTTCTGATTCATTTCATTGTTGGTGATGTTTTTGTTTTGATTTTTTGTTTTAAGATTAGCCATATATTAATCCAGAATATGAATTATATGGGGGAAAAAACCCAACAACCAAACAAAAAACCCAACAGTGATGGTCCCTATAGGATACTGTATGACTGAAGTCAGCTGACAGTCAAATGACTGCAGTAAGACAACTGCTTTATACAGTCAGACAGGTTTATTGTGACCTGAGCAGGATACAGTTGTACTGTTGGTGTGCTTTGAGGTGAACTCTTTCATACAATGACAGGACAGGACAACAGAACTTGAGGCAGTTGTGTTTCAACCAAAACAGATTAAACTCTTTTGCCAAGTCTTGTTATTACTTTCCCTCTCTCTCCCTTCTCTCTGTTTCTTTCTCTTACTCTTACACACAAACACACTTACACACATCCCGAGCTTATGTTGACCAAGTGCGAATGAAAGCAGGCAGACCTAGAGAATGGATGAGGCTGTGGCCCATAGTGTGAGGAGGGGAGGAGGCCCCAGTGTGCTGAAATAGCTTAGGCTCCAAAAGAAATGAGATCCAGGCACTTATTTGTCAGGGTGTCTGCCTGCTCTTTCCCCATCTCTGCACTGTGTGAATATGCATGAGGATTTGAGAGGTATAAATAGCGGAGGTGTCCATATTGCCACTGCGTTTTCCATCAGCACAGAGAAAGGCTTTAATGGGCTTATTATGAACCGCATTACATCACCAACGGCCAATTACAAATTCCTTAAGGGAAAAGGAAAGGAAGAGCTTACTCTTAGGCAAAGTTTATGCAGTTGACAAGTTCCACTGCCCCATGTTTTCTTTTAGCCTGTGGATGCACTGGTCCTTTGGGCATCACTGTGTATCACAACTGTATCTTACACCCCTGCCTCTGTGGGGAAATGTTTTGTTTTTTTTTAAGGTGAGTAAGTGAGTACAAATAAAGGTTATTACATTTAATGCTGAAACATACCTTCATTCATTATATTTATTTCAGTTTTACAACTCGGTGCAGGCTAATTATAGTCTGAAGGTTGACCTTACTCAAAAGAATGAGTTTATCCAGAGTTGTCTACCAACAACTCAATGCAACAAAATATGAATGGATCTTTTGTAACATTCACACAATTGATAAATTGCATTTCAAATATATTTGTTGAAAAACACATCTGTTACTACTGATAACCGACATTGCTGCATTTTCAGAGACATTGTGAGAAGAATCACCGGTTTATGGTTTGCCTCCTGCTAAAAATATGGGGCATTGTGTATTCAGAAAGATACTGTAAAGAAAGCAGCCACTCCAGTGTCATGGCTGGTGTTTTGACTTGGGTTTTCGATATCTGATCCTCTGATGCATTTCTGCATTACAAATCTTTGCTTAAGGTGTTTAAATTTGTTTAGCAGCATGCACCCTGGCCCACTTCCACCTATAGTTCCTGATGGGGATTCACTCAGTCAGACTTCTGCTCCACTTTTCTCCTCACAGTTCTGTCACTGACCCACTTTGATTTGCCTAAGCGTCCCATTAGAACCTCCTCTGAACATGGAAACAAGGGATGAAACAAGTCAAAGTTGTATTATTTCATAATGGGAGCCATCCAGTTTAGATATAAATGATGAAGTCGCCTGATCAGAGGACAGCAGCCACAGTTCATCATAAATGGTGCATTCAAGGAGAGCATGAAAGGTCAGAAGCAGAAAGCTCCATGTATGGCTGAAGAGAATGAGTACAGCCGTAGGAGATTAACATTGGAGATACAGCCAGAGCCAGTGTAGGAGAGAGAGTGAGATAAGTTGAGGAGGGTGGGCGAGGAGGAGATGAAGCAGTGATCTCATGATAAGCCTGATAGAAAGAGGGCTCAGAGTTCTCCCAGGGAGCAGGTTGAGGGAGGTGGATGGATGCAGCAGACAGCACACTGGGCACCCCTGCCATCAGTGGGACCCCAGTACCAACAGAGGGGCCTGCTGCCAGGTAGGTGCCAGTGCAGATGCAGATGAACGAGTGTCGGAGAGAAACAATTGGGCAGGGGGCAGCAGGCTGGGCATGAGGGGAGGCAGATAGAAGGAGAGAGGGAGCTAGGGAGTGGGTACCATCCCCGCCGCTCTTTATCGCAGCCATTGATCGTGGCGTGTGTGCATTGATCCAAGTCGACCATCTGCTAGAGTTAGATAAGCGTGCGAGGGCCTGGGCATTGTGCTGTCACTCATGGAGTGTGCACTAAGAGAGAGAGAGAATGAGTGAGATAGAGGGAGAGCGAGATAGAGAAAAAGGGAGTGGTGATGTTGAGCAAGGAGGGGTGCTTTGGCTGCAGGGAATTATGGGGGCAGGATTAGCCTCCTCACTTGCAGGAAACAGAATTTTAAACGGCTGTCTCCTGGCTCCCTCACACAGACACACACACACACACACCACCCCCTGTGTCTTCCCTCCCTGCCCCCACCCTGACTCCTCACACACTCTCGATTACAGTGAACTTCATCAGAGCAGCTCCGATGTGTGTGTGTGTGTGTGTGTGTGTGTGTGTGTGTGTGTGTGTGTGTGTGTGTGTGTGTGCCACATGACGTATCGTCTTGATGAGTCGGGGCCTTGAGCTGCGGCCCTGGCAGAAACCTCATCTCCCATCCACTGGCTCCTCCCTCTCTAGTGGCTCGAACCATCATAAGGAAGAGAGCACTGCCTTATCAAGATGTCTCATTTCATATTCAAGTCTCATCATCTTCGTAAGAATCGTCATGGTGAATCTTATCAGATGCCACTGCAATACATCTTTCAAGCTATTCTTTGGGAATTTCTGATGAAATTCAGTTTCTAGAGAGGACTCCAAAGACATCAAACATGGACAAAACTACAAATGAATGAACAATTGGAAGAGGTATACATCCAGTTTGTCCCATGTGGAAGATGAATGTTATATAAACATTTCTTTCATCATTTCTTAAAATTCACTTTTGATCCACCAGCAAAAAGAGTCCTTGGAAGCTACAATCCCCACTTTTTTGGAGTTGTTCACATTTGGCTGCCTTTTTGTTTTACGAGCTAATCCAGCAGGATTTAGAAAGAAACAATATGGTGTATCACAGTCGGTATTTGTTTACAACGGTAAGCCCATGTGCATTCGGCTGAGTGGCACCTGTCCCCTTCCCCCTGGCTTATAGTCCTTCTAGAAAATGGAAAACACAGAGGATTCAGGAAATATTTTGGTTGCCAGGGAGACCTATAAAAGAGCAACCGCAACAGCATCAGGGCCGACCTGAGGGGGAGAGTGGCAGCAGAGGGAGCGTGTGTTCTCGCAGCAGAGGAGCCTACCGTGCCCCCACCCTCACCCCTGAGCTGCCCTATCTTCTGTGCAACTGTCTTTAAGTCTATTCTGCTCTGTTGTTGCAACTTTTTCTTTGCTCCATTTTCCTCTTTAGAATTTGCACATTGGGGTCCAACGCACAAGACCACTGCTTTGTGGGAGGGTGGGGGGTGTTTTTGATGTGAAGGCGAAAGTGGTATGGAGGGATTAGTGTGGCCGGTTGGATCATCTTACAGCCGCCGACCCCCCCCAGACTCCTGGACAATGGGGATTAAAACTTCTCTTATTCTTCAGCCCCAAACGGCAGGATGACAAAGACAGTATTCCTCTGGGTCTTTTAACATCGGGCTGCACAGCTGAAGTTGTGGATGGGGCGGGGGTTGGGGCCCGAGCAGGGGTCTTATACAGAAAATTAATCCTATGGAATTTTCTCCTCATTGCAAATGGAGATTTGTAGCTTTTGCCTTGCTATCTTGGCCAATCCCACATAACGCATCAGTGTCACTCAATAGAGGATAACAGCATCCGGTGGAGTGAATGTTTATATCTGAGGCACCCAGGGGCCAGACACAGCTGATACGCATCTACATCCAAGCAGCAGCAGAGCTTCAAAGGCAAGGTGTCAATGGCTCATTTGGAAAAGATGTGATAGATTAATTATATTTTACTTACACTGGTGTCTCACAGCACAGCTCCTTTAACCAATTACAAAGCCCTGTCAACAGTTAACCGTGTCCAGCACGCTGAACAGGCCTTAATTTCTTCCTCATCATTTCACTTAACAGGGCAGAGCTGGAATTGTCTGCACAGGGGACTGAAGGTGTTTCTCATCTGAAATTGACCAAGTTTAATGTTTTATATTGTGAATGGCAGGTCACCACACATCATTTGAATGTCAATTACCTGGTTTTTACAACCTGCCTGTCGCTTTATGACTGAGGCACAAGTCAACAAAAGGCTACTTCTAGGTTCAATTATGCCTGGGTGTGAAATCGTGCAGCACATCATATTGTATTGTGTTGTGCTGTTGGTTTTCTCACAATGTCACCGCGTTCTCTTTCACTGATGAATCGAAAAATACAATGTTGTCTTTGGGGGTTGACAGCGAGCAATTTCCAACAACAAATGACAAACTACCCCCTCCTCCACCCGGGTGTGTGGCAAAATTGTTTCTCTAATAAAAAATGCATCTTTTGATTGCGAGGGTGGGGATATTTTAAATATATGCATAGTATCTTTCTCTCTTTTACCCTAGCGTCTCTCGGGGGGGGGGGGGGGGGGGGGGGGGGGGGGG
>JAPSES010000105.1:9192507-9205344 GCA_029822895.1 Maxillicosta whitleyi | reverse complement strand
TACACCCTCTTCTCCCTTCTCTGTCTTTTGCTCTCTCGTCCCCCCTCTCTCTCTTTGCAGTAAATAAAAGATTAAAATGACTGTTCTAAAAACACCGACTGGTCACCAGAAGATAATTGTTTCAGCTTTGTTTACTGTGCGTGAATGTTTTCTCCCTTTTTAGTCCTTTTTTCTTTTTCATTGTGTCCATAATTAAAATTCCTTTATTTTCAAAGTAGTTCTAAAAGAGGGAGCTAAATTGCCTTTTCTGTGTTTATGTTGTCATTGGCCCACTGTTGGGAAGGGTAGAGGAGGGGGAGGATGGGAGACAGCAGCAATGTCCTTGGGCTGGATAGAAGATCAACTTTTACTGTATAGCAAATTGTATGTATATAACATAGTATATACTGTAGCTGTATGGTATGTGTGTATGATGGCCTAGTAAGCATATTTTTAAAGTACATTTATATGTAAACATCTGCAACCAGATTTTGTTGGTTCTCTTTATGCTAAGATTAATTTTCAAAATCAAATCCTAATCTGTGCTTCTGAATAAAATTCTCACCTGTGTTTTAAGGAGGTGTATGCTGGCTGGGCTAATCTAATATCTTCAAATTGGTCGTTATACACAATTGAGGTGTTGATGGATCCCAAAAACAACCCTATGTAGATGTGAATGAAAATTACAAGAGCCACTCTAACACCTTATAATGAACTCCGCAGCTCCTCAAAAACACACTACACAAACATTGACCTGAAACATGCTTATCTGGCACAGGCGGCAGAAATGAATTTCCGGGAGCCTGACTTTCATGCACATTGATGAAGCCTCAGTGTTGCTCACATTCACCTCCCACAACCAGGCTGCAAGTTTATGCCTCCTCTGACAATGTCAGAACTGAAAACACATTTGACGATCAGGGAACTCATTAGAAAAAGGTGACAATGAGGTTTCACAACTCTGAATTTCCAGCAGCCAATTTTCCACATCTCCCTTTGCTACCCAGAGCACGACAAGGGGGACTGACGTGGGCTGCATTGAATAATACCAACACTCTTGCAGGAGGAGATCAGAGGGCCTTTTGCCCCTGATTTCAACCAGACAGGCCCAAGACCAACACCACATTATAAACCCATGTATATCGCTCTCTCAGAGATCCAAGAGCACAAATGCTCATGCATACATACACTTCAAGCAGATACACAAACGTACAGACAAATACTGCTATACAATCACAGCCCTCACCCCTGTGTGTGCAGTGCTATCCCTCTTCTGCCTAGCCAGGCGCCCATAATTGAATCTCAGGTTGGGATTAATTCTAGGATCTGCACTTGACTCGGTCAAAAACAACTATTACAGGGAGGCAATGTATTTTTTACACAGCACTTCACATTGATTAGGCAATGTGCAGCGATGAGAGATGCATTGGATTCTAGATGACTGTCATTTGCATTAAATGAGGGGTTTGCCGCATCCAGGGGAGAGGGACTGGCTGACACCAGGCGGAACAGGCTGAATAACACTTTCTAAAATGCACTGAAACACACTTGCGTAGACCGGACCAGTGCACATGCAACCACACAGGTTTGTGCACACATTAGCATGCCAAGCCTTCACATAAAATTACACATATCAGTTGTGGTGGTTAGATTTTACACTGTGGAAAAGGGCTAAAACCAAGAAAATGAGAAGGGGAAATGGTGCTCAATATCCAATAGGGCTATAAAGTATTATGGGAGAGCTTAGATTCCCTCAGGTTTGAAGTTAAGGAGAACAGACTGCATGGACATGTGATTATAGAATATCAGATTGTAACTCCACTGTTGCCATTCCAAGGATGAGCTCAATCAAACGTAGTGTGGTCTCAGGGGGGCTAGTGGTCCAGGCAGGGAAAGTTGAGGCCTGTTTCATTGCAGGCTGAAAAGAAGGAGAGGGGCAAGAGGATGGAGGGAAGGCAGAGCTATTGGTGGGGGACTGAAAAAGGCCCTCTTTCAGTTTTGAATGAGAGCAAGAGAACGTTTTTCTTGCCTCCTCCCATCGTGCTGTCAAACTCGATCAGCACAGAAGAGCAGTGACGCTGCTCGCCTCCCAGACTCCCCCTCTGCACAATGGAGTCTGCGAGGACCCACCATGCATTTCACATTCAATTTATCCCTCCCCGGGACATGGCTGTCAGGGTCAGCATCGGTGGTATGAGACAAGGCTGGGGGTGGAGGCCAATGTCTTGGACTGTGGCAGGTTTCGAAGGGAGGAGGGGTGTAATGACAATGCTGATGGGTTTGGGCTCATAGTCCAAAAAGGGGTGCTGGTGTTGGTCAGGTTGGAGGGAGATTGGCGGAGACAGAAGATCCAAGGAGAATGGACAGGAGATTTGGGGTGAAAACGGGGGTGATGGAGGGTGGCCTCTTCACAATAATAAAAAAAAAAAACTCCAAAAGAAAGGTCTGGCCAGAGCCTTTATTTGATGGAGCTTATGCTGCTTTCCATGGGGTCTTCAATGGGAGCTGGGAGACTGTTACTCTGCCGAAGCCCATTAGCCAGCATTAGGAACGTCCACACACCCGCACAAGGAGATTTGAGACAAACCCTAAACAGCCCACAATAACCGCGAGGTACAAGCCTTGAGCCTTAAGACCTCAGCTTGGCCCAAAAGGGCCTTGAATAGACGCGCCCCAAATCATGTTGTTGAACAAATCAGGTATTAAGGAGAGAGGAGTTTGTCCGAATTTACTTTCCTTAAAGACTTTAGTTAAGCTAGTTACTGCGGAGCTTTGGTTAGGCGTCGGTTGCTTGTGTGTGATTGTGCATGTGTGAGGGGCCATCATTCTTCCGACATCTTAAACTATGACACCCTACAACCCCCCCTGCAACATAAACCCTTCTACTTCTACCCCCTCTCACCCTCACACATATAAACAGACTCACAGTGAAGCCTAAATTCAACCTCTCCAAACAATAGGCTGCTATTGGCAATTAAATGGCATTTGGAGATCCAGGGTGCAAGTTAATGGTATTACTGTTGCAATTCTTCTCCTGAATGGCAGAAAGGATTTCCCTCTCCACCAATAAAGCACTACTCACTGTCTTACCAGCATTACATAGCTTACCTTAGGCTTATGATTCACGGCCTTCCGATTACCATTTGAATATTTCCTTTTTCCAAAGCGGTGGCAGATGTAGTTGAAGGTGCTGCTGGGCCTCAAGCTCTTTAAGGGTGAGAAGCTGGGCTGTCGTCACCCATCACAGGCTTGTCGGTCATGGGCTGTCCCACGAACCCATCACAGGACAACCACCCAGGTAGATAGGCTGCACTCTTCTGTCTGGATTTGTCATGTCGATTCTATAGAGGCCTGAGCAGTCAAGACAAACTGTTACACGTACATCAGTGGCCTTTTTGCATATTTAGTCAAAGGTTTTGGGTGGGATGGATGGATTACACTCTAAAAAATCATGCATTAAAAAGGAAAAAGTAAGAAATTACCAATTTTGCTAATAGTAATACTAAAATTGAAGACCCTGGTGCTAAAAGTCTTGAAATAAAAAAAAAAAAAAACATTGTTAAAAATATTTATAGGGTGGGGTGGACTTAGCTAAACAAACACAACATGTTTATAATGTTCAACTTGAGATGTCCAAAAATGTGACTTGAGTACATTTAGCACCAGGGTCTTCAGTTACTTTCATTTGCTACAGCACCAGAAGTGCAGAAAAGGAGGTGTATATAGGAGGAAGAATTTTTCATTCCTCTCCAGCAGTTAAATAATTTGCTTCGAATAGGTCTCACATCTCTCTCCTGCCACAGCTCTTGTTTGTCCAGAGATCCGGTTTGGCAGGCGCCTTTTCTATGGACAAGACGCTTTGAGAGGAATATGAAAAGGCAGATTTAAAGGTGACGACTGGTCAGAGGGGAAAGCGAAAGAGAGAGCCTGGTTATCACAGCTATGTGACTACATTTAGAAAGCTCCCTCCCCTTTTTACCCTCACTTAAAATGAAAAAAAAAAAGAGAGGAAATGCTGAAATTTAACAAAGTCACAGCTAGAAAGGTCTGCTCCTAACAAAGATGAATGAAATGATGAAAGGACTGAAAAACTCCAGGGAAATATTGAATGTATTTCTCCACAGCTCTATTCATTCACACGTTCTGGTCAGAGGCACATTCACACAATATGAAGAGAGCCTCAAACTTTATTAGAAATGCATTTGTGTTGAAATATAATCTCCGTATTTCAATATGGAACAAAAAGAAATACTACTCTGGGGCCAATTAAATAATGATTCCCCCTGAAAGAGCAGGGATGACAGTAGCCGGAGGACAATACAGGAAAGGCTTGGAGATCGGTTGAGGGTTTGTTTATAGATTTGGTTCCCACAAGCACTAGAGGGGATCCCTTAACTTGACCGACCAAACAGATCAGGCAGAGAACAGAGCAGGCCCTGTCAATAGTGAGGATTATGGGAACGGCTGTTTGGCCTCCAACCATTTTGCCCGCCAGAAGACACAAGAGGGCTCCAGTTTGATTCAGTTCCACTCTTATTGTCAAGTGTCTGTGGTGCTAACAGGCCCAGGCAGTAGCAGACAGACTGACAGAGATTTGGCCAATGACCCGCTGCAGGCTCAAATGTTGAACTCAAACTGATTGTGTGTCCACATGTCTTTGTATAAATGTGAGGACTGATTGTAGTGTTTAGAATGGAGAGGATATTTAGAGCTGTGGTGACATTTTTCCCTCTGTGATAAGATCATTTTAGGGTTAGGGTTAGGCACTCAGTTTTGAAAGTTAACATCTGTGAAATGCATTTTATATGTTGATGGAAATGTGTTTAATTGAATTTGAGGTTGTCACAGTTCGCTACTTCAAACATACATGACATTACAATACCACTATTTTATGCTTCATTAAAATGTAAAGAAGATGTATACATTAATGCACAAACTCTAATGGCCAAATAAATACATTCACAAGCTGCAGGAGGATTGCACTCTGCACACATTTTTCTGCTCCTCTGAGACTTGACTGGTATTGCAGTGCAGTTTAAGCCATTTCAACCACAGCTATGATCTTAATTAGCTACACCTAAAGCCCATCTCTTCCCCAGACATGTCTAATTAAGCCCAGCGCCTTTCCCCAGCCAGAGCCCCTCTGCTGGCTAAAAGGAAACCCACAATCTCTTGTCCGAGGATTACAACCTGGGATACATCACAGGCAATCATCTTCCCCCACAGCCCCAAAACCCTCGGCCTTTGGCCCCCTCCCTGTACCTTGTTTTATGAGACACACAATACTATTTCCCCACTAATTTGCTGTGTGTATATTAAACAGCCTCTTCACCCAAGTCAAAGAGGAGAATCCCTCTTACAGGAGTCTTAATAAGTCCAGGGCATAGAGGCCAACCAGCAGCAAAGAGCAGTTGTTCCTTTGTACATGGCAAGCTGAATGACTTGTTATGAGTAGGGGGTGTAGCTCTTCTGCATTCGCTGGAACAGCATCTTTTTACTTGCTTGTGAGGATCAAACTTAGCATGAATGCATTTAAAGGCGTGCTTTCTTAATTGGATAGCTTCTTTAACCTTACAAGGATCTTTGATCCTTATTGTAAACTTTCATTGTTGTCCATCAGTATTATGGCAGCTAGTGCGATTGCTTGGTCACATCTTAGCATCCTAAACTCCTTAGTGTTAGTATCAGCTCAAGCTCTTAGCGCTGGATAAGCCCTTGCTAATGTCATAATGGTGATGATTTGGCTGAGCCTTCTGCCGTTATGTCAATTCAGCTGAGGGAAGTAAGAGCCACAATTAACAGAAAATTAGCTAAATGCTATTGAGTGGTTCTGCGTATTTGAGGGCAGGGTGCTGACCCTCATAACCCCGCACTATGTTGCCAATCAATTATGAGTTTACCGTTGAGGTCCCACGTCACAACTAGGCAAATCATTCATTCACTTGTCCAAGTAGCTGTTAGTAATAATCTGTGGAGTGTAGATGATTAACAGATAGTCTCACAGGATAAACTCTACTGAAAGAATCCTGACACTGGGCAACTATTCCAACTGTCATTATCCCTCCGTTTCACTGTCTCTGTTACACTTTTTTCTTTTTGGCTCTGTGAAAGAACAACTTTCAAGCACCAGGAACACACTGAAAATGGCAAGTTTGGACAAGAACAGTTATTTTCATATGGAGCTCTGTTTTGAGAGGATCTAGTCTTTTTAATAGCACAGCTGTTGCACTGTTGCTATCCTGTGTTTATCACTGACAGACATATGTGTAATTTCCTTAAAGACATTCAATACCAATGCATACAGAGCTTTTTCCTTATTAAATGATAGTGTGATAATGATGGTGAATGGTACCAGACCTAAAGTGCTACTACAGTGTGGAAATAGGTCTGGCTATTACCACATAGAAGTAAATATTTCATAAAAAGCTTTTGGATTAAGGGATAGTGCAGAGTGGCTCCATAATTACCTGGGTGCTATTTTATTTTATTTTATTGATTGCATTTTTTATAGTAGGTAAAACCTAGCTCGTGTAAAAAAGCTGAACCATTTTTAACCAAAATATTTATTGCTGTGATATCTCAGAAAACCAGTATTACAGGCCCCACTCACAGTTGAAACAGCTGAAATGACTCCCACTTTGAAGTTCCTTAACAGACTTGTGGGTCAGACCTCCTGAGGAGAAAGAAAGACTCAATTCATCAGGGTGCAACTGAAGTGAAAGTAGAATACTCTTCATGTCCAATCACTGGAGAGGGGCCTGAGGAAGAGCAAGTGTGTGAGGCTAGAAGTGGGACGGCTGCAGGAGGAGAGCGGAGGAGTGTGTGGGGATCTCCTGCGAGGACGCCAGCCCTGGGTGGTTCTCACTCAAAGCCTATTTGTGGATGAAAGTGCAGCAGCCCTGGGGTCCACTCGCACAGACAGGCGAGGCCAGTGATTAAGGGGGCGCAAGGGCAGGACGGCCCTTTAATTTGGGGCTGCACAGAGAAGGGGGGCCGGCACTGGTGTATCTGTAGCCAGACAATGGCGATTACCTTCCTCTTTATCTGGCGGAGAGGGGGCTTTGAGAGAGCAATCTGAGGAGCGGAGGAAATGGCACGACACAGGATTAGTGGCACAACAGGACGGTAAATTAAATGTTGGAGATGAAAGAATGAGCCTCTGACATGCATCAATAGAGAGCATTTGCTGCATTCTAATAACAGCAACCGAGGAGAAATACCTGTAGAGATTAGTGTGTGTGTGAGAGAGAGAGTGAGGAAAGATACACAATCATATAAATGACTTTGGACGTCTTTTGTCATGTGGCACCCCTCAGCTAGGAGGCAAACAGGAAGGGAGTGTTTGTGAACATTAATGCAACTCCACTATAAAGTGTGTGTGACAGAGAAATGATGGCAGCAGGTCACAACTGCACAAACACACTGTGTGTCTAAATGAGACGGCATTTAAACCCATTTAATCCACAATACGATCCGCAGCAGCCTACCTTCACCTGGTCAGGTGAGATGAAAGTGCTTGTTTTGTAATAGAAAAGTCATAAAGTCGGTATAAATCTTAAGATTACGATTCTTTGCCATGTTTTCATTTCAGTAGTTCATGCTGAAACTTCATGGGAGCATATGAATAAAGTTACATGAAATAACAAAATGAAGATAAATAAAATCAGGTGAGTAACATTTGTGGCCATGTAAAGTTAAACAGAATTATAAATATCACATTTTTCAACCTGTACCATCATTTCTGGTCAAACATAAAATCTGCATTTCCTTGCTACCTAATTTAAATATGAGTGTGTGAGTGTGGGTATATAATTTATGAGGTTGGCACATATCAATACAAATGTTGCACTAAATAAGATCCACAACACCCCCAGAAGAAGCATCAGTAAGTCCCTGCTGAACCCACACAACACCAAACACAGCTAAACTCTCCTACACAACACTATACTGACTCTCAGCTCCCACAATTCTACAATAATCCTCTATTTACAGACTCTTGAGCACTGAGAGCACAACTGTTAAAATTAGTCAGTCTCTCTTGTAACGTCAATGGATCTAAGTTGTGCCCAAACAAACCTATCAGGAACTTGATGCCATTACTAGACTTCATTAAAAGTTGTGGTGAAAGTTCTTTGCTGATATTGTGTTTGACAAACAAAAAAACTAAGAGTCAAACATATTCAAGTCATCATTAGTAGAAATCAAAAACGAAACACACATTCTCATTAGCATCTAATGGTCTGATTGACAGGTATTAAAGATAAAAAGTGAGAAAATACAAAAACAGAGATGAATGATACAGTAACAGAGTTATAGAGGGAAAAAAAGACAAATAAAGCATCGGAGTCTCGAGTGACAGCTGACAGGAAGTGAGAGAGAGCAGGTCCTGAACGAAGGCAGAAATGATTCAATCAAAGAGTAGCTTTATCTAGGTTATTACTACACTGAAGCAGGATGATGAAGAGGAGGTTCGCCTTAATCTTGGTCACAATAGAAGGGAACAAAGGCGTACTTACAAGCACTATCAGCCACAAATATCAAATCAGCTCTAGCTGCACCTAATCCTGCCAGACAGCATTGTTGATTCAATGAACCTGCGGTCAGAGACATACACAGACATATGCGCAAAGGAGCTACACACACACTGACTGACAAATGCACATGTATATATGCAAGTATAGACTACAGGAGCATTCACACACCTGGAGACTATTTACCTTTTGACAGCCATGAGATCTCTTGCCTTAAATCAAAGGTGTGATCTGAAATGTAGACCACCAAGAACCAAATGTATGACTATTTCTTCAAATTTATCTCACAGATGAACATGCATACAGTGTCATATGTCAGAAATTGAGTGGACTTCATATACTGAGGCCACAGACACATTTACCTGTTTTTCTTCTCATCATTAAATTTGAAAATCTTAATGCAGACACCTTTAGTCATACTATTTGTCACTACCTTCATTTATATACTTTGTGACCTGTGAACTTCTCTGGACTCTTCTCCTCAGGGCCATGTCCACAGTAACTGCAGCAGTGGTGGGAACGTCCTTGTTCAGGATGGCACTTGGCAGAGGGAAAAGGACACTGGCAACTTCATTATCCCACAATAACAGGCTAATTATTGTGTTTGTTAGCAACAAATCAGAGCACAACAGACTGCATGTCCCTGTCCTGTTTTGAGCATCTTAATTACTTACCCCCCCCACACCCCCATCCCTCTCTCTGTTGCCACTGCTGCTGTTGTTATTTTGCATATAAAAGGCAACAGCTAATTGTCTGGACTATAAATATTCGGCATGCAATTAGCGTCCTGGCCTGCCTCTGCGTTGTGTTATCACCTCGCTGTTTGGTACGTGGTGCAGACCGCATACTCAATTCTCCATATCTAATGGGAGTTTGATAGCAGCAAAGAACCTTTGTTTCTAAGAACAAATGACAGCGAGTCCCCCCCTGTCGTCTCACCCCTCCACTTGGCTTTGAGGGAAGAACACATCCACATCATCACTTGAGTAAGGGTGCACCAGAGGGTTAATACCACAGATTACACCTGTAGAAGGTGGACACTGTAAAATAACAATTAACAAGGTGCCACGCATGACTTAAGATTGAATTAGATTAAAGAATACTACTTGTAGTTACAATACTCTTTGTAGTTAGTAGAAGAGGGGAAAAAAAAACCTGCACTTTAAATGGAGTGAACAAGTGTGTATTGAAAATTTCTGCCTCCTTATCATTGCAGCAAAGAGGAAGTTCACAAAGCTCCTGTTGACAACAAAGCCAACACTGCCATGCACATGAAATACTGAAAAGACAATGTTTCCCACCACCTTTACACAAGAAAAAAAAAAAAAAAAAAAAAGCACAGTGCAAGAAAGGCAGGGCTCTGGGAAAAGGTGTGCAAATAAAATTGTGCACTGATGATCACACAAAACTGCAGGGGTGGATGGGTAAAAGAGAGTCCTCACGGATGAGTGCAGCCCAGTTTGAGCTGCTAAAGTGCAGACATGAACTTCTTTCATCTCTCTTCAGGGTCACTATGCATTGATGGAAGCGTGCTGTCATCCTGCTCTCACCTTCCCCCAGTGATCTTCCCAGCCTCTCAGCTAACAGAGCACAGGCACCAGGAAGAACCCAAAGCTGAGAAAAGCAGCAGAAAGTTCAGGCATCACATGGCCTAAAGTAGACCAGAAAGAGGTTTCTTTCATGTTCACATGAAGGGGAGGGCGTAATAAGAAGTTAGATTTAGGACAAATCAAAATGTGTAGAGTTACACAGGAGGGCTCTAATAAACAGATGCAAAGTTAAAAGGAAAATAATTAAGTCAGTTTAAAGCAATGACTTCTGTATTACACAAAATGACCAAAAAAGAACAATCAGGAAAGTAAATGAAATGAAACAGGGGGAAACCAAAATAATTAAAGCCTGGATAAAGCTGGTGAAGATTTGGCAAGGGGTTAGAGAGGCTGAAAATGAAGGAGACCCCAGTCTGGGTGGAGAGGCTGACTGGAGCCTGGAGGCTCGTTAGAGGCTGGATCCTGAGGGCTCCTAATTGGGCCGACCAGGGCCAGTCTGAGAAAGAGAGAGAGAGAGAGAGAGGAGTCTGTCTCAAGTAAAATCTGGAGAGGGGATAGAGCGGTGTGGGAGTTAATGGTGAAGGGGGCTTTCCAAGTCACATGAAAGTTTGTGGGGATGAATGTACCATAATTAGATTAATAAGTAGCTTAATTTATCGCAGCAGAGGATATCAGCAGCTCCACATTAGAGGCAGGCCAGAAGATTAGCCTCGATCGGCGTTTTCAAAACACGATTAGCCCCCCGGCACAAAGACCAGGCTCTTTCACAGGTTCCTACCACAAGGGCTGGGATTAGAGAAACATGTTGAATAATCAGCTGTGCCCCCACATGCTCCTCTCAAGTCTGCACTGCAGCCAGGGGTGCAGTGCAACCCTTTGCCCGCTCCTTGTCCTGCACACAACACTTATCAATTACAGGGCCAATTAAAGTCAAGAGCAGCTACAACTAATATGAAGTTTACCAATGCCACCCAAGTTTAGATGCACACCTTCTCCACCTGCAGCTCCTGAATAACCAAACAGCTGAGCCATCCTTTAACTGGATGAAGGAAATCAGTGTATGGACAGTATCCACCCAACGACATTTGCCCAGTGCAGTCAAGCCCAGTCAATTAGCTTCTTGGTGAGTGTATGGCCACTAAGTCATTTGGATATCCCAAGAGCCCCTGGGGACACACAGCTTCATGGCTAATTGATTGTCCCTCCAATCTCCTCTAGAATGCCAATAAAGACCTCAGCATATGTCCGCTCTAGTCCCGGCCACCAGCCACATGCATCATGAATGCAGCGCTCTTACTAAGCTTTAGATCCCTTGATCCTCTACATCCTCCACATCCGGCCTCTTGTTAAAAAAAAAAAAAAAAGGAAAAAAAAAAGTGGATTAAAAAAAACTGATGGGCCCTGAGCCAAGATTTTTGCAGAGTGGCCCATCTATGGTAGAGAGGTTGCAGCTGTTACTCTCCTCCAAGGTTCATCCTAGCCAACATTTTAAGACAAGGACACTTAAAGAGTGTTTATTCTCTTTATCTGGACAGTTTAAGAATGTTAAGAATCATGTCAAAAGTGTTGGAAAGAAGAGGAGTCACAGGTGGGAGAGGAGGTTGGTCTAAGGCAGAGGGTGAACATTATTCCCAAAACAGTCGACTTCTGTACTTATAGACAACGACAGTTACAATCATCTGACATCATGAGTTTCTCTACAGGTAAAGGTCTGTAAAAGACTACACCCAATGATTATGTTGGTTATATTTTCAATTAATAAAGGCATCCTTTAGTCTATAACATATCAGAAAATAGTGGAAAAAATGTTTGACAAAGACAGACATAATATCCTTGAAAGTTTTGTTTGGTCACAACTCAAAGATATTGACTTCACTGTCACAGAAGATGAGGAAAAAAAAACATTACAATAGAATACCTTCACATCTGCGTATATATGGTTTTCACTGGACATAAAGGGGACGAAAAACTGTCATTTGGAAAATAACTCAAACTGTACAATATTTTTCATAAATGTATATAAAAAAGAAATATTTCAGATTCATAGTTAAGTACAGTACAGTAAAAGTTACATTCCACTGCTGCTTAGAATCATAAAAGTGCAAAGACGATATAATATCAGGTAGAATTTATTACAGTATTAACACACAGATGTGAAAGGTGGAGTTAAGGTCAAACACAAATTTGTATCTAATAATGGGTCTACATTATATACAGTAAGATATAGGAATGTGTCGTTGTTCAGCAGTTTTGTTTTCCCAGAAGATGTGTGTTATGGTTTTTACTGTTGCTAAGAAATTGATACTTTTGTAAATGTAGAAATGGTAGCATCCTCATATTTAAGACTTAAGCACTATTAAAAAGCTAAAGTTGACAAAAATGATGAGTATAGGCTCTCTAGATAGTTAACTCAACAAGGTAGTTCAACATAATCATGATCTCCTACAGGCATCAGATGGAATAATTATCAAATAGTAGACCAGCTCACATCTGTCCATTTACTACATTACAATAGTGAATTTATGACCTGTAGATAATGGACTCCTATTACTTTTCTTTTGCCTAATTCATTCATTCATTCATTCATTCATGATTTGTAGATGCATTTATTTGTTTATTTAGGGCATTTTTCCTCATTTCTTCATCGTGCTGTTTTATAGTTTCATATTATCACTGTTTTCATATTATTGCTGATGTGTCTGACAACAGTAAGGAAAATCTACAAAAATCTGAAGTCTGAAATCTGAATATATGAAAGTCTGAAATCTGAATATATA
>JAPSES010000105.1:9168669-9192407 GCA_029822895.1 Maxillicosta whitleyi | reverse complement strand
GTATTTGCCTTCTTTGTCAGAGCATCAGTATAGGTACTGACTTGTCGCCACCTTGTCAGAGAGAAGAGTTGTGTTTACCCTTGAACACCGGCAACTTTTACATTTCCCGCTGCTGCGTTGCCACTGCAGGCCAATTATCCTGTGTGAATATGCAGCGCCATGCATTGGTGATAATGTGTGTAGTGTCAACATGTCCTAGAGCTTGCTGACAGGGGTTGGCCTGTACAAGAACCATCCCACCCATCTCTACAACAGGGCTCACCCCTGTTAACGATATGTTTTACAGACCTACTTCCTAGATATGCAACAAAAAGCCTATCAGCATAATCTCTCAATATAATGCAACATCGGCATCTAAAGTATATTTCGGTGGATTTTAAAATGTTTACTTCACCAAAGCGTTAGTCATTTAAGCGCTGAAGTGTTTCATTTTGCAGATATTCTTCTGTCAGCATTTTCCTACCTCCAATCATCCTTTAAATAAGTCTTTAATACACCTGAGCTCTTTATTCCACTCAATTTTATGAATTACAGCTTAAAGCAGAAATCAAGCTTAGACTTAGATTTCTAAAGTGGTATATTGACCTCTGGAATCCCTCAGTGGCATCAGATTGTTAAATTTAAAAGGTGGATGGAGACTTGAGGAGAGGTTTTACCTTTTTGGTGCTTCACCTGTGAAGAAAGAACAAAGCCTGTAAGTGGAAGGTAAAAAGTACTTTCAACATATTTGCTTTGGAGAGACACTGAGACCTTGATGAGACATTGTCTGGAACTTTTAAATCCTCCTTTAACTATAACAGAGAAGGAGGAAAACCTGCAGGATGGACTCAACCCGTAAAGGCCCAGTGTTACTTTTGTGTCATTTCCCAAATGAAATTGTTCTCAATAGCTAACCTTTCATAAGTGATTTATTGCCATTTATTATAATATATTATTAATATATATATTATCATTCTGATTTATATGTTATCACTATAAATCTGGTATTTTCCTTAATTTACTTTACTGATTATAAAGATGTTCATAATAGTGATGTGTGGACCGATACTGAACTATCAATATCTCCGATAACAAATCTTTACACAAATCAAAATATTAATGCTTTTGATATTTTGGTCATTTGAGGTAATGCATATCAATCTCAGTGGAATGTGGCTAAACTATTGGGATATTTTCCAAATGACATGTGATTGGTGGGAACTACTTCTTCTTCCGCCTGGGTAAGTATGTTCTGTGTCACATTTCTCAGTCCGTCCCTCCCAGCTCTAAGTTACCTGGGAAAAAGTGCCACTTCTGGACCAACAGAGAGAAGCTTTTAAAAGGTGGGAGAGGTTCTGAGCAGAAAATGGATCAGACTATAGAGGAAAACAGTAAATATGTTATTGTTCCTTAAAAACTTGTGAAGGAGGGAAAGTGTCCATGTTTGTTGAAGTGTTACATGTTCAGTATTTTTATGTTTCTTGTTAACTAGTTCATGTAATGTGAATTAATATGCAAGTTTTCATTTTTTAATAATAGTTCTTACCGTAATTACTCTCATGTCCTGTATTCTTTATAAAGTTATGATTTTAAACACAGTTGTTTTTTGTTTTTTCCAGACATTAAGTGCATTTGTACAAAGTATCGGATCAGTATCATTGATACCAGCTTGAACTTTACTTGGAATTTGATCAGAAAGGAAGTCTGTGGTACCGAGCATCACTAGTTCATCAAAACTCAGATTAGAGTTGAGGGTTATTATATCAAAAACAAAGAAAACGGCAGAAAAAGTGAGTTTTTCAATAAAAATCTACCATTAATTGATCATAATCCAAGTGTGTCCATCCACTGTCATTGATCCAACTCTATGGGTTTTACTGGTGAATCGATGTTGTAGAAGATGATGGTGTTTCTATGTTAATTACGGAGCCTCTGTACATCCAAATGCGTCATATCTGATGACCATGAAAAGGTGACAAACTGTATTTTACACCAATTATTTACATGGATTAGTGCATCAACAGGTATTAAACAGTTTACATCAGTGGATAATTTTGGTCATTGATGGATGTTTGGGTCTTTATGACTTAAGGGTCAACAGGTTAGTGCTGATAATGTCCAGGATAATCATTGTCTTTTTTCAGTTTTAACATCGGTCAACCATCTTTCTCTAAAAAACTCTAACCCGAGCATCACGGCCCAGCTCTCTCTGCACTCTGCTTGTTAGATAGCAGCTGTTACACTCTTTTTCTGGTGAAGCGATGTCTGTTGCTGAACAAACGAGGGAAAAACAAACAAACCCAGGCCATGTGCAGTGTGTGGCGTGTTGCGTGCCCTGCTCCGCTCTGCTAGCTACCCGGCAGCTAGCCTTCGTCATGCACCAAATTAGAAACCCTCGCCATCAGGCAGACAGCTGGCAGCCTTCCCATGGGAATGCCAATTAAGTTTGTAAAACATTTAGACAACAAAACTGTACAAGAGAAAAAAACATCCCATAGAGGCAGTCGTCCCCACAGCTCCCAGCAGCCCTTACCATGACCTCCCTGACACCCCCCCATCTGCAGCAGCCTCGGGAAATACCACCTCGGTGCATACGTAGACCCAAGAGAACAGCAAATATGCTCACAGAAATACATGAATACCAAATCAAAGCCATTGATTTTGTCATGCTAATATGTTGTTATAGCAAATTAAGAGATTATGTATTATTAATAAGTTGGTGCCTGCTGCATCAGATAAAGATTGGCAGCACAGTCGTCTTCTAGAAAACAGATTTTAAGTGACAGCTCCCCCCCGTAACAGATAGCTCTGATCACTTACTGAGTTGTAGAGTAGAATTGGAAGATACTGAAGGGATAATATTTAAGAATTCCATTTAACAATATCTAGAAACAACCAGGTCTGGGTTGTGTGTTTTGTTGACTTGTGTACTTACTTTATATGAAATGCTTTCATCTGTGCTCCAGATTTTAGTCTCATATCTTCATACAAGGAAACACAGCCAACATACACGTAATAATAGTAATAAACAGAGACTTGAAATGTCAAAAAGGTCATAGCTACTATATTCATATGTTTGGTTATTATTGTTTGTATGCACTTAAACCTAACATAGGGCATAGCATCTGTTTCTTTGCTTTAGAATTTTGCTTATTTGTTTTTTTTGACACCCATTGTTTCTGGATTTAGAACTTACGTTAAGTTGATTATGTGGTCACTTTTGCTAATCATTTTTATTCAGTTCTGTAACAAAAAAAAAAGTCTCTGTCCTAAGTTTAGAATTCCCTCAAGTACTTACAGGTTCCTGTAACTCTATAACTCAAATATTCCTTATTTTGGAATACTTTTGAATATATTCTTGGAAAAATAACCGAATTTTTATTATTAATATTAATCCATGTGTGGTAATTTAGCAAAAATATTATTCGTATATCATTCAAACACAATGTCCCAGTGTAGAGATAATTGCTCGATCTAATAGAAGTGTGGTGTAGATTATTATGATCTTTAATTAATGCTATGTACCAAAATAATACATACCATAAAGTAATGTAAAAGCTGCAGGAGTCAAAATCAGAGACAAAAACACCAGTATTCATAAAACACATCATTCTGCAGCTCTCACATCTCTGTCTAAATTAAAAGATTAAAAATAATAACAGATGATCTCATGCTGTTTCACTATGGACTGAAGCAATAGCAGTGTCTTAACAGTGTTCAGCAATTACAGCTGTTAATAACATGTATTTAATCCACTACCTGCCTGAAAATATTTCTATCCCTTTATTAGTGTTGGTGTATGTCCCTACAGAAACACTGTTCTCTGCCTGTATTTCCTATTTTCCTCTTGTTTTGTTGTGTCTGGGCACTGAGTTTTAACTTTTGTCAATAACAGTATCATGTCGTATGCCACGATATAAAAACAAAACAACACCAATTACATGCCTCTCTCTTCTTTCTGCTCCTCTACTTTAGCGCATAGTTCTGCCTGAGAGACAAAACTTTGGGCAAAGCTAGACCTGTTGATCACTTTTGCAAATGTCTGGGTGTGTTTCATTGTGTTTTTAGGACATAACTGCTGTGAAATGATCATTAGGTTTTTCCTTGAATATAATTAGGCTTGTGTGTAATCAGCAAAGTGTATAAATAGGAATAAAAAGAGGAATGTGTATGAAAGCAAAATTATTCAACTTTATGGGTAACAGTGTATTTGCATTTAAATTATTTTAGTAGTATTACCTCTAGTTATTTTACTACAATAAATTGACAGAATGTAAATATACAAAGGTAATATGAGCTACAATATATAGATTTTCATCTGCAATGGTGGTGAACCTTCATGATCCCATATTACTTATTGATGTCATTTACTCATAAAGAACCAAACAGCCACTGACGACCAAAACCATATCCTGATCTAAACCGTTTAATACCTGTTGATCCACTAATTCTATAAATGCATGTAAATAATTGGTATAAAATGCAGTTTTTCATCTTTTCATAGTCATCAGATATGACCCATTAGGATGTTCAGAGGCTCCATAGTTACTGTGGAAACACCATCATCTTCCACAACATTGAGTCACTCATAAAACCTATGAAATTGGATGAATGACAGTGGATGGAGGCATGTTGTTTATGTTCAGCTAATGATATATTTTAATGAAAAAAACACTTTTTCTTCAGTTTTTTCCCTTTTAATATAATAACCTTTGACTTTATTCTGAGCTTTTATGATCTTCTACATGATCAGTGAATTAAACACAGGAGAATAGATGATTTTCACTGGAAAAATGAAAAATTCAGAAAATAATATTATAATTAGTTATGATAAATCACTCAGGAAAAGTTAAATATGGAGAGAAAATTATTTGGGAACTGCCACAATAGCACAATAGTCAAACTGGGTCTTTATGGGTTAATGTATGTCTCTTGTGATTATTTTGCCCTAAACAGTAGAAATTACACACAGTGTGATTGTTAGCTACTTATGCCACACATGATGTTCTAACAAACTAAACCAAAAAGAGAAGCTTCAAACTCCAGTACTACGCCTGATCAAGTGTCCAAAATGGTAACCTGAGATTTGGCCTTGGGGAGGGGAAAAGCTGGGCAGGGATTAGAATAATACCTAAGTAGCTTTCTGAAAATTGAACCCTTGAGTAGGAAAGGAATATGGTGGCCTGAGGCAGGAGTGTGACCCACGCTCTTTCGCTGAACGCTCATGCTTAGACTTGTTGTTTGTTCATCCAGACAGCCCACTCCACAGGATGTGACAGACAGAGTGACAGCGTGAGTAACTAATTGAGACAGGATGTGAAAAAGCTGCAGTGAGCCTCCAGTAAATCAAAGTGGGAGAATGCCCTCTTCTCCCAGCATCCCCCTCCCTCAGCCCTATCCCTGCTCAAGGCATCTCTATCAACGTTAATTAGCAGAGCAATGATTAATATGGGAGCTAAATGAAGTTATTTCATGTAATCGGTGTTTCCATTGAAAGATCATTCATTGTGTCAATAAAACTGTTAGAATTCTTTGAAGACAACATTGTTACAGCGAGATGGAAGAGGTGACGGAGCCGAAAGACGGAGAATGAAGAGGACACGCAGTTAGGAAAGAATGTCGTTTGCAAATTACCAAGTTCTTTACATCAGACCAAGTTATTCATTCATGACAGACATTTACTTTCATGTCTTCTATTGAAACTGAAATGCTTTTCTTTTTGAGACAGTCATAGTTTTTCATGTATGTACAGTGCTGTGCAGAAGTATTAGCTCTGTTGTTTTCATACAGTTGTAATGAGCAGAATATCTGTTCGTCAGTCTCTTTATTAAAATACAACAAAAAACTGGAAGGGGGTATTGTCCACAGCGTTGAAAACTCACAAAATATAGAAAAGACCTGGCTTCTACAGGAAACAGTATTTAGCGTGATGTGTGTTCCTATGATAAAAAGTAGCCCAAATCTTAAGACGTGTGCTGAATGAAACCTATAAGATTAGTTTAGAAAGTCTCATAATGTCTGCACAGAGGAGCTGAAGACATGATCACACTAAATACTGGATACTTAGGTTCATTTTTCTCTAATATTCCGCTTTATAATTACTTAGGCTGTTCTATATTTCACTTGTATCTTGTTACAGACACTGATACATTATAACACAATGATTATTATACTCTTGCAAAAACAATAAACCTAGTTTGGCCTAAAACGTTTGCATAATACTGTAAAACATTTATATATTTAGCAGGTTACAAAATTATGCACAAGATCTATCTTTTGCAGCAAAATATTTAGAAATGTTTGCTTCTGATGCTCTACGAGATAGATGTATAATCATATATTACTTTCTTTATCCTAATAGTACATCTAATAGTTATATATTATTTAGACTACAACCAAAACATAAAAGAATTGCACTAGTGTTTTTGTTGCTTTTTTTGTACAAATCTGATATGTATCACTGCTCTGCTAGATATGTAAGTTTGTCTTGAGATACAACAGCATGCGTTAGTTATTCATCACATTGTCAGTTTGATTGCAAATTAATGTCTGATCTGAAACTAATGTGCACTTACAGTTGCATTATCAAACCGTTATAACACAAGTGTTTAATGTTAAATATGAGATGTGTTTATGACTGTAATTAAAGCAAACATAAAACTGTGATTGTTAACATCCACTGTAGTAACCCCTTCATTTCTTCAGAATAAAAGCAGCTGAAGGGGGTAGTAGAGCCTTGACCACCGGAGGCAGTGCAACACCAAGGCCCTGGATCTGACTTTCCTATGTTTCAACTCTTGTAAATCAAGAGCAGCAATCAGTAGATTAAACTGTCGTCATTGTCTGCTTCTCTGTGCCTGATTTCCTCCTCCTCTCTCTCATCTTCGCTGCTATCAGATGACCTCTCTTCCACAGATGGCACAAGAGCAGACACTGACAGCTTCATAATTCTCCTGACAAACAGCTCAGTAAATGATCGTCTCACCCCTATGTTCACTGCCGGAGTGGATGCAAAGCACTCAGACTCAGGACTGGAAACGGAATTTCATTTCAGCAAACTGTGCGCTACATCTAGATATACTTTTATTAAGAAATGAAAGCTGGTAATTTTAGATACAAGCATACTAATGGAGTTCCATTTTTAGAGAGGCCTTTTCCTTTTGGGCTTTTAGAATCTAATCTCAGCCTATTGTCAGGATGGTCAGGGTGTCTAATCACCCTTAACCTCGCATCAGTGCCATAACCCCGTCTTTTCCCTTGCCCTCCAACAATTTAAACATGATTTTAACATAATAACAGGACTGTTAGTGTCGTGGTGACTGCACCTTCTACCAGAATCACCACAACTAATGGGATCTAATCTATACAATAAGGGACATTAATATATATGCAAATCAGTAGGGTCTGTATCTCTCATGGGAGAGATAGAGTGAGTTGGCATACACTTCATATCATTTCTGTCACATGTGTCACTTAGTGGTTAATTACTGTTAACATTCCTAAAATGCAAATAGGTAGTTCTGTAAATACTGCAGCACATGTATCCTTAAGTAATAAGTTCTGGGAAGAAATGGGCCCCTTCCCCCCTTGAAGGTCCAGCAGTGGGGGGAATTTGAGGCATTGGGGGTAGAGGGCTGCAGGTCGGCTGTTCAAAGCCACTCTGTGCATTGTTGGGTAGTAAGGGATTAGGTCTCTCCAGGCTGCAGAATTTGCTTTCTAATTAAAAGGGATAAGATGTAAAAAAAAAAAAAAAAATAGTGAGGGGCATTACTACTGTAGAAAAGTAGGGGATGGAAAAGAGAAATGTTGAAAAGAATGGGTCGGGGCTTGTAGTGTCACCACTGCTGTTTGATCACAGGACTTAGAGTTACCGACTTCTTACTATTGTTCCACTCCGCACTTCATCTACAGCAGCCTCTGACTCATTAACATTAACTTCACACTGACGTGAACTAAAACCTAAAAGACAAAATGTTCTTTTTCTTTATATTATCTGTGAAATATCTACAAGGTGTCTGTTCATAGGCATTAAAAATCCATGGTAAGACTTAACAGTGGTACTAATCATATCCTTGCTTTTACTTGACTAATGCAAAACTAATTCAATGCATTAATTTATACTGTATGAGGATTTTTTTAATTCTGTTCTAATATTCTAAAAAAATATTTAGCTTTTCAAGATCAAAATGAAACCTATACTGTAGTATCTATAGCAAATCTGCTGTAAATCCAAAGCTTCAGTTCAGTTAGTTCTATCATTAGTCCCTTTTACACAACAATTCTGTAATGGCAATATTTCACCTTTATTCCAGAACGATTTCTGAGTAAATTAAATCGTGGATCATTTGGTCCCACTTTTATCATGGCTCTGTAACGCCTCTGGGGAGGTAGTAACAGTCCAGCCTGTCCCACCTTTGGTACTCCTTTGGTTTGGTTGTGGAAATCAGTCAGTGGTGGAAAAAAGGTGGGATCACCGTTTCACCTTTTTTCCAGGATTTCTGTGTAAAAGTGGCTATTATTATCAATATCACACTAAATATCCCTGTCAGAGGAAGACTTAAGTTTTCTTAAAACTTGGCTTTGGCCTGATATTTTCAGGTGCCCTCCTCTTTATACCGACCATCAAGAGACCCAAATGAAGCCACACATTATCCAAAGTTAATGTTCTATGAAAAAATGTATTGCAAATATCAGTAAAAGCAAATGTTATGGTTCAACGGTCTGAGTTAGACAAATTAAGCTTTAAAGTGTACCTGTACGGGTCGTGCTTATGACATTAATTGTGCTCTGTGTATTACTTCTGAGCAAGACAGGCACAAATTCAGTAAAAAAACAAAAATGCCATTAATGCACCACAGTGGACCTTTTTATTATGTGAATTACAAGTGGAGGCAGAACCAATGGGAAGCAGCTATTGCCGGCCAGAGGTAATGTACATATTCTGAGTGATGGAGCACAAGTAAACAAGCAGCAGTCAGTGAGTAAGACTGAGTGGAAAACACGTGCTTGCATATGTACAGTCGTAATCTTTGCACCATCATCCTAGAGACACAACCTAGCACTAGCCGATAATGCGTCATCTTTGTTTGGTGAATGCTGTCAGTCACTACTGGTGCAGAAACAGCCCATAAAGACAACAGGCTACAAAGTAAGCTACTGCACAGAAACTCGAGTATTATACGTGATTTTTTGAAACAGCTAGCAATGCAAATTCACTACAGATAACGTTTAATCCTCAAACATTAGTAGTTTTTTTTTTTACTTTTTAAATATGGAAATGTCATTTTAACATTTCTTCACTGATGAATATGAAACAATCACATAAACCCACATTGACTTCATCATTAGTTCACTGAAAGCTATAGAAATTACAGTATTAATTCATGCTCTAAATCATGGTGGGTCGCCGTTTAAGATAAGTGTTAGTTTATTCTGTAATGAAATAGTCCCAAATTCAATCTGTTGGTTGCAAAGGTGAAAACAGAAAGAACATCTGTAATAGTTCTTTCATGGTATGGACTGTAAAGAATTGCAAATACTTAAGTCACTATGTCATTTTAAGACAGATATGAATGAGAAAAGATCAACAATGAGGATTATCAAGTTAAAGTGAAGTGCTAAGCACATCTGGTATATTGAAACAATTCCTTTTAACCATTTAACTGTACAATACAGCGCTCAGGGGGGCTGGTCTGTGACTCAGCATGAGGTGTGATGTGTTTTTATTTAACCCTTTCTCCGACGCCCACCCCTCCTTTGGTCAGCATGCGGCTGTTTTGTTACCTTGTCCTCCAGCAGGGGTCCAGTTCTCCCCATGCACCTTACAAACGAACTCTGAGTATTAAGCACACACAGAGGCCTGATTCTTTCCCCCTGAGCCCCAGGAGGTTAACGACATGCCAACGACATGCCAATGGAGAACAAGACCTAGGCTTCTCCCCCCTCCTCATCCTCCTCCTCCTTTTTTGGCCAACCCTCTCAAGCCAACACATGTATACTAGGGTTTTGTGGTTGTTTTGCACCAGCACAAACCCCTCTTAAACCTTCAAGCCCAAAAAATGCCATCTCAAACAGAGCAGCAACTCATTTCTTGGTAGTGTCTGGTTGCTGAAGCAGCCCCACACCGCCATCACCTCCCCTATTTTTTACCAAGCTCCATGAAGCTCTCACCTTTTACTCCCAGGCAATCCGATCCTATTTGGAGTGTGTGACGAGGGCCATTCTCCATCACCTCACTGATCAAGAGCCCCCCTGTAAAGCAGGCCCAGGGATGAGCAGGTACAGATTTGGGGAGAAGAGGGAGTGGGGCATGTAGTGAAAGAATCTGCAGTGAGCCAAGGAGAAGATTAAACGGCGGCTAACTGTCAGGCCGCCCCCCTCCCCACACACTCCTCCCTCAGCACTCCCTTCTACTTCACTGGTGTCCTTAGGGGGAGAACCAGGGGGAGGAAGGGGAGGAAGAAAGCAGGGGGATGCCGGTGGCACAGTGGTGGCTGAGCCATCTTGTCATCATAGCAGGACAAGCACATTCAACCGTGTCCTCTGTACCCTCCCATCTTATTCCAGACACTGTATTGCCCTCTGCTGAAATCCATCAAAACCCCTCACTCAGCCCCTGCACCCCCCTTGTTGGAAGAGTGCTCTCCGCTGGTGTCTTTTCTTTTTTAAAGGGCAGAGATGAGTCCTGGGCACTGCAGTCTTTCCAGGCATCCAAATTAATTTGCGTCTGGGCAGCAACATAAGCAGCACGGGGCTATTTGGTGAGAGTGTAGGGCAATAACATGCACTGGCAGTCATGCCTTGATCTCTTGCTTTCTTTCCTTGTCATTTTCCGCCTCACCTTTATGCCAGATTCATGCCAGCCTCATCCACATGGGTGGCACATGAAACCAAACTGTGTTTCTAAGGGAAGAACAACTAGTTCGAGTGAGAGCACGCCTCAAATAGCTGCTGAAGTGTTTGCCTTTTTTGTGTATGTATCACATATCCTTATTAATTCAAGCTTAATTTACCAAACCGCTAAGACCACCAAACCCCCCAAAAAACAAAAACAAAAAAAAAACCACCACCAAGTACAAATTGTATTGTCTTCACAGCGAATAAAATGAGGATGCGCTCCATAGAGCCTCGGCTAATTTTCTGATCAATACCTCAAGAACAGATCAGTTTCACAACAATAAACTCACTAAGGACATCTACAAAACAACATTCCTTTAGTTTGATAAATGGATGTCAAAGTGAACTTAATGCAATTTGACATACAATTGAAGTTGTGATCCAAAAAGGGGACCGCAGTTAATGCCTAATTAGCGTCCCTAAATAATAAAGCAACTTAGACTAATAATTATTGCATGCACCCATTCTACCAGTTGCACTGACAATTAACCTTTCTCAACTGGTGATTCGCAATTTGAGTAAATCCTGTTATCAGCAAATATAACACATGGCACATACACACATACACGTTTCAAACACTACTCAAGGAAATCTATGCAGTGTTTACGGTTGGAAAGCAGAACAACAAAACAAACAGCAGATATCCACTTTCAGTAAACACCACCCAACCACTTCAGTATCTTCCCGGTGGCTTAGAGTGGGTAGGGAATCAACTTTAGGTGGATGCTGTGAATGTCATTGAACTACTTGTGTTTACGCAGGCTTAATATTGCAGCAACAAGGTCTCTTTAAACACACAGCACTTGCTTCTGAATGTGTTAGGTCAGTTCTACCCGAGGGTCTAGTTTTATAAACGCCTGGAGCTGCGGTCAAAAAATAAAGCAAATAAAATGTCAGTCAAATGCAAAATGAGAGAATGGAAATAAGGTTACACTTTATATTAAGCTACAAATATTCACCACATTATCACATATATTATATTCAGCACATTATCATACACATTAGTAGTATATTAGTCATTTTTGTGCTTCATTCTGCAAAAGTACATTCCATTAACTAAATATTTACCATTAACTAGAAGGACTAGCACTGGGAGTGGTATATATATATATTTATATATATATATATATTTTTTTTTTACAAATTAGGAAACAATTACAAAAGTGACGCTTGGCTAATGCTTTAAAGATATACCTGACTTTGCAAAACTGTTAGTCTACCTTTAGCTTTGTTGCTTTTGCAGGGTTTGAAGGATCATGCATATTAATTTCTCTTTTTTCCGATACAACAAGAAAATATAACAAATATGTGGGGAAAAAAAGACTGACAAATGGGTTCTAAGGGAAAGAGCCACTATTTAGTGTGACCTCTGTCTCATGAATCTGAAAATTAATTCAGTAAATCTCATATTGTCTGAACAAAAGGATTAAAGACAAATTAAGTCACAGTAAATTCTACTTGGTTTTATAGGAGCTGTTTTTTTTTCTGTAATGTGTTTTTAATGCTGTACATACTTCACATATATCCAGATTGTATCTTAATATAGAGACTAAGAAATGCATGTGTGATCATTCTAACTTTACTAAACCAACAAACCTACCCTTGACCACAGACTTTTACACAGTATTGTATGGTAAGTGTTATGACATATATGCATAGGTTTATAACGAATTTATATCTCACACTTGACAGAATCAAAAAAGGGGATACAAGTTTAGCATCAGAACTTGAAGCTTAGTCAGACATTATTTTGGGGTAAAATCCATTAATTTATTAATTCATAAAGATTTCACATTTTTGCCTGATACTGTATCTGAAGAATTAGAACCAAACAACACTATGGACAGGATTTTTCTTCATTAATGACAAAAAAAATTGTAAAATTTCATTGCTTTTACTCTGGAAACATTTTACTTAAAGGTCAGTAACTCAACGATATCAAGTTTTTCTTACTCAGACTATGTTCCCTATTTTAAAGTGAGGTTTTGCTTGGGAGTAATTCATTAGTAATTAAGGACAATGACTGTGCTGACAGTACTACCACCTTATGATATCCATATAGGGCAAAGTGAATATATTAAGATTCTAATTTCTGTTGAACAACTTTGTCATTTACAACCACCAAATGGCAATTAAGAGGTTATTGAGGGAAAACGGTTTGTTCCTGGCATTATAGTTGTAGAATTAAAGTATTAATAAGTGATTTATAATGAAAAATTAATGAATAGTGAATATGTGTCTCTTAATATGAAGTGTTATAGTGCTAAAATGACATAAGTAAGATAGCGCGGCAAACCTCAACCTGAAGTATCTCACCAGACCATGTGTGGTTGTGCCTGGTCCTGCTGACCACTGTTCAAATCACAAACGCCATCCAAGTCTCTGATATTAGATCAGTGGAGCCAGAAACACGATTACCCCAAGACAAAATAAAGGTGAAAAGATTCAGGATGGAGCATTCTCCCAAAATGTCTCTCCCTCATCCCAATTTGGCAGCACTTGGCTTGTTGCCCACTCACATTGTGTGGACGGCCCTGCCACTGTTGCCATGGGGATGTGTGGACCTGCGCAAGGGCCTGGAGGCAGAATGGCCTGGTGGTGAGGTGGGGGTTATCATCAGCAGCAGACTCCGCTGGGCCCTCATCCAGAGTCCTGGGTACATGAGGAGCTGTAAGGCACTGCATCCCCCCTCCCTCTCTGCAGGACCCCGCTCCCTAGTGGATGCTGCTGCTGTTTCAGACTCAGCGGAAGCACTAAGATGAGACTCAGTGTACAGTAGTGTAGGGCTCCGGCCTGTCCACTGGGGGTTGGCTGCCTGACTCCCATAAGCCTGGCCCAGACGGGGTGGGATGGGGTGGGAAGGGGCCAGGCGAGGCGAGCTGGACTGCGGCCCAGTACGGTGACTGCCTGTCTGCCCAGGCGCTGGGCCACGCTGCCACTCCTCCCTGGGCTCGTGCCCCTGCACTTGGATATCAAAGGGATGTGACAGGGGGACTGGCGTTCCCTCTCCATTGCAGGATCCCTGCCCCACCAGCAGCTTCTCCAAAGCCCCCCTCCTCAAACAGCTTTCAGCCCCCACTCTCTCCCAGCCCCCAAATGCCCCTCCAACAGCTTTTCTGTTTCAGCAATGAACCCAGGCTCCCTCTCACACTGTGCCATTCCCACCACTGCTGCCTCACATTTGGGAGGAGAAGGGGGAGGTTGTGCTGCTACACTGCACCCATCTGCCCCATGTCTTTCCATGCTGTGGACCATGATGCTGCAGCATGGCTCTCTGGGCGCCGTAAAGACTTTGGCAAGTACACTGGGCCTCAAGCACCCCTTCCTTTGTACTCTCCCTGTCCGCCACATGCACACACTGATGCACACCATCTGAGTTAAAATGTACTTACACAAAAACTAGTGCATGTGATTATGTTCATGCAACAGAGGTACACAGAGACAGATGGTGGTTAATACAGATGGATGATTTAGAGCAAAAAACAATATTATGTCCAAAATGCACTGACTTCATTTCAAGCTACCGCTGTAACGCTCACTGAACCCCAAGCCATCTGAGAAAGATCTGAGTCAGATGCGGTGCCACTGTGTCTGTGTGGCAACCAGCTCATTCAGCAACTGGCCCATCATCAGTAAGCATCCTACACAACCAAAATGACACTGACAGGCTGTGTTTCAATTGGCTAAGATCTCCTTTTCTCTCTGTCTCTCTCTCTCCGTCTCTGTCTATCTAGGTTTCTCTCTTCATCGCTCCCCGCATGGCATTTCTCTGGCAGGTCCTCCAGTGAAATTCCTCCCCTCCTGGTCTCAGCATTCCCGCAGCCAGCCTCCCTGCCTGGGCAAAGAGGAGCGGCTGGGTTTGGGTGGGATGGCGCTCCCCCCGAGCTGCTGGTCCCAAAGCTACGGCTACATCTCAGCCCACAACACATTCCACCAGCTACTGACCAGTCCCCCCAGCAACCAGGAGAGAGGTGAAGAGAGGAGGGACAGAGGCTTAGTGGTGGTGGAGCTGGTGTAAAAGTGAACAGAAAACACATCCTGGACCTTACGCGCAGTGTTGGGTAACTTACTTTTGAGATGTAAAAGGTTGCAGATTACTAGTTAATCTCTTAATAAAGTGGTAACATAACTACTTTAATTACTTCCAGTTAATGTGTACTATTCCATTTTGTTGCTTTTCATGTTTTACACTAGGGAATAAAGTTGAAAAGTGGAACACAGCTCATCATAAAACACCTTTGCTGACCTGCATTTCCCAGAAATTTGCCAAAAGAAGGCTTTCCTGCAGGGAGAAAAGAGGCAAAACAAGAGAATGAATGTTATATTCTATAAATAAGATATAATTACCAGTATTTTCAGTATTATAGCTGTAATTTTACTCACATATTTGATGTATTTTAACAGTTATTTTGTAATTTAATTATCCAATGTTGTTATATTTCCCATAAAGTTGAAGTAGTTTTCAGACACTCTCCTGTTTTTATTCCCATTTATACACACCACTAGTCTTCTTTGACCAGGTGTAATGATTCCATAGAGTTCCAGTTACATTTTATCTGTCATGAAAAAAAAAAAATCCCTTTGTCACAGTCATTTCATGAGAAAAGATTAATAATTTTCCCCCCCAACTTTATGGGCAGTGGTGTGGTTTCTCTCCGACACACTGACATCATTTCACTCATCATGTGTTCATTTGTAGTTATTGCTGTTTGATCACTTTTGCATGCACATGTCAGATTATCCTCAGAGTTCAGTTCAATAAATCCATCCTGCCTGGTTCACTGATGCTCAGTGTAGTAGAAATCGAAGTCTCCTAGTTCTCAGCATGTTAACAGACCGCACTCTCATCCACATGTCCACATCTCAGTCCTCAACAGGGATGTGAGGGTGTGCATATCACAGACCGAATCTCTCTCTGTGTCACTACAAAGCTGCTTCTGGACAGCTCAAGTAGCAGTAGGACAGGAGCCGGACGGTCCCCTCCTCTGCTCCCTCCTATTTCTCCCCCAAGCCGAGCCAGGCGCTGTGTTTACTCTCCTAATTACAGGGGAGGGGCCGGCTGACAGGCGAGCCATCACAGATTCCCCACAGGCCCGGGGCTGGGAACGCTACAAACACCCGCTGCTGTCTCCCAAATGTGACGGCGATGTCCAACTGTCACTGGGGAGCCTTCACTGGCAAAACCCAAGGGCCCAAAGAGAGATATTAAAGACATGAGAGGAATTGGCAGAGTTGGCACTAACAGGGGGTATGCTTGAGAAGTCAAAGTGGGGAGCTGGGGGCATCGCCAAAGTGTCATTCAAAGCAAAGTGGGGTTTGGACAGGGCACAAACATGGATTTACACACACACACACACACTTCTCCTGCTCTTATCAAAGTAAGGCGGGAGAGTTAGCTGCAAAGCAAGATATCCAAGAAACAGAACGACTAAATTATATTTAAAAAGTCATATTAGTCTACACTGGACGCCCTTAAGTGAACACACAGCGTGCAGCTCAGTCACTGATCACTGTATTATTTTAAAGAAGCACCTGGGTAATAATTACTGCTTTTGCAAACACACACTTCTTTTATTACCAGAGGGCATGATACAAAACTGGATATTTTTACAATTTGCAAAACACAATATTGTGGTTAATTAACTGTCTTAATGCAAAGTACTGAGCTCTTTATACAGCATGATGGAAAAATAATAACTTTATTAATCTATGACTGTGGCTTTGATAAAATACACACTCAGCCTAATAAACCGTACCTACTGTGTGTGTGTGTGTGTGTGTGTGTGTGTGTGTGTGTGTGTGTGTGTGTGTGTGTGTGTGTGTGTGTGTGTGTGCGCACTAACCCTCCTCCCAGGGAGGTATAATCCACTAGAGGTTGTAATGCTCCAGTGCGGTTGGGGGGTCTGAGAGAATCCCTCTGGAAGCATGGAGGCTGACCCTATCACATATTCAGGTCAAATAAACAAAACAGCATTGGGAGAAAGGTTAAAACGGGAGACTCATCTCTTCACTGACTCTCCCAACGGCAGAGATCGTCCTGTTCCCTGCCGGCATCACTCACCTCACCCCCGAGAGGCAAGACAAGAAAACCATTTGATAAATCATGAATAGTCACAGTTGTGCGAGTGCTGTGACCATTTCTAAAATTTATTATGGGGATTACACACAAAATCACACAATGTAACATTTTCAAATGTGTTATGAATGCCTCCCAGAATCCAATTCAAATCCTAGGTTACCAAATAAGCCTGAACAAATCCCCCACATTGAGTTCTTCCTCCTTTGAAGACTTGAGAGGTCCGGTCTGCAGGGCAGGTTTTACCACACCATGCAGACACCTCAACACACACAGAAGAAGGCTGGAGAGCACAAGGTGAAGAGAGGGAGATAGAGAGAAGAGAGGATGTTTCACAGTGATGGATGTCTTTATTTCAACGTGACTTTTGAATCATTTCAGAGACAGTGAAGAAGCAGAAATGAAATAACCCACTACAGCTAAACTACAGTAGGACAGATCATCAATAAGCTGGTGATTTGTCCTTGTGGAAGACTAGGCAACAGTCCAGATTGTGTGAAGACAAACTCTCGCCACAGTTCATTCATTCAGTGTTAACCTTGAGGTAGCAGGACACACATCGCCGTCCCCCGTCTTATATTTGTTCTCCAGCCGGTCTCCACGTCGGCTCCTCGTTGATGATCTGAAGGCGACTGTGTTTAATTGCATCTGGTTGTTTGTTGGTGAACTCCTGCACAAACACAACGCAAACAATTATGGCACTAATTAAAAGACATGTCATATTAATGGAAAGAGCAAACTTGGCAAATACACACAGCTATAGGATTATGGAAGCACCACACCTGAATTTATAGTTAGTCAACCCCAGTCGTTCCAGAAGCATTAGTTACACATTATAATAAAGTGCCAAAAGAGACTAAACAACAGTGCAAGTATTAAAAAATGTCAACTTTGTGCTATAATTACATTTGTCACATTAAATCTGTGATAACATCTCATGATGACTGTGATGAATGTGCACGGTTGCATACATTCTGACAGGGGTCTCTGCTGGTCTAATCCACAGGGAGGACCCTGAAAGTGTTGTGATGACCTCTGGGGTCACGTACATGTTACATTACACAAAGGTTTAGCTCCTTAGTGATAAAGGCACCGCGTGGGGAAAGCCCTCTGTTTAGACATCTTGCTCACTAACATAACGCACCTTTTTTTTTTTTTTTTTTTTCCCAGAGCAGCAGCAGTGGCAACGTATCCATCAAACCTGCCAGGCTAATTAAAATACAGCTTGTGATTATCCTACTTCAGCTCATCTCCCTCTCTCTCTTTCTCTCTGTGTTATCCACACACCCACACAACCAAACACACACACCATTCATCTACATATATTTCTATGCGCTTCAATTGTTAAATCTGGGTTCTTTTTTTTTTTTTTTTTTTTATCAGTTTTATATTATGCTTTGCGTGCTCACACAATTTGAAAAACAATGACAGAAATTTCAGTAATTTCCTAAATGTGCAAAATTTAGCTGCCAAATTAAAAGCTGGAAGTGTGTGATTTTGTGAAATTAATTTTAAAAATACACGGAAGGTGTCATATTTAACTTTCTTTCTCTGACATATAATAAAATGAAGAGAACATAGATTTCTTTTTTTTAAATTTTTGAGACACAGGTGATAAAGGGGAAATAAGCACATTTTAATTAAATCCTACATAATAAAGAAACAGCTTTTCCTGACATTATGGCTTTTGCAGAGAATTGTATTCTTTTTTTTTCAGTTCAGAATAAATTCCACCAACACATTCCTCATATTCAGCCATGCGAATATCAAACAAGGAGCAAAGGAGGCAGAGTGGGAAGCTGCCCACATACTTAGATGTATATGTAGCTTTAATTCATAAACATTTTATTTTTAGCAAAATCTTTGATTTTTTTTTTTTTTTTTTTAACATTCATTAATCTATTTATCTGTGCATTATTTAAGCCTTGACTGTTTTTGGATGCATGTTAAAAGTATTAGAAGGGTTTTTTTCTGCCTTTTAATTATCCTGTTATGTCCAATGCTATCAAAAGGAGGGGTCAATGACCTATAGGCACTGACATTATTTGAGAGGATGTATAAGCCACACATTAAATGGTAGAAATCCCAGGTTGGAGCAGGCCTGCTGAAATCCTCGCCTTCAGGTTGAGAGCATCAGAGGCGCAGATAAAAGCCGTCGTCGTCAATTATCCGGGAGTCAGTGGGAGCCAGAGGCGTTTAACTCCTTCTGCCTTTAAACGTCCTTTTAAGACACAAAGTCCCTGCGGAGGGCCTGGCTTTACTATTTAATAAATTATTTAGCAATTTCAATGGTGAGATCCGTCAGATAACAGTATCAAGCGTCATGATTTCACACGCAGCCTTGGAAAATCTCGGGTTAAGGGTTTCACCACGCAGCTCATGGAATATATTCACATATATTAAAAAAAAAAAAATGTAGATTTTACTGTAAGATTATTATTATTATTATTTCCCCTGTTATCTGCAGATACAATAGCAGCCCAGACCTGAGGGAGTAAAAGTTAAAGAATAGAATAGATTTTAAGGAATTAAAGGTTTATGTGGAGTGTGTTTATTTAGTAAATTAAATGTGATGTTTTTATTGCATGTGTGCAAAAATGTAAGCGGTCCATAAATCCATCACACGTGACTGAGGATATTCTCATAAATGACACTAAAAAATATTCAGTAAAGTTTGGTGTTTGATTAAAACCTGTGACAATTTCCATCCACTGTTATGTGATAGTGGTTATTATAATATGTGATGGTAGCGATTAATAAAAATAAATGTAAAGGAAAGAATAAAACGTGAAAAATAATCCAAGTTACATACCTGAATGTGCAGCTCCATTCCTCCAAACAGACTCCAAACTTTCCTCTGTGTTCAGCCTGGATGTGAAAACAAATCCGCCGTTTTTGATCCATAACCCAGCTTCCTCTGATCGATATCTGTCAAAAAAGAGATGTCACTGAGGGTTGCCCTTTTTTTTTTTTTTTTTTTTTTTTTTTTTTTTTGTGAAGTTCATACGTGCAGTGGATCAGTTTGTGCGCGTGGCTGCAATCCCTTGAGTGGAAACCGGCTTCTTCTTAGCAGCTGTCACCGCACCTTTGACTCCGGCCTTCCCCACGAACCACAGAGAGGCAAATGACGAGTCATAAAACCCACGGTCTGCCTGTGTTTATAAATCTAAATCAATATTCAAATCTGTTTGAAGTGAGCGGGTGTGTCCGTGCAGGAGCGCAGTGTGTGTCTGTGTATGAGTGTGTATGTTAAAGTGTGTGTGTATGTGTGTGTGTGTGTGAGAGAGAGTGTGTGTAGGTGTTCCACAAAGCCTCTTAAGATGATACATTTACCAAGCCGTGACAAAAACCCTCGGCATATTATTTTGAGATGGGCACGCAGGTTCAACATTCAAGTGACGTAGACGAGGCTTATTTGTCCCTTGTAGCTTGTAGGTCCTGCAAGAATATGATACTTAAAATAGAACAAAAATAAAGAATAAACACAGAAAAAGGACGATCTATAATAATAATTATTATTATTATATTATGGTCATTGTTGTTATTATTAGTATTATTATTATTAGTAGTAGTAGTAGTATTATAAACTCTTGTAAATTAAATGTAATCTAATATAAAATCATGCAGGCCTACCTTTCCACCTTTGCTCCTCGTGCAGGACTCGCTTTAATAAAATAAGTGAAAGTCGCTCCATCTTGCAGGGATTTTTTTCTCCCCCTCCTTCTATATAATCTGATCTCTGGTTCCAACCCCGCAGCCTGCAGTCCGGTGTATGGGCTGCTCAGTGCCTCTCGGTGGGGCTTATGCCTGCACATATCCGGGGTGCATTTCGGTGCAGGCCTGGTGGCAGCAGAATGCCTGGCTCTGTGGATGGGAGGACAGTTTTAAGGAAATAAGTCTCTCTAAATCCCCTTTTTTTGCGACGCGCTGGAATGTGAGAGGTCGGTGCAGCCTCCACATGGAGAGCCCTGCTTTGACTTCAACCGATTCTCCTTTTTCTCTTTTTCTTTCATTCATTCTAAAGGTGTGTTTTTCTTTCCATTTTGCATCTCCTTATAAAGAAGCTTGACATTATTATTATTATTAAAATTTTATTTATTTATTTATTTTTGTCGAGAAGCATCACTGAGATTTGTTAAGATGTTGGAACTTTTCATAGCGTTAGTCCGATAAAAAAAAAAAAAAAAAAAAAATAACTGAGGTAAACTTTGTTGCTTTTTTTTTTTTTTTTTTAAATGGAAAACGATTTAATATATGCGTACTGAATGTCAAATAAAGAGTTAGAGTTACTATATTTACACAAGTCCTCACAAGTGCATACATTTCCTCATCCATTCAGATTTATGTAAATACTATCAACGATCAAACGGATAAAAGTAATATTTTACAGTAGCTCTAACGAAAATATGGTCAAACTGACTTTCCCGAGGTTTTAAACTTCACTATGGTTTATTTATTATCAATGTAGGCTCTCTGCAGTGGGATGGGATGTTGTCAGTCGCCCTCTCGCTGCCATTGGCTGAGAACTGTGCGTCAAAAAAGTAGCTGGAGACATTTGTTTCCCCGAGAAAAAAAAAAAAAAAAAAGGAAAAAAAAAATCCTCCCCACCAGTGTGAGAGACGGAGACGGAGACAGACCTCAGCTCAGTCCTGCGGCTCCCATTGGCTGGCAGTTTGTACAAAATCCAACTCAAACCACTTCACTCACAACACACCAACAAATCCTAAGGCGTACATGCAGCCTCCTCCATCACTCTGCCGCTGTCGCACCGCTTCCAAACCTGATGCAGGCGCTCAACATTTAACTTTTATCAGCACTGTTGTTCCTGTTGTTCCACTGAAGACGGCGGCTGCCACTGCGTTTGGCTGGTTTTGTGCGTTTTTATTCGCCAGGACGTTGCTGATTTGTGCTGACTTTTATTATTATTATTTCTCCTGGTGGAAACCAAGACAAAGAACTTTCCACTCGTCAACACCGGGGTAAGTTTACCTCCTATTATTATTATTGTTATTATTATTATTATTAGAGCGTGTCTAAATAATCGCATAATCATATGTTTCATGAAGAGGTGAAAGCTTTACTAGTGCTGAAATAAAACATATAGTGACAGACTTGAGGCTCCACAGCAGCAGCAGCATGCTACAGCAGCTTTAAGCCTAAACCCTGTTAGATTCACTCTGCTGAGTCCATCTTTTGTCCAAATTGTGGAACAGTTTCCAGTCTTGTCACCATTTCTTTGTACGCTGGGGAAATCAAATAAATAAATAAATAAATAAATAAAAACCCAGTGTAAATTCACAGTTTATAGGCAACAGCTAAGAAAAAGAACATTGAACTAATTCAGGATAAATGAAGAAAATGTTTTATATTAGGACAGAGACAGATCCAAATCTTCCCTGGAATTACTTCTTTTTTATTATTATTATTTGCTAGTTAATGTTATACAGTTCACACATTGATGCAAGAAAAAAACAGACACTTGAGTTACAGTCGTAAAAATAGGCCTGTTTTTTCATCCTGCACTTTGTTTTATATAGAAGAAGTAATAAAATCTAAGGAACAGAAAGGAGAAAAAAAAAAAAGAATAATTATGGAGACATGATGCTGGGAAGAGGACATATTTCGGCCTGCTCCTAATTTCATTCCGGGGCCTTTTCTCTGCTCTGGCACTGCTCAACCTCCAGGGATGAATAGATAAACACAACACGTCAGATTTAATATATTTTAACAGTGGTTTTGAGTGTGTGCCACTGACAGACTGTAGGGAGTGTATAATTTGTCATGATCGATTATTCTCTCATAGTCTCAACTTTTTTCTGCACCTCTTATTAGATGAACATTTGGGGCTATTATTACAAGACGTGTGTAAAGGTGCAGAAGAAATTAAAGAGGAATGCGCGCTTGATTTCCTCTGAACTGCACTGATACCAAAGTGCAGCTCCATTCTGATGCCATTCTGATTATTTGGTTAATTCATCAATATATATTATATATATATTTATATATATATATATAAACATTTATCGCAATTAATTCTCGGACAGGGTAATTATTATTGAGCGAGTGTGTGCAACTGGTAGACGGGTGTGTTTTAAGTGTGACAGATTGGGATGAGGGGGTTAAAACCGTTGGATATTGAGGGGAAAAAAATGCAACTAATCAAGACGCACAGTGGGGATAACGGGTGAGGGTCACTAAAGTTGACGTGACACATTTACCAAGCATTTTTTTCTTTTTTTTTTCAGTTTAAAGAACAGACCAGGTCACGTGTCTGTCAGAAAAGAACATTTACATTTTATTCTGAAATGTTATCTTCTCTGCGTCACATAACGTGTTTCTTAAGGGGCCTTGAAAATAATATTAAAAAGGGGCATTAAGTGACATCAGGGATTTTATTTTACTCAGATCAACCTCAATGGACACAATGAACACCCACAAAAAAACAGGTTGATAGGAGTCAGGTCTGAGGGTAATTATAATAATAATAATAATAATAATGTGTTCATTTAAAAGGAAGGATGTACACATTTATACACAAAAGAGCTTAAAAGTGGACCAGAAATGTAAAATAAATAAATAAGAGGAGAGAGAGAAATGGCCCTGATTATTATTTTACCCCGTTTCAGTAAATGAGAATATTTTCTAGTTTAATTTCATGTTTATAGTCAGAGATTTACATGGAATTATCGGGTGACTTGTTGCGATGGTAGTAGCCAGTTAGTTCATGCGTTTTCCTCCGTGTATTCGTGTGTGTAGGTTGAGGAGGGGGGTGTAAAGAGAAGGAGAA
>JAPSES010000105.1:9114055-9163673 GCA_029822895.1 Maxillicosta whitleyi | reverse complement strand
CAATGAAACAACTGAACTTGGAAACAACAGCATAGGCTTAAGGAGCTTGAATATTCATGAGATGCGTCTCCTCTGAGTGTCAACAGCTCCAACATCCAGACTGAAACAGACCAAAAGACGCATGGTCAGTACAGAAAAAAAAAACAAACAAAAAAAAAAGTTTTTTCTAAAGCAGATTTCATCCTACGGTGACTGAAAAGAAGAAGGTGAGCTGGAAAAAAAAAACATCACTGTGTAAATAAATGTGATCGAGAAAAAGTTTAACAGTGTAAATTATTTTAACATCAACACAAAAAATGAATGTCTCGGCTCTAAAGGGGACAAACTTTACCACTGATGAAACTCAGATGAAAATCAGGTCAAAAAACTATACATTAACACTGGGGTTTTACGCGTAAAACCAAGTCACCGTCAGTCTGGATGTAAATAACGCACATTTATGAATCTAATCAATGCTCACTGATACATCCATGTATCATCTGAAACACAATAGCCCCTCTGTGCTTGTTATTGTAACCTTGGAGCCTCGTGTCTTCAAAGTGCACAAGTCAGAGGAGGATTAAACATCCGGCCTCCACAATACTTCATACATACAATGAGTTTTAATCAAGACCAAAGCAGTGCTAAGGAGCATATGGGACCAACAGACGCTGCATTAATCCCTCTTGGTTTTTGTCTAACAGCGGGCTACACAGCGCCCCTTGTTCCCTGGTCTTGCTGTCCGGTCGGTCACAAACACGAGTTATGCTCTGAAAACATCGGCCTGCGTAAAAGCTGGATATGAGGCCCCACAACCTGGAAAAGGATTGACTGTGGTCGCTATCATTAAACAGGTTTACAACAAAAACAACACAGATAACCCCAGTTCTAAAGATGTACATTAGATGTTTCTCTCTCCCAAAAATCACTCAAATAAGTAAAAATTCAGTCTAAAGTTGCTTCTGGAGTTGCTGAAACTTTCAATGAAGAAAAAGTAAGTATGGGTGATGCAAAAGGTAAATTAAATACACAAAAACTGAGCCCGACAAGACAGTTGGAATTGCAAAATTCTGTTTCTCCAAAATGAGATCAGCACTTTTTTTTTTTTTTGGAATCTTCCATGTTTGATAACCTGCACAGTAAGCTGCTTGATATATCCAAAGCATGCATGTGTATTTATCTCCAGATATTGTAACAAAATAAAAAGAAAAAAAATAAAAGTAATAAGATAATGATGTGGAAAAATGTACCAACAACTAATAAAAAACAAAAAATAAATAATATTTTTTAAGCTAATCCAGCAGTATCCCCTTGAAAGTGCTTATCCAGGCTTAGTCGACATTTTCCGAAATTATTTAAGTTTGTGACATCATCAATGAATTTGATAATCTTGTCAAAGATTAAATTAAAAGGGTTTTGTATAGTCTACATAATAACAGATTTAGATGTTTTAAAAATGAAGTCTAAAGAGATTTGAAGTAAGCGCAGTAAAAAGCATGTTATTTTAATTTCTCAGACTGCTCACACAAATCCATGGATTTACAGAGATCCAAAACTGATAATGATACGAGCAGCTTGACTAGCTAGAGGTCTGATAAACGAAAGGGCCACACATTCTTTCCACAACAGCAAACGCCACAGAATCCATAAGATAACACAAAAAAAACAAAAGTAACCAAAACACACAGAATACTCCACTACGCTGCCTCCGTCCCGTGACTGGATGAATATTTCCTGTGACTCACACTGAAAGCACACACAAAAACAACACAATTTATGGACTGTATTTGTTCCCAACACAGCTCTTTGCCTACATAAGTGCTCTTTAAAAACTGCCTCCAAATATGCCTAAACGTTTGGCTTATGATGTTCATAAGCCCCACAGGACACAGAGGGCTTATCAGTTCATTAGCCACTTGATGGCCTATTTCAAGTTATAGCAGGAGGGAGGAGGCCGATGGATGAGGATACAACCATCCATTACTGAGACATATTTTGGTAAGCTATTCAGAGGGACAGGGAAAAAAAACCTCAAACCCATAAGAAGATTAACAGATCTCAGCATATGTTAAAAAACACATTATTACTCTACTTATGAGCCAAGTTAATACCTAGTTAGCTAAAGCTCACCTAGTTAGAATAAAGAGGCGGTCCATTTAAAGTGAACACTTTTGGCACAAACCAGTCGGAATAAATCAGCTTTCGACTAAAAAAATAATGGACAGTCAATAATTTAATCTTACAGTAATCTTAGGTATAGTAATGACATTTTGCGGTGCTGGCATTTAAGCTTAAAGGTCCAACCATTTCTAAAAATCTCCTTATGAGACCAATGGAAATATTTGGATTATACATAGTCGTGTACATACAGCCTCATGGTAAAGAGCAGTGCTTAAATATTTAAAGTATATAATCATATAAGTGGAATCTAATGGCCATTAGAGCTGCTGAAATCCTCGAGTTCACTCGGGCAATGTGACCGGTCAATATCTACCGAAGTCCTTTTAACTGTGGAGTCAAGCAAAAATTAAGTCTTATTCTTGTTTCATGCTTCTGCCATACACTCGCCGGTCAAAAGTGCAGTCATTCCCCAGCTCTATTAAATAAAATGTTGCTTTTCGACAAGGTAAATATGCAGAGAAAGCAGCCAGCTCTGCAGCCAAAATAGCATTTAGCTAAAAATACACTTGCACGGTTTAGTTCATAAATGAGGATGTGTGGTTTAAGCTGGAGAACTAAAGGATTGGAAAAACTAATATCCACTTGAAATTCCCCTGAGACAATGCAAAGTGAGAGTTTTGCGCATTGAACATGAGTCAGAAACAACGTACAATGCAGTTCAGTAATGCCATTTAACAACATTTACATAGTAAGCTTTTGATGTTTTCTTCCAGCTTAATACTTTTGGGAGAAATAGCAGGAACAAGTGACATTTGACATAGCATGTAAGCCCTGATCAAACTCCATAGTTAATGGCCTCAAACACACCTTTTGATCACAAATAGCTTACAAATTTAATGACTTCATGGTGAACGGAGCCAATTTCACTCCATTCTCCCTGTATTCTCACCACAGGCTACACGTACATATCAAAACAGGCACAGTATATCTCAAAAGAAGGGGAAAAAATAATGTAACAGCATCATTTATTAATTTCTTATTAATCCCTGGACTTATATTAATTCATAAAATAACAAAAATAAACACTTTTCTTACAGTAACCATCAAAAATATCACAATATAGCAGTTGCTGTATTTCTCCCCTTGCTTTAAGATGACTTGTACTACATTAATGCATGTTTTTTTTTTTCAGTTTCCATTAAGCTACATAACAGCTGTAACCTGTTAAAGACCCTTTTCTCTCCTCCTCATCAGGCCCCTGAGCCCAGGAGACTCCTCATTAGAACAATTAACGCAGGTGCCTCACTAATCATTTACACCTTCCTAACAAACACTCTATCTTATAATCTTGTGCAAACATCACTCTCTTATGACACAGTATAGGAGGAACTGAACCCTTAATAAGATGCATTTAACAGATTAGAGACTGAAGACTCCCCCACCTCCACCACTCCCCTCTCTGTGAATGGACAGTGGTTAGTTCAACTACTGTACAAAAGACAAAAAAAAAAAAAAGGCAAATCAACCCAGATGCAGGCTCTCGTCTTTGCTTATTTCAATATTTCATTGAGTGTTATACATCAATGAACTGTTTCAGGGTGTCATCGTGCAGAAGCTAAGCCTTCTGAATTCAAGGCCTGTGAGTGTATGCCTTCATCCAACGTGCCTAGAATATATGAAAGAAGGCGTCTCTATCACATAAGTTTCCAACATAGTTCAACTTTTAGAAATTTCAACAAAGCTAAAAAAATTTTTTTTTTTTAGCTATTTGGCACAATAGAAGCTTCACTTTACAAGGTGGCTAAATAATAATCCAATTAAAGTCCTGAAAAAGTTATTGAGGCATGATTTTTATCTGTGCTAATATAAAGATACTCCTGTAAATCCTGATACAATTTATTTTATGAATGAAAAGGAATTAAGTGGAAGCAAATGAACATTACAGAATATGTACAGAAAGCTGTCAGTGTTTAAGGTGTTTGTGCACAAGAACAGGAATAATGAGCTAGAAAACACAAAAAGTGCAGAAAAAATGTGGAAAGCTAATGTGCTACATTTAAAATCACCAAAACCATCATAGAGAATATGCAAATACATTATCAAATGTCATGTTTTTCTGCACAATGCACTTCAATACTCCACTAATAGTGTTGGAAACACTTGGAAATCTACTGAATCCATGATAATATCTTCTATTGCTTTTCCAATGTGAATACACACCATATAACCATATACACCCCACTTGGATCCAGTTAAAAGTAGCATATATTAAGCAGGGATGCAGCTTAAGATGAAAAGGTTAAGGCTTCGTATATAGACCGTTTTCTCTGTAGATACTTATATCATAAAAAGCTCAGGTGTAATTAATAACATTAGCGGCGTTGGCTCCAGGTATCATAAAGCAGATGCACCTCTGTTTTGACTGTGACAAGTCACAGCCTTATGCCACTACCTGGCAATGTAGGGATGAATGTTTTTGAGAGTATAGCTCTGCATACTACAGACTATGGGGAAGCTAATTTGGATAACAAAAACCTCTTAGAAAAAGCAATTCAAACTACTGCATAAGGGGGAAAACGACCCAACTGACAATGTACGCATGATACAATGACACAACAGGGGTTCAGTCACTGCAGAGAAGTAATGGGAAAATCAAAGTAAAAATACTGCACTTTTTTCAGTACTGAACTCCATAAGAATTAAACTAAATGAAACACAATGCAAAGTTTAATCTGTTATTGCAACATATAGCTACACTATAAATCACCAACACTACAGTCATGGAAAAAAAATTATTAGACCACCCCTTGTTTTCTTCATTTTCTTGTTAATTTTAATGCCTGGTACAACTAAAGGTCCATTTGTTTGGACAAATATAATAAGAACAAAAATAGCTCATAATAGTTTAATTTCAGAGCTGATATCTACCCATTTTCTGTGTTTTCTTGATAAAAACCAAAATCACTTCAGTTGTTACATCAATATCTACGTCACTGTACTGACAAAAACAGTGCTTTTAGACATTCCATGTTTTCTTTTCTGTCTGTTTTAGTCACATGATACACACAGGAGTTACTACATGATTGCATAACCATTGTTTATGATGACTTCTGATGGTCTAATAATTTTTTCCATGACGGCATACTGTCCACAGACACTAACAGGAATGACTACTGCCACAGTATAAACAATATAACCCACTGAAACAACCTGTGTACAAGAATTTTGTTTCTGCTCCACATCCCGAACATATTTATAAGATATAGAGAAAAGATGAAACTTTTTTGATCCCACAATGAGGAAATTCACTAGTTAAGGCCGCAAAGTGTATATAGTGCAAGTAACTGTTCATGCATAAACATATTGCATGAAACAAACAATATAAAATAATAATAATTCTATCAAAACTCTGTAGGTTATATACATATTTATATAAGTAATGCAGTATGTTAGACAGTACAGATCATGCATGTTTAACCTCTTCTGTCTCAACACTAAATATGGCTGAGAAAATCAGATTATACAAAGTCAGATTATACATTACTGATGATTTCCCTTTATTTATATGAACATGTGAAATTGAAACGAGACAGACTCCAAAATGAATGTCTGTCTTGGAAACTGGATCATCTGTACAAACACTCAAATAAAGCAACAGTTGCCTGCAAGACGATGCCCCGGGGCTAGAGACCTTCTACGTCAGTGAGTGTCTGACAAAAACTACTACTTATACCACAGGCCAAACATTTAATATGGCTTAAGGGTTAAGAATCTCCTCTAAGCAAAATCTTCCGGGGATAGTCAAATCTCTCTCTCTCTCTCCTTATACAGCTAATTTGACAGTTTCAAAATCCCTCCACCCTCTGATCAATTTTACCTCTCCTAATCCCCCTTTCCCCCCTCCACCTGTTAGTCTGGGTTTGCATGCGTGCCTCCCACTCTCCTGAGAGCATATGGAGCAGGGACTGACCCAGGGAGTCGTTGAGTGTGGGGACAGATGCAGCCCCTTCTACCCACCCTCCCCCTCCCCTTCCCACTCCCTCCCTTCCACCAGCCTCCGTTCACCCGCCACCACCATACCGTCCCTCCTATCCACCTGTTTGGGTCACAGACCAGGGGGATGAGTGGCTATGCGCGTGCCACACCAGCGGCTTGGCCACTGAATTGTTATCCCACCCAAGACAAAAGGGTATTTATGGAGGCCGGCTGCCTGCACAATGCCATGAGGCTGGCAGGCCTGTGGACTCAGGGCCGCTGATCACGTGCCCGCTTTATGTGAATGAGCGTCAGGGGGCATCTGTTGTGTGTGCATGTGTCTAACCTGAGGTATTATGCCAGACGAGGAGGCAGGAGACAAAGAATATGACGTGTGTGTGTGTTTGTGTGTGTGAGAGAGAGAGACAGAGGGGGGCACCTAAAAACAATTGCATCTATTATAGTTAAATGAGGTCTACTATTGAATACATTGTGGTCTGACTAACAGGTCAACTTCTGCTCAGATTTCAGTCGAGACATGTGTTTTATAATGTCTGCTTTAACTGCTTTTTATGCCATTTCATGACCATTAGCAGTTTTCAACAGATAAAAAAGTGGAACACTTGATATTATTGGCATGCATGCAGTGATACAAACTTTCTTTTTTTGCTAGACTCTGCAACCTTTCGGAATATTTAGATATTTTCTAGAAAAAGCACCTAGTAACTATTTTATCTATTTATAGAAATTAATCTGGAATTTCTAGTATGTTTTTAATAGATTCAGATTCACCCCAACACATTCAGTCTATCCAGTTCTCTATCAACTTTTAAGGACCCAGAACAATTGTTCTGCTTCCAATTGAATTTTCCTCCGAATTTAAGTGATTTATCACTATTTATAATAATATCATCCTCTGCATTGTGCATTTCTTGATGAAAATCACATATTTCACTATATTTAAGTTATTGATCATGTAGATATTTATAAACCTAAAAGTAAATTAAATTATTATTATATCAAAACAGCATGATATATATCATTGAATTAACAGAACATTTTTACTTTAAACAGCATTTTACTAGAAATATTTACATGTATTGATAGAATTGTTGTTTCTACAGTTAAGTGTTTTAGATCAGCAAATGCTTTGGGTCACCAGCCACTCTTTAGCTGTTTGAAGGTTAATAAACCTCAAACTGAAAGTCCCTTTTGTATCTAGAAGTAACCAGATTTATAATTTAATTATGTTATGACCGTTCGCTACATTAACTTTTGGCTTGGTTCTTCTGTTCTTTCTTATTCATATTGTCACACAGATCAATAAAATTGATTCATCCAAACAAGAGATGATTAGCTGCTCCCATCAGCCTCTCGGTTCTTGAGTGACTGCACTGCTGTTTGATTTATGAACTCCAGTGGCGAGCGACGCATTGACACGGCGGGGGTATTGGGGTCAGGTCAGAGAGGTTACTAAGGGCAGGTCAAGTTGAGCCTGTCAATGACGTGAAGAGCTCGACCTTAAGGTTAGAGAGCTAAATAAAACAACATAACACACCATTCAGAGTGACACGGGACAGAGATGGTGCATGGCAGCCTCTTGACATCTTGATATTTATCTTAAAAAGCAGAAAAGGCCTGGAACAAGTTAGCCTGACTGTGATGTGCATTAAAATTATTCATTAATATCACAACAAATATGAACAACAGCTTCAAGGATGTGTGTATAACAGCCTTTTGCTTTAACTAGTACTATGCAAGTCTTTCAGAACCACTTTAAACTACATCTCCAAGTTTATAACATCATATTTCATCTACAGATTAATATGATCTGTCCAATACTATCACTGCTCAGTCTGTTATTTTCTGTTACTATGTTTAGTAGTTTCACATTCACTAGATTCAAGCCACTTATGTATCCGTTTACTATATTGTGATGTCCCTATTACATATCTTGATCCACATTGGTGATCATTAAAAAAAAATCATATATTCATGCTATGTGTTTTTGTTCAGTCTAGACAATGTTACATCATTCTGGCAGGGGTGCTGGTGTTTTATTGTGTCTATTGTGGCTTACTACAGCGTGTCATGCTCTCTCGACAGGCACGGTTACACATGGCTTGTGATGCCCTGACCTACAACTCCCCCTCTTGTTTGTCAGCGGTTGTTTGGCCTACTTTCATAAAGACAAACATGACCATTTGTGTTGTTTTGCATTTCCATGAAAATGGAATAAACAAATGGCAGGGAGGGGGACAGTTGGAGCTGAATGGAGGGGTGGGGGTTTGGCTTTTTTTGTAAGGGGTGAAGAATTACTTAATAGAATTTAACATATAGACATAATGACATACATTAGTCTAAGGCTGTTACCAATTTATAATGAACATAATGTAGATACTAAGTCTCTGTATCAGGATTTATAGTACGAATACATATACACTGTATATTTAAAATGTTTAGAAAAATAAGTCTGAAAAAAACAAAAAAAAGTTTCAACAGAGCAAAATTTCCCCAAAATTTTGTGTGACCTCCCTTTGAATGCAATATATATTTAACAAATCTTTATGTGCAGGTAATATGAGATTTAGTCCAATCTACTTTACATCATGTTTAATCTAACACACATGTAAACAAGTCACATTAAATACCGGCATTTCCCTGTAGAAGGCATTGTGATTTCTGTGTGTGTATATATACATGTGTACAAGTAAGTCCTGAATTTTTTTTTTTCTGAAATTTCTAAAGTAATAAAGAGATGGGTAAATACATATGTGTATTACAATCCTGTAAAGTGACAAGTGACAAGACTTTTGCCCACATTTGATAATACATATTAGCTGCACCAATATCTAAATTAAAGTAAAATAAGCTTAAAGACACTTCTGTCAAGAATATTACATACATATAAGTAGAAATGTTTTTAACTATTATGAGAAACTCTTAAGTTGTGGTCTTTTTTCAAGTGGGTCCTCAATGACCTTCTGGAAACCAACTGAACTACGAGCCACAAACGGACTCACCCCAGCCCACTCCCCACCCCCTCCCTTCTCGTCTCACTCCACGGACAGTAAGGATGCTACAGTTCGTTAATGAGTGTGCTCCGTAGCGCTTTAAAAGTTCTTAATTAGAGGCACACTGACACCGGCCAGCCCTGCACCAGGAGGGGCACACTGGGAGGGAAATACAGAGGGGGAGGGGGGATGGGAGGGGGAGTCCAGTCAATGAGCCCACTGTGGCTTTGGCAAAATGTATAAATAAAAAAGGGCATCTAACCTGTTCTGAATTCTCAGCCTATAAATGTGATTCCTAAAAAAAAAAAAATCAATTGTTTTGACACGAGGAACTTGATCAAACAAAATTGATTAGGTCTTTGAAAGGGTGTGACACAGATAGCTCTGAGGGGCTAGGCGACGGACTGTAGCAAACACATGTGATTGAAAAGCTTTAAATGGGTGTCAAACAAGCAGGGACATCATGTTTGACTTAAATTATCAGTAGTCCCACAGGAGGCCTCAGAGACCGCTCCCCAGAGCTGGGGGTGTGTACAGAATACAAACAGGGGATTCACAAGTGACCAGTGGGTCAGCGCTGGAAGAGGGACGGGTACTGGTTGCTCCTGTGGGACTTGGCCACATTCCTACAGCAGCTTTTTAATTTGCTGGACATAACCCCCTAGCAGGCGCTAACAGGACAGACAACTCTTACAGACAACAGTCAGCTGTTCAGAGTGTGTGTGTGTGTGTCTGTTTGTGTGTGTTTGAGGAGCAGGTGGGGGGTGGGCTGTTGTAGGTCCCAGATGGGTTAATGGGGAGTTTAGCATCAGGATTACAATGCAACAGTGTAGCTTTGGATTGAGTAGTGATTACCCCCTGAAGCTCACACCACACACTGCCATGCTACTGACAAGGGGTGTGGTTTCATGTACATATTTAAGATATTAAAAATTTAAAAATATTAATAAAGTACCCATAACATGTGCCTCAATATCAGATGTAGCCATATATATTGCATATAAGAAAATGTATTATCAGCATATCCTTACATTTTCTGGATGTGTGTTGATATAAGGTTTAATATAACCAGAGGGAGAAAAAAATGATGTAAAATTATACACCCCAAATGCCAAAAGAGTTGGAATTTTGTAAACTGTAAATAAAAACAGAATGGGATTACTTGTAAAGTAATTCACAATAGAACATATTCAAGTGTTTAAACTAAGAATCTGCATGATTTTAAGAAAGAAATACGACAGTTTTGAACTTACCAATAGAAACACATCTCCAAAACATCGGGATGAAGGAAACAAAAAGCCGTAAAAGTAAGCCATACTAAAAAGTGTCAGATAGAGGAACATTCTGTCGATGATTAGTTTTTTTGGCAAGAGGTCAGTGATATTACTGGGTAGAAAAAACTCTTATAGAGGCAGAGTCTCTTAGAAGTAAAGATGGGCAGACGTTCAACAATATATGAAAAACTGCATCTATAAACTGTGGAACATTTTAGAATCATATTTTTCAATGTAAAATTGTGAGAAGTGAATATTAGGATTTATATTATATTTTGTATCAAAATATTAAATTCTTTTTTTTATAAATCATGGATACTGTGTCCTCCAGAGTCAAGAGCCTCAGTCTGTTGTCAGTATTTAGATACAAACCTGCATCTGTCATGGTATGGGGGTGCTTTGGTGGACATGGAATGGGCGGAAAGCCTAGTTTTGCAGAGTATTCTACAACTTCCAATTAAATCCTAATCTTTGCAACAAAACTTCTGTAAAGAACTATTCTAATAACAAGCTGTAATAAACCAACATTAATAATGTTAAAAAATTTAGAGAGTGCAGTTGAGCAGTGTCTCTGAGTTTTAGAAAACAATCCTACTTTTATGAATCTTCACCTCCGTCACGTTTGGAGGATATCGTTGCTGTCAGGTGGGAACGTCTTAAGTCCTCTCTTTTGTCAAAACAATTCTATTGGTCAGTCTTCATGTTGGCCTGATTGTTTTAAAAATATTTAACCAATGAAAAGGGTTGAAAAAGGCCTGTGACTACATCTCTTAACTCCATTAATTAATTTACAATATATATAGTTTTTTCCATTTTCCTGAAAAATAATAGTGTTGGACCTAACAAGTTACATAAAAACATACATATCACTGAATCAATTTAAGTCCACACGACGAGACGTGTTTCCTATAATGGCCACAACTGGGTTTTGACATCTTTTTTTTTCTTAAACATAGCTCTATAATTAAGCTCCTACTCCACAATTTGGTTCAGACAAAAGACAGTCTATTTTTCCAGTCATTAGTTGTTCCATCACCTCCCTCCATAAGGAACACTCCAAGCAGGGTACTAGACTAATCTGTTTGTCAAACGCGTGTCCTGCCTCTGCACCTTACATCTCCCCCTCCCTCCCCAGCTGCTGGCCACCACTGGTCCAGCTCCAGCCCAGGGATATTGAAATGTTAAGGGCCGAGACGACAGCTCCACTAATTAAATTCCCCAGGTTAATTAATCCTTGCCGATCCCCTCTTCTCTCTCTCCCACCAGGCCCTGAAAGGAGACAGGGGGCAGGGGATTGAGGGGGGTGATGGAGGGGGGGGGCAACAAATAAACCTTCAACACTTACAATGAGCGCAAAAAATACTAAATAAGAAACTGAATGTGATGACGACAATATGAAATGCTGGTTTAAGCAACACACTAACCAATCGAACAGACAGTAATACAAATAATTCACCTACTGCAAATCTTGAATGACCACCATCACATATATGCCTCCACATTCTCAAGATGCTGTAGTGATGAAGTGCTCACACACACCATCATCATCATTACCTCAGCATGTACAGAGGCCTCAGTCTGACCCTGTACCACTGTACCTCAGAGGGACACCTGACACACTGACCGACAACTAACAAAATATGTGACCCTAAGTGACAGAGTTCCACCTCATCCCATCATTCCCATTGCCACTACTCATTTTACTATCTGACCATAAATAAAATGTATTACATACGCTTCACTTCAGAAAAAATTTAAAAAAAAAAAAAAAGATCCTAAAAATCTGAGGTGAAAAATCATAATACGTTTACCTGCTAATGTAACAAACTGTATGTAGAAATAGGACAGATTGTTAAAATGTATAGCAATTTGCAAGAACTATTTACTTGTAAGAGATACAGTCACATCCTCACATCCAGCGGATTCCTTAAAACACCACCACTCAAAAAAAAAAAAAAAGAAAAAAAAGAATTGATGTTCAGTAGTAAATAAACATGGTGGGTGCAGGGGAGCAAACTCAAAAGAAAGTGAAGCAAGCAGGTGCTTTTGTACGTTGTGGGTGTAGTGCTGGGGAGGACACGGGTGTATTACACAGTGTGGGCGTGCTGCGTCACAGACACCATGCGCCTGCGTTGTGGCTTCGCTCAGAGGTGTAATGCCTGATTAGGGGATTACAGGAAAGTGCTTCTTTGCAGTTCTGTGAGAAACAATTATTAACATGTTGGTGTCTCTAATCCTGGATAAACACAGCTTTTCAAGAACAACAGTGAGTCTTTCTTCCCCCCTTTAAAAAAAAAAAAAATCAAAAAAAAAAATCCGTGTTTAAACCCCGTAGTCACTTGAACTCCAAAGCCTAACTAATACCAGCGGAGGAGACAGGCCAGTCATGTGGAACACTGTCATTACAGAGGTTGTGCTCTTGGTGGAAGACATAGCTGGCCAGCAGGCCTTCACATCAGAGGGTAGATCCAAATTTAGCTTGGGGAGGGAAAAGCATTGTACTGAGCACTGTTTGTTGAAAGGGCATTAGACTGAAACATGTTCACAGCCTGTAATCTTGTATTTGTTTGTACACTTGTCTCATGTAATCTGCTTTCTAGTAATGCAGAGATGATTTCCTAAGTCATTCTCAGGGGACCCATGGATAACAGATCCAGGTGAGGTAGTGTTTACGACAGGTTGGTGCTGCATACGACAGATTTTACACATATTTTTTAAAAGGTGGTTTTGGACAGGCTATGAAGAGTTGGACTTAAAGCATGAAAATGTGAAGTAGCTACTTACGCTACTTTGTTTTTGTTTTTTTGAGAAGCAACGATGCTTTAATATATAGCAACGTGGCTTTGTGACAATTAATGTACTGTCAAAATGTAAATGCAGGGTTAAAATTAAGTTAGACCACTAAGTTACCCTGAAATTCTATCAGCCGTAGGATCCCTGTCATTATCACATTATCAGATCACATTAGCAAAAATATTCCTGTCCTGTAATAGTGAGTGAACAATGATGTGGCAATTAGTTTTTCAGCAATTTATAAATGAATCTGTATACAGACAAAACATAAATACACAACATGCACTAAATTTAAGATGGTTCCATCCATTTACTGCCAGCTGTGCGTGATAAAAGTCAAGCAGGAAGCAATCAACACACTGCTGATGCCCCAGCCACCAATCTACACACACACATACCATCCCCACACAGTTTATCATTTCAGTGTTGCCTGTGGCTCTGAAATACAGCACATCAAAACAACCTGTAAGTTTCATTTCCGATACCCTTGAACCTGCTGACTGGCCATAATGTCCACTAGCTGACACTTTGAAGAGTTGCTCATCTCAGTCATCTCTCCTGCTGCCTTTCTGTACAGGTCTGAAAAGAGACAAATATTCACAAACACGTCTGCTTGGAAGAAAAAATATAACCATTTCATATCATTGCCATCATAAAAAAAATTCAATGTAAATCATTAATATCAAACTTCAACAGAATTGGAGACTGTATTTTTTAGATACAAAATGGACTAGATGGGTAGTTTACTTACAAATGGTGATTTATTACGACGACACTTTTGCACTTTGACGGACTCTGACTCAATGGGATGTCAGCCTGACTCCAGTTGCCTGGTTTCCACTAAAGATGGGGGCAGCTGATTTGGTCCTAAAGGTGCTGGTGCTAGTGTGGGATGTCAGAGATGTGTTATGCCCATCTGGCAGGGCAGGGTTTAGCCCTAATCCCAGAGCACCTCAGCAGGGGAGCCACAGACTGTTGATCACGGGCCTCCTGCTGGTTCCTCAACACTCCTGACCTCCTCAGCACACAAACACAGAACCCCCCCCCCCCCCAAAACAAGTCTACACACAACATCATCACATAAACTGCAAAGCACTTCACATAAATGATCTGAGACCAAATGGTGTGCTAGTATCTTATCTATATTGTCAATATTGAATGTCCCATTGGACACACAGGCCTAAGTGCATAAATACAAACAGGCAATTTGATTGACAAGATGGAAATATGACCCCAACCGGCAGAACATAGAGAAGCATATCCACACGCATTCAGAGGGCACAGAGACTTGTTTTTGTGAGGCAATATGGAAAAACACATTTATCACACACACAAGTAGAGACCGAGCAAATATACACACATAATTACAAAAACATAGACAGATAGGCAAACACACAAAGACACCCAGAAGCAGTCACCCAGCCATACACACCACACACCTAACCACTGATAATCCCCTAGACACTGGAACACACACACACTCACACACACACACAAAGCATCATTATGTTTATCACTGTGAACCAGCCCACCGACACCCATCACTCTAATTCCATTTGTCTGTTTAGATTCGTTTTGCTTTAATCCTCCCTTGTTTGTGCACATCTGCAAGCGCTGCAATAGTACAGACACAGTGAGACACAGTGAGAACGACAGGGGGAGAGACAGACAGAGAAAGACAGAGGGTGAAAGAGAGAGAGCTCACAGGGTGCACTCTCCCATCTGACATCCTGGTCCCTGTAGCTCCAGCACAAGGGGCAGACAGGCGTATCTCCTTGCCCAGGGAGAAGCTCCCTGTCCCAGCCATGGAGCTGCCGCCAGGCCCGCAGGCCCCTGTAATCACTGCAAACAGTCAAACATCCAGTCACACAGGCTCTTACACCAACACAACATTACAGGCTTTTTACACAGTATTACACCACATCTTATTATCCCATTCAAGTCCCTCTATTAGCTCAATTGGATGGTGGGATTTTCATTTGTAAATTGGGGGATTTTAGATTAGCTTGTCTGTCAGCGATGAAATGCCCCCTGAGACTGTGAATTATGTGACCAATCACATATGAATCAATGCTTACGCATGCTGTAGTCAATGAATGGATGGTGTCAGCAACAGGAAATGAAACAACTCTAACCTAGATTATGAGCTGTACAGTATGTACACTAGGCCATAGATGTATCAATGCAGTCATCACAGCTGTAAAACCACAGACTAGATACATCACAGTCTTTAACCCTTCTCAAGAAGCAAATTAAGGCATGTGAATTAGCCCTAATGTCTCAACAATATGAGAATGACACCATTTCCCTATAGCTGACAATAAGCAATGTTCGCTTTTATAAGGCAAATAATATGAGGGTCTAATAGAGAATTATTAAAGAGATAAATATTAGCTGCTATACACACCTAGCAGCAACATTATGCAGAACTGAAGCTGGTTGGTTGAAAGGAGGCGAATGAATTACCCCTCTTCCTCCCCGGGCCTTCTATTCAGACACGGAGTGAGAGAGAGAGAGAGGGAGGAGAGGAAAAAAGGCACCTCGAGCTAGTCGAGAGACCCGGCAAATTATGAAAATGCCTCTCTGTGTCCTAAATGGAGGCCGAGCTCTTTAATGTGGCACAAAATTAGAACCTGGGGGAGGAAGTGTGGCCCGCTTGATTGGCGAAACCCCTCCTGGCCCACCACCCTCCTTCCTCCCCCCTCTCAAAGCACAGAGAGATATTATCCCGTGCCTTGTGGCATTCTCTTGTATTGGGGAAACTGAAGGACCCCAGAGAGAGCCCAGGGGCGTCCATAAAGGTGCCTAATTTGTCAGTTTACTCCTCAATTATTTAAATAGATCTAAGAAGGGAGCGGAGAATGGGGCTTTTTCTGCCTCTTCACAGTCAAAGCAGAGAGAGACCTTTCTCCACGGTAGCCATTTTCAATTACGCTCTGCACTGCTGTCTTTGATATACAGAAGTGCTGTAGTGGAGAGGGGCTGTATCAAATAAACAAATGTGTGTACACAAGATAACAACGGGAACTTGGGGATAATATTCAGTTTGCTCTGAAGAACTAAAAGTTATTTCACATTTACAAATTTATAGATTAAAGCAAACTTTAGGAGCATGTGCACACATATGCAAAATACAGAGGCAATCTTGTGCTTGGTTGTCACACATGTACAAACACATACACACGTATCTACATATCCATAGATGAGGATTAAGGTGAGGGGTAGAGAGGGAGCCACTTGTTATTCAGCGTTTTATGCTTCCATCCATTCATCCATACCACCAACCTCCACTATACTATCAGCGCTCTGCAACTAAGTGGAGTACCAGCTGACATAGCCTGGTACTGCCAGTTCTCGACCGGGGAGACCACTGGAGGTATGTGGGGCCCAGGGCCACAGATTACAAAGCAGTTGAAGATAGATCCTGGAAATGGAGATGTTTCCATTCCCAACCCTCTGACCTCTAATCCTTCACATATCAGCCACTATTGTTTGTTTCACTAGAGGGATGAGGTTCCAGAGGGTTGAAGAGGATGAGGATGCTAGTGGAGGGGGTCCCCATAGGTTCCTTAGGTAACCTTATCTTTCATAGGCGTCTGGTGGAGGCAGGTTAAGGACACTATGTCTGCATGCTTTGTTGCAGAACCCTGCTGAGATGAAGTCTCATCTGTGCAACAACAATAACTTTCAATAAGCTCTACATCAGCAGCTTTGCCAGAACTGGGTCCAGTGGCAACACAATAGTCTGGGTGCGCCTACACAAAGCAGTGAGCACCAAGACAATGGCATAGTCCCTTAAATACAGAAAAGAAACAAACAGCTAAATCACATTGTTCACTTTAGCCAAGTAGGCACAAAGTAACACAAACAGAAACACAATGTAGAGCGCTGCCAGCACCTGTACAAATACACTCAGTAAACCTACAAACATACTATACCTGCAGACGCAAACACTGGAAACCACACACTGAAACAGACATTAAGACTGACAGTAAACAAAACCTGAGACAAGTCAATCATAATGTCATGTCAACACAGACTAATAGGCCTAATTCTACCGAATACACAATGAATGAGAAGTTCGTTTTAATTAAGACGTTAGCAAATGACAACAGTTGCCATTTCAGATAAACCAACAACTTAGTATGTGAGAATAACAACATTTTGGGGCTAAAATTATGTGTGAAGTTGGGTAGCAAGCACTGGCAACCATCACAAAGATGGGTGGCACCTACTAAACATCCTTGAAACAGGTTTCTCATGCTTATGAGAGGGATCTGCAGGCAAAGTTTTTCAGAGTGTAAGATTCTGCAAAATCTGTGGCCAGCTCAGTATATCATGCTTCTCACACCCTCTATTCTCTTCCCAAACCCTAACCAACACACACCAACCCTCCGCCTCCCTCCACTCCAAGCTTCCATCCAGCCAGAGAGAGGAGAGGAGATAGGCCCAGTTGCTAAAGCTGTCTTTTCAGCCCCTGCTCCCGCTCGGTCTATCTGAGATACACAGCAAGCGGAGGTGTCGCTTTTCCGCTGGCATTTCGGACAGTATCTACTTATAGACGGGAGAAAAAGAGAAAAGAAAAACAGAAGGGGTATTATCAGGGAGGGATGAGAGCAGCAAAGGCATTTTGTCTTTTTATTCCCCTCCTAAGCCCTGGGCTTTGCTCCCAATCCGATTGGTCGATACGGCCAGGGATGTAAATGAAATGCAAAGAGGAATAAGGCTGGCTTCCCATCTCCAGTGTGTGCCCCTCTAAGTCCCCCGCCCCTCTTTCTCTGTCTCACTCCGTCTTGCTCTCTGGCTGTTTATGGTGTTGTGTTTCTGTCTCCCCATTCACAGACTTGCTGCTCTCCCTGTTTCCGTCTCACCCTCACTCTGCCTCGTCCTCCCCCACTCCGCTCCTCTTGCTCCATCCCTCCCCTCTCCCTGGCTGGGCTCACAGCTCTTATCTCCTCAGACGCCCCACATTCCAGCGTTGCCGTGGCTCCCTGCCTGCATCCCTGGTCACGGCGATTCCATGGGTTCCCACAATCCTCGGCAGCTTGCTGATTTAGGGTGGGCAACTGACTCGCAGAGACAGGGAAGAGGAGAGGAACAGACGGGTTAGGGAAAGACAGGGTGAGAGGGGATGAGAGACTAAGAGGGTGGGAGACAAGACAGGAATGACAAAGGAGGGGCAGAGAGAAAAGTAAAGTAAAAATAACAAGAGGGCATGAGAGTAAACAGTGAACCTAGAGTGGAAACACATAAATACTAATAGCAAAAGGAACTACATTACCCTGTAACACTTAAACATCAACATATATGTGAAACAAAATACCAACTACATTAGAAAAATTTGTTTAAATCTTTTATTAGAAATGTATTAAACATATATTTAGTGGGACATTTATTCTGTATAAGGCAGAGTGACTGTGTTTTGTGAGCAACCAAACCATCATGTTATAGCAGGTGGAATCTGATCATGCAGCCAGCTGACCGCCGCTAACAACACCTGCAAACAGAGAGTGAAGATTACACCCTGAAGAAAACTCTCAGGCAAAGGACAGTCAGAGCAACTGTCCTTTGCTTTCTAGTGGTATATATAACAACTCTCACTATGAGAGTGGAATTGGCGCTGGATACTAAGGACAAACGCAGGAGGAGATGCAAAGATGTAGGATAACTACAATCTACTTAGTGTGTTTGTAAGTTATATTTTCTCTCAAGTAACCCTCAGCGAGTTAAAAGTTCATGTTGGAGGCTAACGGTCTCTAGCATCTCTGTGTGTCCCAGGACATTTGGATGACTTTGTGGTGATTATGATGATCAAAGCACTGTGCTCTTCACTATGCCAATGTGTTTATTGACTATGTCTATACAGTTTCATCAGGGCTTGGATGAAGCCCTATGCATGTTCACACACACACAGATGTAGATGGAAAAAACACACATAGACACACCTCTAAAAGGGTTCCTGGCATTGTGACATTTTACATTTCATTCAAATCCATGAGGGATTACAGCCCTCCCATCAGGAAGGAAGAGAGAAAAAAACCCCTCATCAAATCCATTAGTTTGAAACATTTAAAAGGACCATCTAAGATGGACTGATGGATGGATGAAGGGGTGGGTGGGTAGTGTTGGTGATGCGGAGTGAGGACACTGTGGCACAGCACAAGTCTGTCCTAGATTAAACAGCCACTCTAATCCCCCATTTCTGGCCCCAAATTGGGTTTCCCTCAATCTCAGTCTTGCCATCCTAATGTGAGAAAAAGAGAACTGGAGCAGTGGTCGAGGCAAAATAATCACAGCGTTAAAAGCTGTGAGAGAAGAAGAGAGAAAAAAAGGAGATGTCACGATAAAGCAATCGAAAGGGTGTATTTAAGGGGAACAGGCACGGCTTGATTGGGGTCAGTCAAGGCTTCGTTCCTGGTCAACTGTAAACATTAATCCTGTGAAGCATGGTTCAGTCTTTTCCACTTCATCCTTTGTTGAGAGTTCTGTATAGAGCAGTATATCTGAATCAGCATCCTCTCGCATCCAACTCTCATTTCAGAAGTTGATTTGGCCAAGCCTTTAAGTTAACATCACTACCTCAGTCTGTAACACTTCCTTTAATCCCTGAAAAAAAGGCACACTTGCTCAGACTGAAACCCCAGTTCTTCCTTTTTCAACTGAACTCACTTTGTCACTGTGTTTGGTCCATAAAGGTCTCTCTCGATCTTGTCATGGGGTCTCCCTCAGGCTCTGGCGGAGTCTGGCTCTCTCGTTGAGCAGGTGAGTGATGGCAGACTGTATGGCAGGGGCTTGGGGGTCTGTGGGTTCTCTCTTTAAGTAGAGACTGAAGTGCTCTGTGCTGCAGGTCAGGAGGCTGTCTGGACTGTGGCCCCGCTGACCAGAGCGGAGCAGCCTCTCACAGGCTAGTGCCAAGTTCTTGTCCCAGTTTGGAGGGTAGTCTGTGTGGGCCTCCACTAACTCCTTATACAGCTGCAGAGTAAACACGCATACATACAGACATTTACCAAAATTCACAAAAAAAAACTTGGATTTATCATATACTATCTCCTGAGGCACTTTAATCTGTGACATTATAGTAACTGACATTATTGTTGCATGTTTGTTGAGGTCAGACTCACAGTGTAAGACAGCTCAAAGAGGCGAGCTTTCCACTCTCCCTGCATCCTTTCTGCCAGGTCAAACAGAAAGAAAGCCGTCTTCATCCTGAAACAAAGCACGCAGGCTCAGGGCTAAGTGCTGGATGGATGAGCCATGCAGATCCACACGCACCACTCCAATGGAGTGATTTATGTAGATGCTGCCACCAAATAGAATGTACATGTAGATGCTCTACCACACAAGACTGGTTTATGGAGATGTTCTAGGAGGCTAGTATGCATTGTGACGCAGCTTTTATCTGCACCCTGAAGTATACAACTGCTCTACAGAGGAAAGCAGTAGCTCCTGTTAGAGTTTACTATACCTGGCTTGCCACATCTCCTCATTAGCAACACGCTCCCACGACGCAGGATGGAAACTGTTCAGATGTTAAAAAAAACAGTGTGTTATCTACACAGCTTCAGGCATTAGCTTGTGCAGAGTTCCACTAACTATAAATGATTATTTATGTGAATGCATTGTTCCACTCAACAGTGCAAGTTTCGATACACTAAACATCAATGTTTGTTGCATTAATATTAAATGACTGAGCAACAATACCAGCTAGCACATTAGACATGGAGTAAAACCACATCTTCCTTTTTTCACTTTGTTGACTGTAAACATTTGACCTCTTCTTCAAAAGAATATTTTAGCAGGGTTTCCGAGCTAATTTTTGGCTTGTGGGCATCGGTGGACACGCTTGTCGTGAGTGTGCGGGAAATAATGTCACAGTATTCAGCCGTGGATATCTGAGTGAATGAAGGGCTGCTGGCAACAGCAGCTGAATATGGAGCTTTGACTAATTCCACTTTTGACACAGTTATTGACAAAACGCAATAAGAAACTCATTATTTTTCATCTTCAGTCTCATTTCATATGGCTGAGGGCCCAATGTCTTGCTCTGGTTGAATTTACAAAGAACTGGATCACAGCAGGAAGAACAGAGGACAACCTCATTGAAGGAAGCTCTGTGGAGACCACAGAGAGAAGAGCAACCACAAAGATGGTGGTGATAAAAAAAAAAAATGTGGTAAAGTCTCATTAGTTAAGGTATATTATACCCTAAATGAATCTTACTTTCAATACCATGACAAAATAAATAATCTACTATCTTGAAAGTGTCATATTGGTATTTTAACCCTTAATTCATATATACAGTTTCACCTCCTTTTTTCTTTTCACTTAGCTTTAAAGTCTAACAGTATTTCATTTCAATCTAAATGATGACAATATATACATCATATTGTCTTGAAGCTCCAACACATGTTTTTATTGAGTTAAATAATGCACTATTTTGTCATTTGAAACATTCTAGGTATCTTGTGTGTCAATTAATGCAACCCCATATATGATGTTTTTTGGAAATGTTAGGTTATTATAAAGTTTTGTGAGTTTTTATACTATTTAACTGTGGAGTTTGAATTTATAGTGACTGATCATTTGTGAATCAGTCAGGTTTCTAGAGGTATTAATGGTTCTGTATGTGTGTGCACCTGTTGTGAGCTTCATTCCAGTTGTAGATGCTGCGGGTGCGTTGAGCCCACTTTTCAGGATGAAACTGCTTCTGAACAGGAACTATGTAGTCACATACACCCAGAGGCCAGCGAGAGAAGCTGCCCTCCCAGCTTGGATCTCCATCAGATAGCCCAATGCAGGCAACCACATCACTCCTGCAGAAAAACAAAGACAGACTTCTAAAATGATCTCCTTTTTAACCTATTATCTTTTCCTCTCAACACAGAAACAGCAAAATTAGACACAAGCAGACAGACATCCCAACATCTTTTAGCTTTCCTCCTGCCCTGTGCAGCTCACCAAAGGCTCTGGGCCTGAGGGTTAATCCCACAGGTCAATGTTGCCCCACAGTGTCAGGTACATTGGCCTGGCAAACACTGCCCCCTGGTGGGCTTGGTATTTACAAATCTCCTGCCAGTTACCCAGTGTCAGCTCCTCCTGGAGGAGTGAGTGATGAGAGAAGGGAGCAGCAATGAGTCCACCAGAGAGTGTTTAACCAAATCAAGTAGATTAGTCGACTTCTGTAGTTCATCAGACTCCTTTTATGGCTTCAACAGTTCTATGGGCTTATCTTCTCCCCGCACTCACCGCTGTCAACCATTCTACTGATCTCTCCCTCGTTAGATCACCCATTTGTTCATTTGGACCATTATGAGCCTCCCACTCTCTTCACTCTCTCTGTTTTATAGCTCTCTATTTATCTCTTCACACCATCCTTTTCTTCTGTCAGGCATTTCACTGTGTCTCAGTGACTCACTCTGTGTTGTGGGACAGAAACTGCTCCAGACTGAAAGTGTCTTTTTCCTTAGCGTCAACCGGATCCCACCAGCGGCCTGGAAAGCGGACCCCAGGGTGATGATGCCCCAACTTGGCCACATACCAAGGGTATGTCATCATCTACAGGTTGACAGCAGACATACATTATTGTCTTAAAAGTAAAAAAAAAAAAAAGTGGAGATCATGCAGCTTTTTGCTTGGCCTGTGTCAAATTTAAAAAACAGGGAAGGAAGAGAGACATGGGAGCAACAAGGAAAGAAACAAACAGGTTCATAAAGGTCAAGAACTGATTCATTGGATTCACTACTCCATAAAATTCTTAGTTGAGATTGTTTCCTTATGTATTTGATTTTGCTATATATATTCATTTGAACACTACTTTGCCTTTAGTTCTTCAGAACCAACTTTGAAAGATTTAATACAACTTTATTTCAAATATAATCAATGTATTATTATTAAATATTAAAGCTGTGATGAATCAAATTTAAGACCCATCTAATCAAGGTATTGATGAAACAAATAAAAAAATCTGACCTCCTGGTCAACCAGGCGTACATCAGGCCGTACAGCCTCACAGTAGTGTAGGTAGCGGAGCGAGTTTCCAGGGAGATCTCCTCTGGTCAGGATGATGGAATCTTTTGGGACAGAGGCGAGGAGCTCCCTGCCGAACCTCTCCACCACATTGTTGCTGCTCTGATCACACTCTCTAGAATCATCAGCACAAAACATCATCACATCCTATAGCAACATCACTACCACTTGTGTTTGGTTGAACTTTGAAAGGAGCTGAATACATCCTTACTCCTGCTTAGAAGTTTGTGTGATGTGTATAAAAGTGTGTATGCGAGTGTGTTTGTAGGTATGCTTTCAAGGTGCTCTGAGGGTAAGTTGTCAGTGCCCCCGCCCCTTCCACCCGGCAGAGCACTTCGACTGCCTATCTAACCGTGGAGAGACAGGTGTGATGGGTCTGACAGCACAGGCCATGCTCTCCCCTTGATCAAAGCTGCTCAGTGATGGCTGTCTGGCACTCCCCAGCACTACGCTGGTGTAATCTGCCTTCTCGGACAGCTAACATCTCAGACTGAGCTCTGCGAGAGGAATCTATGTGCTAACCGTGCCTCGCTTTAGCCCCTACCATGGGGTGAGCAGAGAAAACCTGACATGTGGAGTTCAGACCTGAAATATGAGGAGCAAAAGAGAAACAAATCGGGTTGACTCAGGGAAAACTAATGCATGAGGATTTTAGAACCAACAAGAATAAAAAGCAGTTTTTATTTTACTTCACTTCATGGAAGAGTACAGTTAAAAGTAACTTTAAACATATTTGATTCTATTACCTACAACTCTGGCACTTTAAAATGAAACAAAAACAGCACAGATATAAGAGCAATATGAAATTTGTCATAGAAATTTACATGTGATAATCACTTTTTATTTTTAAAGTATGAATGGATCATAACATATCTATAATTACATGCTCTTTACTCAATTTTCTTGGAAGTATCCATCCACGTAAGAGCTTGTACTCTGATTTGTATTTAGACTAGTCCATGATCATTCTTATGCTTGGTTTTGAATAAGAAAATGCACCAGTTTTGTTCCTCTATAGCAGTGGTTCTCAATCTTTGGAGGACGAAAAATCTCCAGGGCCCCCTCAACCCCAACAACATTGTAACAGTGGTGTAATTCTAACTTTTAATGCACAAACCATCAATATTGTAACAATACTTTTTGCTTTTCCTTGAATCATTTATTGTTCAGATTAAAAATAACTTAGATTTTTTTCTTGAACAATACGAGTAAAATACAAACTGCTCCCTGAGACAATATTTTTCCTAATAAAAATAGGAAATGTACAATTATCTTACAACTATGACATGAAGTTACTTTTAGAACAATACATTTTGGTAACAAAGATAAACATTTTAACAATATCAGTGGCTGCAATGAGCTCATTTACATTGCACGTGTCAGAACATTAAAGTGCAAACTGTACTAACAAAAGAAACATTGCACTTTTTTCTTTTCCAGTCAAATCCTTGTCCATTCTCCAAACCTAAACTCTGTATAGCCTAGTGACAGATCACCATGACAACAGATTTGTTTGTTGTATGTCCCTAAAATGAGTCCAGGGTACTCCAACTCTAAAACATTCCTTCCACCTGTTACATGTTCTTACCTGAAGAAAAAAGAAAATTTGTGCCAAATTTTGACACCAAAGGAGTAAACCTCATCAGTGTCAGTGCATGAAACATCAAACATTTTTATCAATATGTCATGTTATTTCTTTTCTTGTTAAACCACTTTGGATGTATAGAAGTACAAATGAGCTGAAAAATAACACTTTGTAACATTTGTATCACAATGTTTATTGTATTTTTCTTTTGTGAAATAGGAAACTGATTGACTGAAAAAATGTTGTGTAGGTAAGTAATGAAGCCCTATTCGTGACATTATTTATTAATTAAGACACTATGATAATAGGCCTGCTCTCTACTCTTTATTAAACTCTATTTGATTTGAAAGATTTCTATAAACAGTGTTGGAGTTGACATGAAAACGTTCTTTTTTCTGTGCAAATGTATATTGCCTTCTGTTATCTCTCAAGAATACATTAATTATAACTTGTAACTCACCTGTGATTGGTGTGCACTGTATGTGCCAGCAGACCCATGGTGAGGACCCAGCCTGTGGTCTTCCACAACCCCCCATAGCCCAGCCTCCTCTCTAAAGCATTGTGTGTGTGACTCAAACCGAGGCCTGCCAGCACACACACTGTAGCATCACTCTGTAGCCAGAAACGCTCCACCTACAGGAAATGAGTACAAGACACAGTGGTGTTTCCTGTATTTTTTTACTCCTGGACCCATTCCAGATCAGCTTCAAGGGGTGCTGCTGATTAGGTGTTTTTATCTCAGAACTACAGTACATACAGCACATATAGATTTCTCATATTTAGGAAGCTTTTCAGTAGTTGTGGTTCAATCTATAACATGGCTTAAAATGGAAAGAATAGCAAACACTGCTTTGATAGAATAGGTTTAAGTCCAATAGCTCACCACTCCTAGCAGTAGGGGTCTGCTGATATCCAAGTTGGCTCTCCAAGCAAAAAACAGCGAGTAAATCATCAGCATGACAGTAAACAGCAAGGACACAGAGCGACATATCCTAGAAGAAGAAAGGCCCATATTAAACACATTCCACGCTATATTTTAATACACTAATAACATTTCATTATCACCTCATATCATGTTCGTCTTGTATATTACTGTAAAAATGTATCTGTTTTGAACCGTTAACATTTTAGTGCAGGGACAGAGATCACAAGCCTGAGAGCAAATGTATATGCCAACTAGGAGGTGCATGATTGATATTCTAATGCAGACTGAGTGAGTCATAATGAGCCTTTGCCAACCAGTGAATCATAAACTCATTACAGTACAGCTGTAAAATGTACTTATACACAGAAAAGAAAACATGTTACCCTTATGGCAAAAACTACTGCTCATCTGAACCTGAAGAGACACTTTCAACCGAGGGGAAATGCAGATATAAAGTTTCTGCTAGCAGGCCGATATAGCGCTCTCCCCTGGCTGGCCACTAGAAAACACTGATTTTATAAAAGGTCCTTTACATACAAACCAATTCATACCACATTTCATTGTAAGGTAAATTTGCATAGTTTCCCCTCTGGGTCCTATGACCTTGCTCTTTTTCATCTGTGCGTGTATGTAGCTAAGTTTATCAAAGTGCTCCCCAGGAGAGGGTGAACCAGGGGGTGGCTACTGCCCTTCAGAGCCCCAGGGGTTTCACTAGGCTTTATCAGCTGTACCCCACCACCAGCCACAGCAAAGGCACTACAGTAATGAATTACTTGATCACACTGCCACGTACAGATACATAAATCAGTTATTTCCTTGTACACACAATCCGAAATACACATCAACCGCTTCCGATTTGAATGTGAAGCGTTACGACAGCTTGACAGTTAGGTGCCTCTGTGCGTTTTTGTGTTTATTTCTTCTAAAATCACTATTTTGTCAGCGGTTTTGTTCCCTGTCTTTTACTCCAGGGGATTAGATTTTTGGTCTAAGTGTCTGCTGTGATGTGTGTGACAGAGTTTGGTTTGTTGTATGCTCATCCTACCTATCCTGTGAGGAGAGGAGCAGGCCTGTTCCTGCCAGAACCAGCACAGGAAGTGAAAGGTCTGCCAGGCAGTGGTCCAACTGGGCTCTAAGATGCACAAACACCCACACAAACACATAAACACTACAAACATTTATGATGGCCACCAAAGACACTATATCTCCCTCTGCTTCTGAACTCAAGGACGGCAATTATTAAACGCCCTCCATCCCCTATCAAAACAAACTCCTTGGACTGTGCGTTCCTTCTTTCAATCGGATTGACAGATACGAATGACTGTGTCATCCACCACCCGCTGCCCCGTCCTCTCCTCACAGCTGCTGTCAGTCACAGAGCGCTTGCTCAGAGCAGAGAGATAGTTTCCTGCCTCTTCCTTAATACCCATCTCTATTTGACAGCTTATTGAGTCTCTATATCTCCCAATGTACACTATGTGTGGATGTGCTCACACGCATGTGTTTGTGAGTGTGTGTGTCAGCTTCTCCAGCGGGTTTACGTCTCCAGTGTGACATGCCTGTCATGTTCGCCTCTTTTCCCCATCTTGAAGGTGTGCTTGTCCATCAAGCAGCAGGGGTGATGGGAAGGGGTGGGTGCTTGGCAGAGGGGGGCTGGTAGTGGGGGGTCTTAAGACGCACATGCACCCCCATCCCGTCAGCTGGAGAAAGATACCAGGAGTGGGATGACTGTGGTGGTGGTGGTGGTGGCAGAGAGCAGGGAGGGAATCGGGTGGCGGTGGTGGGGGGTGCTGGAGTGGAAAAATACAATTTCTCCAGCTCTATTGCAGTGTCTGTCATCACAGCTTGTCACGCTTAAACACCAGAGCTGAGTGATCATTTCAAACTGCTGGAGAAACAGAACACAGCGATTTGGCCCTCTAAGCAGGTTCAGTTCTGCTTTGATGGGAGAGAGTGAAATGGGAAGAACAAAAGCTGCTGTGGAGAGAGAGGAGAGCGAGCGAGATGGGCTGCAGAAATGATTCTGGGCTCTCACAACAAATTGATGCGTCTGCATTTAAACCTGTGTAAAACACCAGAGCAAGAGCGAAGAGTGGTTGTGTCCTCCATCTCTTCACAGATCAAACTCTACTGTTCCTTCTCTCACTCTTAGAACCTGAGAACCCTTAGAACCCATAATGCCAACCAGTGACACTGACAGTCCACTCAAGGAAAAAAATACAATGATGCATGTGCATAAACAGAGTATCAACAGAAAATTACACCATAGTAATTTTGTTTTATTTGTAAAGTTTTAAAGCATACAAGTATATCAAGATTCCGTTAATTGGCTTGAGAGTCTGGTTTTGTCCCAGAAGGGAGATTTGTTTCCACATGACTGCACTGGAATTGTCATACAAACACACATATTGACATCAAATATTTTATTAGATTTGTTGCTATACAAATAAAATTTGATTGATTACATAATCTATAAAGGTTAAGTTTTCTGTGTTATATTCATGAAAAAAAATTACTTTTACATTTCTATATTTTATTCTGACAACCAACATGAAGTCTGATTTTAGGTGTAATTTTAACAGTTTTGGGAAACTGATAATGATCTCTTAAATGACCTGATAGTACAATGATTTAGTTGTATGTGTGTAAACAGTTTTACATTAACTGAATGTAACTTAAATTATTTTTAAGTGTAAAAAATGTATGAGGGTGAGTGAGTGGACCTACTCACCCAAGCATAGTGGTGAAGTCAATAGAGCCTTCTGTCTTTGCCTGCAAACACACATTAAAAAAAAGCCAAAATACATGTATAAGACACAAGGACCACTTGAATATATAGAATAACAGATGTGTCAAAGTAGAGGAGGAAAGAGCACATACCAGACTGAAAGTGCCATATTCAGCCCTCAGCAGGTGGGTCAGCAGGCCAGACAGAGTGGTCTGGTCTCCCCAGCTCCAGCGAGCCGTGTTGATGTAGGAGGATATGGGCAGGTAGATGTATGGCAGAAAGCCAGTGAAAAAACACAATCCCAAAGACACAACGCCGCGGAAAGATAGCTCCTGTCAACAGATGTTGTCAAATATTTCATGTTCTCCAAAACCAGATGTCCATTTTAGAAGTACTAAGCATTTGTACTCCACATCATTTAGCAAAATAAACATTTGGGACAGCCAAATCCAACCAAATAGCTCTACTTCTACTACTACTACTACCACTACTACTAATAATAATAATAATAATAATAACAGTAAAAGCATGTAGTTAATGTTTTCTGGAAGCTTTGAGGGGCTTTAAATAAAGCCCCCCTAAACCTACCTTCTGAGAGTACATACGGTGTAGTACCCAGGGAATGAGGACCAGTACATATAGCACTAAGGTGTGTTGGTTACAGAGACCCAAACCACAGCATACAGCCCCGAGATGTGCAATCTGAGAAAGAAATAAAGTAATCCAAACCAGGCATTTATGGGATATTCAGAGAAAGCTGAAAAACAATAGTTCTGAGTTAGAGTGTGGGTGTGGTGTGTTGGCTTACCTTGCTTCTCTGGGTGGCATTTTCAGCACAGTGAAAGCTGGCAGTCAAGTAGAAGAGCAAACCGACAAAGAGGTTGTTGAGGGTGAAGACTTCTGCCACCATGGACCACTGCCAGCTCAGTCTGGACACAGCGAACAGACCTCCAGCCAGGACTGCTCCAGGGCCAGGACCTGCTAACCTGACAGCGTGGATGGCCTTTCAGATACTGCATACCCCGCAATTCATCTCTTATTTACATAACATGACAGCCATACACAGAAGCACTGCTTAGTCAACTCAAATGCAATCATCAAATTTCATTTCATTTGGAATACAATGAGATGTTTTTCTCTTTTTTTATTTGTCCTAATTTACACTGCAGTGACACAGAAAAAAGTCAAAGCAACAAAGTCAGCAGCTTCGCGCACAATTTAAATTCTCCAATCATAAAAGCTACCACTTCCCCAGACTAATTTGGGGACCCATTATAATCTTCCCTCGACCCAAGTTTGCTTCTCGGACAAGACCTTGAAAAACACTCTCTGAATTGGGCCATTCATATATCATGAGAACTCCCTCCCCAGCAGCCGGTTGATCTCAAGCAGACTGGCACAGAAACCACCGTGGTAGAGATAGCACTTTATCCTCAGCTTCTTAAATATAATGTGTGCACAAAAGTTTTCTCCCCTTCCTCCTCTCCTGTACTGTCTCCATCTCTTTTGCAGTAATTGAAGCAAACTTGGGATAATCTGTCATACGCTAAGACCCACCACTTACTAAAATGAGAGACAGAGGGGGAGAGGGAGGCGACAAATGATGGGGAGAAGGAAAAGAAAAGGAAAAATAGCGCAGAAGAGTGCGCGTTATAGGGGTGAGACAGTGTGCGGGATGAAGGATGAAATATAGAAAAAGGAAGAAAAAAAGTTCAAGAAGAGAGAGGGGAAAAAAGAGAATAAAAAAAAGCAGCCCAGTCCCCGGCATGCTGGCTCTGAAATATGAGCAGGCTCGACAATTAGGGAAGTCAGGCAGTATGGCCCTTTCCGCCATTGTGTGGAGTGGCTTAGAGTCCTCATCAGCCTATCAGCTAACTGACAGGCAGAGAGCTGCTCTATTCAGCACCGCAGATACAAGCTGCAGGCCAAACGGCTGCCAGGTCCCTTATGACCCCACAATCCCTTGCCGGTGACAGCTTCAAGCTCCATAGCAAATTAGGCGCTCTCACATTACAATCGCAGAAGACAGATTCCATTAACGGTATCTGAAATTGAGTAGAGAGCAGGCCCGTTATCAGACCTGACTCATAAGCACCGCCATTAATCACAAGGCATGATACCATTTATACATTTCCAGCTCTCTGCCTGCCGCTGTGATAGTCAGCCACAAAAGGCCTGATGAGACTTAGGCTAGGGGAACAATGGAGCTTTCTGAGGAAAGCGCGGTAAATCAGGAAAAAAAAGGAGAGGGAGAGCGAGAGAAGGATAGAAAAAAAAACTCCTGCTTGCTGACTACTTCCCCTTTTTTCTTGGGTTGTCTCTCTCCTACTCTCCACTATTTTCCTCTGTGTTCACTGTAAGGCAAGCTCGGTGAATGAGTATGAATGTGTGTGCGTGTGTGCATTTAAGGCTGGGGAGGGGGTTAGTCAACTGTGATGATGGGGCGTCTAGGAGTGGCTTTTAATAAGAGATAGCAACGTCTTTCTCACTACACCGCTCCAGGAATTAGTTGTAACTTGAAGGAAGGATGAAGAAGGGTAGTGAGGGGGGTAAGCGTGGGGACTTTTGTGGAGGTGCACAGACCCCCCGCACCCATAATTTTACCTCCCTGCATGACAATTAACCCGTAGCTTATGGACTTGGTAGGGGGCTGGTTTTAGGGTAGCACTGGGTGTCATTTGTGGGGGTCCAGGGATTGGGTTATTACACCAAGTCTGCTCTAGGCTTCTGAAGTTCTATCTGATAGCCAGGCATATTCGGAGATACACACACACACATACACACACACACACAGGGACACATGCACACACACACACACACACACACAGGGACACATGCACACACACATTCCTGTTCTTCAACTTCTTTATTCTCCCTGAGTGGCTGACAAATCTCTCTGTTAGAGCTTGTCAGTCTGTAAGAGCCCAGTGATGTGTGTACAGTGCGGCTGTAAATGACCTGTCTGTCTGTGAGGGACCACCTGGGTCCCAGTCTGGCTCTCAGTCCCTCCACAGCTCATTCTCCAGACTGGCTGCTCCCAGGGCGCACAGATAAAAGCAGGACATATTCTGACACCACTGTGGCCATGTTCCCTGTTATCACGACTCAATGTGGTGCAGGATGCTGCTGTGCTGAAATGTTGTGGCTCAGTGACAATGGCCTGGTTGAGACGTGGCAGGAGAATAACACAGCTGACAACGAGACTATTCTACCCTGAAGTGATCCATCCTGCCAAAACGTCTGTGTCATCACTTGGGTAATTAAGTCAATGACAAATATTGTGCGTAAATCCTGGAATGAAGCGCAAACTTGATATAGGGAAAAAATACAAGTACATTTTCTTCTTATTTTTTACCATAAATCTAAAGCCATGCAAAACGATTTTACAACCAGGTTGAAAAGGACAAGATCAAAGGTAACAAAAATAATAAACGACAATGACACTAGGCTGTGTTAAGTAGTGTCCCCTTCAAGGACACAACAAAAGCTCAATATAATCACTCTGAAGTGTCAGAGTGGGACCTGCCTCATTCACCCCCTTAGTTCTCCAGTACAGGCCAGAGATGTGCCAACACCAGGCGCCTGTGCTAAATAACAGCACACAAAAAGTCTACACCAGCACTCTGCACTGAATGAAGCTTCACAATGGAGCTGGCCAAGGGAGCCACTGTCACACACCACCCCAGGGAGCAGACAATACCACAGCTGTGCCACTGCAGATCAGTGCTGCTCTGTTCTCTAACCGAGTGGTGGTTTGGGGAAGCAGCACTGGAAAAGAATCACACATTCCTGAAGAGGGTAAAAAGCCCGTAGAGGAGGTGGCCTGCTCAGGCTGAGGCAGAGGTTTCCAGCTGGCCCTCGATGACACCCCAGGGCTCTCCTCTGGCCCGGAGAACAGGCAGGGTACTTAGTAGCTATTATATGACAGTGTTAAGTGTCTGATGAATTGCTTTGAAATTTTAAAGCCAAGCAGCAATTGATATACAAATTTAAGCTTTATATCTAAGCTTTGAATGAATGTAAAGCTGGTCAGCGTATGGATTAGGGCTAGGAAGCATTTCAGTATTAGTTCTCAACTCTTAGTGGAATCGTATCATGACAAATATGATCATATTGTGTTTTCATTTTACCAAATGGCTCAAATAAATTTCTAAACATAATTGTATTTTTTTTTTTTTTAATTTTACATTATACCAGTGTAAATAACAATTTGTTTATTTAATATGTCAGTTGGATAAATTAATGATATGATAATTACCTTTTTCAATTTTTATACTGTAAACCAAGAAACACTGTTTTTGTTGTTATTTTTGTTTTGCCATTATATTTGAAACATTAGTAATCACTTGCAAAACTGATTCTTTAGCAAAGTATCTTCTAAATGAACCAAAAAATAAATATTGTCACATTGTAAATCAACCATAATATTTCATATTTCCAAAATTGCATGGCCCCAGTCTTATAATTGTCTCTTTAAAAAATGTATATCTACATCTAAAATACCATAGTCTATACTGTAGCCAATCCCCAAAGTAGGCATTTCTCTGTCTCCCTGCTTTATCCGGTGTGCAGCAACGAGGCTCACTGCTCAAACAGAGTGGAGGGTAAATAAGGGTCCCGGCTCTGCTGCTCAGAAACCCCTCCTCCAGGAGAGCGCTCCAGTGCTCCAAGTGCGTGTAAAATTAATCACCACAATTCTGCTCAAACAATGCAGCCACTGACATGACAATTTCTCCCAGAATGCCATCTTAATCTCCACCCAACACACAAAAATTACAGGAAGAGGGAGAAAAAAAAAACAATTTACAAAAATCCTGTGTTTATGCAATTCACTGAATGCCATTTTTATTGCTGCCTTTTCCAACAAAGTCATTAGGCACACACCAGTGATACATAAATGTTGCTGTATAGATTCCATTAACTAATTCTGGGTGAATTGTAATTGCCGAGTCTGATCCGTCTCCGTGCCTGGTGCCTTATTAAGACTGCCTGTGGTGGGTGAAGAATGTAATATTGACGTCCGAGGCAGACACAATCTCGGGCCCACGGGCGAAAGGAATATTAAACTGGTACTGTATTCTGCTGTCTATCTAACCCTCCCTCCTCCTCCTCTCTATCCCCATCCCGTAGCCAGTAATGAGGAAATAACATCTTCATTAGACATCTGTTTAACTGTATTAGAGGATGAGTCCTGGGGGAACCATTGGTCATGCTGAGGATGGGGGTCTGTTGGACTACAATATAACGAATGCGATACTGAGAAAATGCAACAAAAGGTCCTGAGATTGGGGCATTTTAAATAGACAAACCTAAAATTGTCTTCTGCTTTTTCAGACAAAATGACTGCAATGGGTGTTTTCTCTATTGCCACTTGGAATGACGATTTTATCCAACTATAGCAGATGTGAAAGGGAGGGGCAGCTCTGCCACCTGTAGGGAGAGGTGAGCACCTTATCCAACAAAATGTTTTTGTTCATCTGTTTCCAAGATATTTCAACTTACATTAAATATGCCCCGAAAAATTAGGAAATTAGGCTAGAGGCTGTAAAAAAACACAACCCCCCTACACACTCACCAGTGTGAGTGTGTAGGGGGGTTTTGTTTTTTACAGCCTCTAGCCTACTACACACTCACCAGTGTGTGTGTGTGTGTGTGTGTGTGTGTGTGTGTGTGTGTGAGACCATTAACAAGACACACACAACTCCACCCCTGTGAAAAAACAACCCACCTGAGAAGACAGTGTGGAGTGAAGAGGGAAAGTGCCATCGGGACCATATGGTGGAGGTCCTTATAAGGAGTTGGGGATGCAGCTCAAGGCAGGGATGGCACCACGCCCACTCTCCAGTCCACTGAGGTATCAGCTGTGCCACATGGGCCAGGTCTTGGTAGGGGAGCCTCTTGCAGGTATGCATTTTGGTGTGCTTCAACACTCCTGTTATGTAATCATGTGATCAGACACAAAGTGCTGATGACTGAGCCTTGTGGGGTTGTTTTTCTGCTCTGACGCCTGTCAGCATGCTAACGTGTCTGCTCCTGGTTTCTCAGGATAAGCTCAGGAATGGAGAGATTCCTCTCAGGTAGCAGAGATTCAGAGCAGCTTTAGCAGATAAACTGTGAAACGAGGGAGCACAGAATGCCGAGCTGTCTGGATTATCCCACTATGAAGGGTGCATTCCTCTCGAGACTCACGGCTGAGGCCTTTAGCATTCCACGGGCCAAATGTGGCTTTCTGTGAACCTCCGAGAGCAATCGATAGCAATTATCATTATGTCCGCATCCTCAAAGGCTTGTCAGGCCACGGTGTGAAAACATAACAAGACATGCAATTTGGCCATCAAACCATATGATCAAGCCAAGAGAACTGTAATTGACAAATCAAAGGGAGGCTAAGTGCTACATTTAAACTTATGCAAGAGAGAAGTGGCTTCCAAGCCTATCAACTTACATTCCCCCACATTAAACACGGCAATCTGGCCGACTAATTTAAATTGATACATCAAAGGCTTGCCATGTTGGGTATATTCCAGATGAATTTCAAGGTCTTACAATTTACTATTTGAGCAAAACTGCCTTCAAGTACCCGTATTAACTTCAATATATTTTTCCATCTGAAAATAATCTCACAAAGCGATGATTTGTTTTGGGAGGGGGAGCTTCCCTTCTCAGCTGATGCAAAGCTCAAAATGAGAATAAGTTAAAAAAAAGTTTAGGAAGGCCTCCAAAGGGACAAAAATAAATAAAAACATTACATAATCATGTCTGTGGTCAGTTACAGCATTTCAAAGGAGGTACTAGCGGGACGTTTGTGGTAATATTCTTGGTATCATCAAACCACCCAAGCCAGAATCAAGTGGGAGGTCTTGACCAACCAGAACCCGGCCCTCAACCCCTGACTCTCGTCATCTTTCTACTCTTCAATGGCCCCTCACCAAGCCAAGTGTACCAGCTAAAATCACAACCACAAGCTTATTCCAAACTGGGCTCTGACCAGATAATGACTAAAACCTTTTATGCTTATTTTTCAAATTGAAAGCATAGATTATATGTTCATACTTAAGAGCTTAAATGGTGTGACTGTGTGCTCTGGCTGAAGTCCTTACTACCCATCAGGCCTTGTGAGGGGGGTGGTAGAGGTTGGAGGTCCTCATAATGACTTTTTACTTGACCATAATCCAAAATTGGATCTAAATCCTCAGAGATTACAAACAGGGCCACAGTTAACATGCACACAGCGAGCCAAGTATTGCCCAGGCTGCATGGATATTTCCTGGCCTCAAAATACCAGTCTGCAAATGTCTAGCCAACAACTCCAATCCCCCAATCCGCCGACCGACTGGTAACTCATCAAATTCATAAAGACTAAGGGATCAGTAGGGAGATAAAGCCAAACACAGGCACAGTGTCCCCTCTTTTCTTTGAGTCCTCACTTGATTCTTTTTCTCTTCCTGTCCTGTGCATGATGAGCCTTAAACCCAGGGACCTCAGGGAGTATTTCCTTCCTAGTCTATGCCCCACTACAGGGTTCAACAATAAGGATTGCTGTATTACTCCAGGGTGAATAAAATGCCAGATCATGATAATATATCTAGAGACTCAGTCGTTTCAGGATAGCATGCCAATTAGAAAAGTGACTTTGAGTTAAACCAGAGTAGCTTTTGAGAGGAAGTTTGCTGTGAAGTTGAGAGCAATGCAAATAAAGCATGATTTGTCTAAAAGAACATCTCTTCAGTGGTATAACAAGAGCAACTCTGCTATATGGTAGCTAAGAGGCCTGCAGACAGCTCCATCTAAAAATGACAATTAAATTCTACTGTCGATATTGTTAAATAAAACTATTCATACAGTGACGTACGTATTGGCCTTGTCCATGTGCATTTCTAAGCTTCATGCTCCATTATTCAATAACATTCAACCCTTCTGGTCAGCTGAGCTGACCCTGTAGTGTGACAAAGTCATTTTCACACCTAGTAGTCCAGGACTGGGGACTTGGTTGCAACTTCCAGGTTGTCAAATTTGCATCCATGCTGCACTTCGTCAAATGAACTGAACCTTTGGACTAATGTATTTTCCTCTTTACCTGTGGTCGCACAGCATCCCAGATTACTGAAGGAGACAAGACAATGAACATGAAGCCTTGCTTATCTATTGGTTACAAGGCAACTTCCATTTCCGCCACATCTTTTTCCCCCAATGCCTTGGATTGTAAGTCCACTTCCTGCATACAGAGTTCAACTATACATTCACACCTCCATAAATGAACTGGACTTTCTGGATAAAAGAACTAGAGTTTGATTAAACAGGGCTGATGTGAATGTACCTCTGGGCTAAAAGTACAAACTGTTCAAGGACATAGGATGTAGTCCCTAAAGTGGAAACATGCGAGCAGATACAACTCTGGTTTTACTCTCACCGGATTCACTCAGCCTGTTAAGGTGTACAAAGAAGAAAAATTACATCATACGCAACAATTCCTATTCTGGGACAGTAAATCAGAAGTATATGACATGTTTGGAAATGACCCAGTGTGCATAAACAGTGACAAAAAGAAAAAATGTTGACACTAAGCTGCCACCAACAAAGCAAAGTGTAAAATTACTAAGATCAGCAGAAGGGTGAAGTACGGTAGTTTAGCCAACCGTATGAGATAAACACACAAAGAGGGGAGCTGTAAAATACTCCTTACATGATGGGGTCAGCAGCAGGCGAAACTGCAGGGTGGTAGATGCAGTCTGTAAACTGTGTTCATGACTGAGTGACAGCAGAGAAGGTTGAAGAGTGGGGAGAGGGAGGAGCGGAGTTAGTGATCCTGTTCCTCTCAGACCCAGGAGGCAAGAAAGGGGGAGATTAGAAATCGTGCCATGTCAGGATTGGGAGCATGCTGGGCAGTGGGGGGAGGGCAGGAGAACAGGGACGTTGGGGTGGGGGCTGGAGGGCGCGATAATTGTGATATACATACACACACACGTACACTCACAACGGGTGGCTGATGGGTAAACAGGCAGGGCAGGGTTGTGGGAGGGAAGAAGACGGCTGGGCTCTGCTCTTGAATACTGAACAGAGGATCAGGGACGTCACTGCCAGTCAGTCAGGACCCAAAAATACCACTCTCTGTTCCAGACAGCATCAAGACACAAGAAGCCAAGGGATGTTTAAACACTGTCCACTCAAAACACGTCTCTTTCTTATTGTAACTTCCTTTGCATGGTTGACTTTTCTTATACAGGCTGATTTGTTATTACAAGTTTGTTGTCATATTGATATTAATCTACTATCGGACAAAAACACAAAACTGAAGAAACCTTCTCTAAATTATAATCTGATGTAATACACACACTCTGCAAGTTTTTGAAAGCTTTGAGCAAGTCAACTTTTAGAAAAATATTTAGGCACTATATGATGAATTCACGCAGGCAGCAGGATCTAAAACTTCTTTGATAGACACCTTTGCTCAGCAGAAAAGGTTAGCAGAAATGCCATTTGTCAGTTTTTCACACCACATTGAAACCAATATGCATTTATTTTCAAGTGGCACACATTTTTCTGCATTCTGAAAAACTTACTTTAATTTCATTTTTGTCTGGAACTCTAGACAGCATGTAATGAGGATCCATTTGTTAAATGCACCAACATTGTTCTACAGGTTATGTTTCAGGTACATCAGGTTTCTAAATACTTATTGATATTCCAGTTTGCAGTATTGGAATTGGCACTGAACATGAAAAAGACACATTCAAGTCATTTTATGGCAACTCATAGGGTATTATACAGAAACTAACTACAGAGCTACAGGTCTGCACCACAAGACCTCCATCCCTTTAATCCTTTTATTACGTTCATGTCCTTACCTGCAGACAGTAATGCAGAGTGCACCACTAGCTGCAGCCCCCAGCAGACCACTCATCAGGTTGACACTGTGGGCTGGAGAGAGTGAGGACAGAAGACACATAGCCAGGTAAGCTAACAGGGTGAAGACAGGGTATCCTGGAGGATGGGCAACCTAAAGACACACAACAGATGAAGTAAGAGATCTAAATCCAAAAACACAATGAGTGGAAAATGTGAAATAAGGGAAGAGTAATGAACTAGGGCAACAAATATTACAAAAGATGTAACTGATATTTGAGCTGTCTAAGTTGGCAAGTGGTGGTTGGTAATAAAACACATCCCATCCTGTCTGACCACAAGCTGACACTCATGATACCGCAGCCCTTATCCCACACTCTTCGTCACTTCTTTTCCTTTGGCCTCTTCCCAAGGACAGTGCAGCTCCCGAGAGTTGATGACAGAGCACGTGGTGTTCGCCAGCCCCAGCCCCCCAAACCACCTCCGAGCCGCAGTCATTCTCGCCTGGGGGATCTCGGCAATCACAGCAATTAGCCTCTAAGTCTCCTCCACCCAGATAACGGCTCAGTCATTAAACACAGACTCATTCCCTGGCACTGATAACACAAGCCAAGCAGGGAGAAGGGGCAGCACTTCAAATGAACACAGAGCTGAAAGGTGAGAGTGTGACTACACTGCCGGTCATCTCATGACAGCCAAGGCTCTTTGGTTACATTCAACATAAAAACAACTTCATCTAATCTGTGGGCGGGACTGTAGGTGAAACATATAGGTCAGGAGAAGTCGAGGAACTGAAATAGAAAAGGAGTGACTCAACAGACAGCCTGGTGAACTCCATTTAAAATAGGCAGGTAATTCAAAATCAGTGTGAGTAAGAAGTGTTTGGAGAAAAACCAAGTGGCTGAAAGGAATGGACAATCTCACAGCTAAAGGACAGCTGAGGGACAGAGGCCACAGGAAGCAAAGAGAAGTCGATCTCCGGAGCTCTGGGGATCAGAAGAGGGGGCCAGCAGCTTGGGGCCCAGGGATGGCCTGCGAGGCCCTAGGGAGGCCTGAAAGGCAGACAGGCAGGCCACACGGACTGCAGCACTAACGGCAGGATTACTGGCATAGTGACACCGACACAGCCTCCCTAAAAGGATCACAGCGGCGTAATAAACTTTATTAAATAATAAAACTTATTATAACTGTTAACCCGATTTAGTTCATTCTTCGCGGCTTACACACACACACAAAAAAGAGGGGTGGATATAATAAGCCTTATACCGTACATAAGGCAAAGCCTACAAAAGCCATCGCCTCACCATTGACTTTAATTGGATTTGAAAAACGGGTTGCAAATTATAGCATTCTCTACTTGCAACTTAGTAAAATAAGTGTATAGAAAAGAAGGGGAAAAACCTGTGGACTGAAAGTAAATTAATCTGCTTTCTGCCCATGCTTAATTAAACTTCCTTAATGCTTATAAGAGTTAATGAGTGAATTGATTAAACAATACAGCTAATACTTACCCCCAGCTCACAAGCAGTGGTGATCAGCTCTCCTGTGGAAGAGAATAGGGGAGGAAATTAATGTAAACCCAATAATTATTATTAAGAGACAAGTCTGCTCCCAAAGTTTTCCCAAATCAAATACTTGCACTGGGGTTTTGCATTAATTTGCCAGGATCAAAACCTGCAAATCTTCCCAGTGTGACATTTCCTAAGCGGCACGCTCATTCTCTTCATCTCTCTCTTCTCCCCTGATGCCTCCCTCTCTTTCTCCCGCACATACACACAGACATAAACACACACAAACCATTAGACTCCCTCTTCAATGCTCTGTCACACAAAGACACACATATGCTGATCTGAGAATAATGCTTCCAGTCCCATCCTCCCCATGCATCAGGGTCCTTTCCCATCCTCTTTCTTCTGCTGCTCTACGTGCTTTTCCTCTGCTCCCACACTCCCAGTGTCTCAATGTCTCGTTTAGTCCGTTGGGCACAAACAGAAAGGCAACGTCGGTGACAGTCGCAGAATGAGGTAAGCTTTAAAAATAAGAGCTGGGTACACAATTTTTTGACAAGCTCTGTGTGAGGTGCAGCACAAACTGAAAAGAAAACCCCTAAAAGCTATTTGAGGAAGCTTTAATGTATCTGGGCACAAACCCATTTGTGCCAGAATACACCCAGAGCGTTTCAAATTATACTGATTTCTCACCCAATGTTTGCATCTCCCACTCATGAAAATTGAAATTTGGTTCAGATTAAATGACATTGATAAATGTTTCGGCTCAAGACAGCTCCCTCTACTGGTGCTAGACAGGTAGTCATTTCTTCCATCTAATACAACCAATAGAACTGTGGCCTCATTTCCTACATGAACATTGACAATATAATTAGTCCCCTTCTTCACTTGTATACAATTTGTGTATGACACTTGGGAAATTAATACACTATATTTCATCTAGGGACAAAAGTCTATTAAAAAATGAAAGACTTGTATTTATACTTTTTTCCCAATGCAACACAATGAATCATTTCTTGTGGTGTTAAATTTCACACTGGCTCATGTAAATCAAACAAAATAAAAATAAAAAGCTGCAGAAAATAGCTGCTTATTTCAATGTCACCAACTGTAAGTGCTAAAAAAGTAATATTTAAACAGCATAAATATGGCCCACGATGCATAGCAGCAATTATAGAACATAACGGCTGGATTTCAGATGGCACTGGCTGCCTCGCTTATTTTGCAACCTTGCCGATACAGTGAATTACGATGCCTAAATTTCTGCCACATGAGGAGTCCTAACTCTTATCAGTCTAATGGACCATGAAGTCAGAACTCCTCCACCTGCACAGCTTAAATGTTTTCGCAGCTCCATTTCACCTGGCATGAGCCGCCAGCTACCTGCCATCACTTTACATCACACTTCCTCATCCTTCATCAGTTCCTCAATTTTGCTCATTTTCCCTCAGTAGTGGCACACTTTCACACCATTCAACACAGAAACTCAAACTAATACTGAGCCAACACAGCCATCTCAGTGCCACAGAGATGCAGTTCTGCAGCCCTAATACTAAAAAGGGAAAATATTGACTCAACGGGGTAGCAGCACGGGTGCCAAGAGTCTTTGTGATAGTGGAGCATGGGCACCCACACCAGTCTTCCCATAATCCCCATCATTTCCACACTCCACATTCCTAGACAACAGCGTACCCGCGGGGCTGCGCTCAAGCCTCTCCAGGGCACATCACACCTAAAGAGATTAGGACACAGAGACGGAGACCTGGAGAATTCGAAAGGGTGTTCAGCTGGCACTATCAGAGCGGGCATCCTGCACCGTCCCTAAACACTGTGGAGAAGGGGCTGGCCATTTTTTCAAAGGCACCGTTCACTAGACAGCAGCACAACCAGCAGGGCTACTCGGTGCTCCAATTGCCTGCTCGCTTCTCGTCTCTGCTCGCTCATATCTGTCCGGGCTTTCACTCAGCAAATGTGCATTCCCTTTTGTGGCTCATATGCCAGAGCAGCACAAACCTAACAAGCACAGCCTTCACGGCCTTGAGTCCACATTTACAAGTTTGTAACCTAGCTATCACTTCTAAACACTGTTTGTAATTGTGCAAGGCTGGCCTTCATAAACTGCATTACAAGTATGTTGGAAAACACTTTGGCCTACAACATAGGAAGGCACTGACTGGAATACATTTAAGGCCACAGTGGAGCCTGCTTACAAAACAGCACAAATTCAATTTAGGAACACCCACAACATAATATTAAATTCACATTATTTTGTGAATCAACAAAGCTATGCTATAAGAAGTTGTGTAAAGGCTAATAATGTGTTTCTGGAAACTCTACTATTTCCCCTCATTGGTAATAAATAGTAATGGTAAAGAAAGAATTCATGCAGATAACTAACTTGGCAAAATTGTTGAGATAAATACTGTATGAATTTATGATGTTATAATATAAACATTATAAATGTACAGTTTCAGCACCAGGTCAATGGACTGAGGCTGCATAATTAATTAAACTCGCAATGTAGTCCACTTACATGATTACAAATTCGTTTTAAGTTTTACTGTAAATTTGTATGCTTGAGTAGTAAAAATAAAATACATTTCCAAATTATCAGTAATGTCCCTTTTTCCTTGATAAGCATGGATATAGACTTCTTATTGAGACACGCAGCTGATGGAGTGAACTAAACATAAGCTCTAATGTAAATGTAAGATCATCCTCTTTTATTGATCGGTGACTGTTCAAAATATATTGTATGGATAAATAAAAGCTCAATTGGAAATCTCTGTATTCATTAAAAATAAGGATATTGTAAATGTAGTAAACATACAATAACAGCATACTCAACAAAATAAATATATGTGTAAATGTTGAAGTAACCTGAAATGAAACTTGAATGTAAAAGAAAAAAGCTAACAGAACTGATTTGTCTCTGTACTGAGATTGTACATAAACCTCTAGGGAACAAAAACAATAACATTTTATCATAACTCAGAACCTATTATCTGCCACTGCTAGTGATTATATTAGTATGAATATACTTTACACTCCTACATCAACCTGTAAAGCAACTAGTCTTCGTGGGTGCATACAAACTCGTCGTGACAGTGCATTAAAAGCATCGCACCCCTGTGTCACGAATTAAAAAGCAGTTTTTACGTTGTCGTTTCCAAAATGCTTCATATTACTCGTGTAGGTTTTATTTTGTTTTGTTTTTTACCTATGTCTGCAGCACCACGGACAGCACCGGCGCAGCTGTAGCGGCTACAACTACACCAACAAACCGCGTCACGATTGGCTGTCACCGACACAACAAAGACACATGACCGGAGGAGCGCTGTTAGCTAGCAGCTAGGACCAACCTGAGTCTCCACCGGGGACGGTCCGCTGCACACAGGGCACATACAGAGCAGCGACACAAGCCACAGTTGCGCCTGTCAGGATCCAGCTTCCCCTCGGCTCCGCACACATGGTTTTTCCAGGTTAAATGGGAGTTGACACAGTTGCTAAGGATGAGGAACTAACGTTAGCACGATAGCGTTAGCATCCATACATGCTCTGCGCTGCCCGGAGTTAAACTCAACTAAAGCTACTAGTTACACGAAAACCGACGCCTTACGAGAATTGACAAGACGTTCACAAAAACCGAGTAAAATCTTCATGTTGAGGTTTTAACTGTAGAGGCTCGACTCTTCGCTAAATTAAAATCAGTGCGTTCCCGGGAAGAAGCAACCTGAATCACGTCCAAAACTCGCGATATTAAAAGACGCGCCATTCCCAAAAGTTATGTCACCTACGAATCGGGAATTCTGGGAAAATGTCAAGATTACCAGCTACTAACTGGTTCAATTTGATAATGTATCTCAATTCATTGATTAGGACTCATTGAGATCTTCTTATTAAATATAGTCTACATCTTGTTTTTATGGGAATTATTTCCCAAACACTGCATGAGTGCACTGAGTGGCACAAAATAAATAAGGCATTGATCTATTAACAGTGACAATTTAAGAGTGATCCCTTTCAAAGTAAGAGACCACGTATGTTTAAAAACAAGTGATAATACCAATATTAATACACAATCTCCTGTAAAATTTAATGCTTTCAATGGACCGTGAAATATAGCTTATAATAGTACATGACAGTTGTAAAAACAAAAAAAGGAAGATACTCCCAACACATTTGCATGTAAGTCAAAGCCAGTGGTCGTGGTTTATTTAATTTATAGATGTGCTTGACATACCAGTGAAGAATGTGATACTGTCATTCTTTTTATATACTTTAGGGAGGTTTTTGCTTGCACCTCATAATCTAAATACTACATAATCCACCAGGCGTCTATGTTCTTTTCATTAAAACATAATGTGGGTGTGTGCTACAAAATTTATAGTGCATTTGTAGAACACTTGATAATTACATATCTCTAAATACAATGGAGTTCTGCTGACAGAAACCTTTTTTTTATGTAGGAGTTTTGCATCAAATATTAAGTGTAGGAGTATGTTAATAGTTACACGATAGGCCTGAATCCCAATATCGCTGTCAGCAGTTAAAGAAAATAAAACATTACATTGTTATGTACTGGTTTTTATAGAAACAGTATGGACAATAAATTTGAGATTTAGTTTTAACTACTGAATAATACTTCTCCCTCAAAATATCAAGTTTGACTCTGTATGTCATATCCCCTTTGTCCATTACAATTACATGATGTACTTTATTCTAAATACAATCATACAAATAGCATATCTATTGTGAGGTGAGGTGAGGGGTGTCCACATGTTCAACTCAGATACAAACCCAAAAATAATCATAATGTTACTGCCTGCCCCATTGAACTTTCTAAAAAAAAAAATTAATAATAATAATAGATTTTATCTCATCATGTGAAGTTTCTAACAGGTGTTTTATTGTGGCCAGCATGAAAAGGAGCAAAGGCATTGTTCTACTCAGTACTGCCAACAACCAGATATTTCAGTTCCCTCTGGAATGTAAGCAGAGTGGGGTTTTTTCCTGCCATGTGTCTATTACACACCCCTCCAAATTATACTGACTGCTAATACACAATTAAGTGTTGCACAACAACACAGAGTATGGCTGAAACCAGATACATGCGCCCATAAATGTCTCACAAATGTCCATATTTCTCAGGTTGAAGGGTTACTGTAATAAAGAAATTGGCCTATTGAACTGATAATAATCCCAGCCCACCATAAATGAGTCTGATCCCTCAGTAAATTGAGCCCTTGGTGAGGTGGAGTGGTGTCAGCACCTAGCCAACTCTCAGATGGCTCTCTAATCCTCACTTCCCTCTCACCACCACCCTCACCGTCTAATCAGTCTTGAACACACACATAACTCTCACACCCGTCTGACATACACACACACCCAAGTACTCACCCTTCCTCACACTCGGGCTCAGCCATCTCTTCAGTGTGATGTCACTGCTAATCCACGCTTGGTTATCCGCTGGGCTGCAGTGCTGGCAGTGGGATGTGGGGAGGGGATGGAGTGAATTTGAGCAAGTGGGGGAGGATGTGCATGTGTGTGTGTGTGTGTATGTGCACATTGGGGGTGTCTTGCATCTAGTCCAACTAAAAAGCATATGCACAAATGCTCACTGGAGTTTTTAAAAAGAAAACGCATTTCAGCCCCGATATGAAGGAAAACACAGCTCCAAGTGTGTAGAATATTCACAGAAGCCTGTAGCTTCTTCCTTTTCGAGGCATAGAGGAATCATTAGAGAGTCTGATGGATTAAGCCCCCCACTCCCTACCCCATGAAGCCCGGAAAATGCAAGGCCTTTTTATTGACAGCTTGTCCAAAGAGAGGAATTACCCACATGGTTGAGGCCCTCGCTCCATATGGCACCAGGCTATTAACAAACATTAGTTGACTGTAATAGCAGTGGTATTAAGTTCATTATCTTTTCAGATTGTATGTGAAGTGTGTTATTTTGTGTATGTGTGTGCATAGAAACATACCGAGTGTGAATCAATGTGTGTGATTACAGAGTTCTAATGTTGCAGCTCTGGGGATTTTGTAGCACGAGATAAGAAAGGGCATTAATGGCAAATTGTGACGGTCCAATAGAGCAAAATTGTTGTTTGAAATGTGCGTAAGTTTTCCTGTTTACAGTTACCATCTACATATTGTCTCCCATGGAAAAGCTCCATGACTGTTGTTAGTTTTTACTCTGACAAAAACACACAGCACAGCCATGCATGAGCAAATGGCTTAAGAGACCACCGAGTGAAATTTAGTCTATTTGAATTTGTATTTTCCTCACTTTACCACATATCTGTTTTAATCTTACCTTAAGCATCCTTGAAATGAGGTGTAATCCAGTTAAGCCCCTTTGAATCTGCTTTACAGCCATATTACACCCATTCAGCTTCCCTAAACATTCGCACAGTACTAAACAGTTGCTCATTGTTGTCCAACAAGCTGACATTCAAATACTGTAGACCAGAAGAACAAAAGCCGGGGTCTGGAGTTCTTCAGTAGTGAAGTGATAACATGGACGGCGATGTCCACTGTTTGATTGCTTAGGGGACATTTGTAGTTTGGGAGCATGTTAAAAGAAAACTAAGTTAACCTGATTTTGTTGTATTAAACAAATGTAATATAGTATCAGAATACAACAGTGGGTATAATACCAACATTTTTTTTTTGGACATTTTTTCAACTCAAAAATGCATTGACAGTAATCATGTGGTCACTGGATATTCATGGCTCTACTTGTAATGCACTGCAATGTTTTAACATACATATATACTGGCTATACTGGTACTACTGCAGTAAAAATAGAATTTAGATTTATCTGACTGCTCATTACATGATAGAAAAGTGTCATATTCTACATTCTATTCGACTATGCTATACTATCCTTTTATTTTATTTTTTTAATGTTATTTTATTTTAACACCTCAATGTAATGATTCATTCTTTCTCTCTTTGTATTTTATTGAGCTGATTAAAAGAGTGAATTATCCCCTGGGGATCAATGGATTCCATCTCTATCTGCATCTGTATTGGGATATATCAACAATCATTAGTGGATCTTAATATAACTGAAAAGGTTCCCACCTAAATATGAACCCTACAAATTGGATTTTCTTCACTGATTGTTTTAGCACTAGTGACAAACAGTAATAAATACTTTATAAATGTCCTTACCCACCCTATTCCCGATTTTCCCTCTAAAAGTAGAATTTTGTGGAGATACTATTAATATTAAAGTGCAAGTATTAGGAATATACAAGGAATATACACTGTTACCTATAAAGTTGAAATAATTTTGTCTTCAGACACATTCCTCTTTTCATTCCTATTTCTATACATCAGTAATCACCTTGGACCAGGTGCAATGATTCCATACTGAGTCTCAGTTACACTTAATGAGTCACTGTCATAATCATTTTATGAGGAGAGGTCAAAATATTTTATTCCGATTTTATTTGGAACATTGTATATATGGAGAAAACACGTGACAAGGGTTAGTGCTGTTGTTTGGATCTATGCCAAGTTAACAGAATGCAACAAAACATACTAATTTGCCCGCATTATATAAAAAATGAAGTGAGGGCCTTGAACCAAGAAAAAAAAAGTCTTCAGAGAGATTAATTCTCCTCTGTGATCGTGCTGTCGTTACAGAAAGCAGGGGACTCAAATACACGTAATACCAGGACTGACTGCTGTTCCTTTGTAACATGTGGCTACCTAAATGATCCTAAATAAGATAGATGACAAGGATAAAGCAAATCATAATCGGCATTTTGCACAATAGAGCATAATAGTCTGAAGAGAAATGGGGACAACATACAGAGCGCCTGTTTCCATTGCCTGGAGCAGCACACCTAGTTGAGAGCAATTAAAATGAGAGGATTCAATTTTGTCAAACACCAGGAACCTAAGATAAATCGTGTATCTCATTTTCCAGCGGAGGACACTCCCTGATGCCGGTGCTATCATGTTTGTTATGGTATTTTTGAGAAACAGCTGGTTACTGACAGAGTTGGTAAAACAACCCCCTTCCCCAATGATTCTAATCCCAGTGATTTCAGTGTGACACCCAGGGGTGGGAGAGGGGGAAAGCTGGGTGAGACTGTGAATAAAAGATGGTCTCAGACTGTGGTGTTGGAGGAAAATTTAGACAGACCAGGAGGGGGGGAGAACAAGACAGCACGTCGCTGCATGGTTTCCATGTGGGAGCAATCCACTTACTTGAACTGATAAAGATTTAATTAACACAAGACTCTGCAATTACTCCATAATTAAAGTAATTTGTCCCCTTGTTTGGATGAGTAGGCAAGACACCACATGTGCCTCTATAAGAGCAAATGAGAGAAAAGGGACATGAAGGACCCACCGAGGTAGATTTTGTCCCATTTAATATTTGGATTTAATGCTTGATTCTTCAAACCTACTTTCCCTTCATATATTCTAATAAAATATTTGTACCAGCCTGTGTTTATTTGCCTTTTATTTGACAACTCATTTCTTATTCATTGAGAAAGTAATAAGCTGAGTAGGCTGAGTACAAAGTATCATCAAGAGCCACATGAAATAGTAAATAGGCCTGATATAATCATAATCCTCTTCAAACTGAACTGCATACAGCAAGAACTGTGTAGCATTACGTCTACAAAGCTCGCTGAAAGCTAAAGCAAAGAAAATACAAGAAAAAAAAGTGATGAGATCAAATGCATGAATCAAACGTGAGAGTCCTGTGTGAGGTGTTTGACCTTGGGGTTGGATAAAGAAAGGTGGAACCAATACCAAGTATCGGTGTAATGTGGAAAATGAATTCGACACTCTCCTTAACAAATAGTGACTAACTGCACACGACAGAAATAGTGAGGAATTAACAGCATCGTCCAAAATGTGCCACCGTGCCATGGCAGTCCAATTAGCCTGGAGATAAGAATAAACAAACGAGTGCCAAGTTTACTATATTAAAAACCAGGGATGTAAATGTGTCTAGTGTTGTCTACTGAGGCTGGTATATGTTGTTAGGCGAGGGGAAGCACGCTATCTCTTATTTACAGATGTTGATCTGCATATAATTTGCCTCAGCTGCACACTGGGTAATTGAGGTAAATATCACAGCCTCCAACTTACCAGTGAAGGTGTCCTGCTGATAGCTTGGCACAAACCCTGAAGCCACCTGTGGCATTTCACATGTTAGTCCCAGGGCAGAAAGAACACAAAGAAAAAATAATAATAATACTGAGCACCTTAACATGTAAAGATCCAGTGGTAGTTTTGTGGCAGTTCCCAAATGAATGTTTCTCTCTCTTTAACCTTTCTTAAGTAATTTATCAACATTTATTAGAATATTATCCTCTGTATTTGGCATTTTTAAGTGTAAATCATGTATTTTTTTTCATCAAAAACAGAGAAAACCTAAGAAAAAGTGAATTTTTCAGCAAAATATATCACTAACTGAACATAAGACAAGTGTGACCATCCACAGTCATTGATCCAACTCCATAGTTTTTATTGGTGAATCAGTGTTGCGGAAGATTACATGTTCCCACGGTAACCACAGAGCCGCTGAATGTCCAAATGGGTCATATCTGATGACCATGAAAAGATGACAAACTAACATTTCACCTGAATTATTTACATGTACTGATAGGATTAGCGGATCAACAGGTATTAAACAGTTTAGATCAGTAGATGCTTTTTGCTGACAGTGGATGTTTGAATTCTTATGGGTTAAATGTCTCCAGTGCTACAGTATAACAAATGTCACACATCATTAGTACCTCCGCCAAGGAGGTTATGTTTTTGCCTGGGTTTGTTTGTCCGTTCGTTAGTTAGCAACATAACTCAAAAAGTT
>JAPSES010000105.1:9080934-9109210 GCA_029822895.1 Maxillicosta whitleyi | reverse complement strand
CCCCCAACAGACCAGAACTACACCTGTTCACTGCTCCCTCCTACAACTTTAATCTTACAGTCCTCTGATTGAAAACCAGCAGCCATTGTATTTTAAACAGCCCAGTGCTGAAGCTGTGTTTAAAGCGGTTGGTTGGCAGGACAGCTGAAACGGTATTTCATTTTCAATGAGCCAGGCGTCTGTGGTCCAGTGGGATCCACAACTCTGTATCCCACAGCGGCGATCCAAACAGCCACAAGAAGCCCTGAACAATCTGTAATGGCTCTCTGTAGCGCAGAATCCACAGTATATGACCAGAAGTTTGAGAAGACATACTCCTTTCCACAGCTGGCTTACACGAACAAAAGAAAGCACAAAATAATCAAAACAGTTTCACAGCATGTTGGCACTTCTGTCTAATCCCTCCGCCACAGTAGGACCCGTTAGCTCAGTCCACCGGGCCCTGGAAGATTAGCTTGGAACAGCCCTGGGTGAGGCTGAGCTGGGTGGCACAGAAGGGGCACGCGGCGTGGAAGGCATGGGTGCCATGGGGCAGAGGGATCTCCGCCCAGTACTTGACGGACTTCTCTGAGCACACATGTCCACATGGCACGAAGGCATGCGTGGGTGCACCTGTGTCCACGTAAAAGGCCGGTTCACAGCCAAGCCACAACGGCACGTAGGGTCCGACTACCCGACACATGGGACACTCTCGCTGCGTGTTGGGCTCCTGCTCTGAACGGTGGCCCCAGTTGTGGTAACCGTGCACGTGACCACAGGCCAAGTACACCCAAGGCTGTTTGTCTTCCAGAGAGGAGAGGGCGCGGCTGCGTTGCATGCTGGGAAAAGCAAGGGTGTTGAGACCGACAGGGCATTGGGGTCGGGCTGCATTGATCTCCTGTCTCAGAGCCTCCAAATGCTTTTGGGTGGGGGTGTGGAAGAGCCCCTCTGCTGTACGCCAAAGCAAAGTAGCTCCACACAGATCCACCAAGGATCCGTCCTGCAGGATGTTACTCTCATTCTCCACCTGTAGGGGGCAATACAGAGGGCACACCCTTAGTCTCAATATACAAAATAAAAATATTTGAATATAAACACAAAGTATGCTGGGATAGATATTCCTTTTGTGAGGATACAGACTGTGCTGATTTGCAACAAGATAGTCAGGCCATTGAAAAAGAAAAAAAAATTATATTCTGACATTATAAAGACAAGAACTTGTGAGAAGATTTATGGAAAAAGTCTATAAATGCCACTACTAAATACCATATAGTTTGTGGTTAAGAGGCGATTTATGATTATAAGTATTGTTTTAGCCACTAAAATAAATTGATGTAAAAATGTATAATTTTCTGCGTGTATTTGTCACTGTGGTTGCAGTCATTACCAGTACTGATTTTGTACCTCACAAATCACAGTCTAACAATAAAAAAATGAAAAAAATTGTAAACATTACTGAATTGTACTGACATCTTAATACAGTGTTTCCCAACGGTTTTGGCTCATGACTCCATTTTAACATCACAAATTTATGGCAACTTCAGACATTCAAAATGGAAACTTTTTTTTCTAAAATTAATTTTGTTTTTGATCATGCAATAGTTTGCTATACTAAGTTGCAAATAAATGTTAATTTATGATGACATTTAGGCTATATAATGTATATTATTATAGACAGAATGGAAAAGCCAGGTTCTAATTACTGCAGAGTGAGAATTTTATTTTCCTTGGTCAGAATATGTACAGCCAGCTCAGTTTGTATTTACAAGGCTGACAATTAATACTGAACAAACAATAACTAAACTATGAATTATGAAAGGGCTGCAGCATCTGAAACCGACCACAATGAACATTTGAAAGATAAACAGAACCACAGCGCTTCAGTTTCAGCTCCATAGTCTGTCATGTCTTTTATGTACTGGAATTGTCTCTCAACTCACCATATATTTTTTATTACTAAGATTTTATTTATTTTTCTATCAATTACTAGAAATTTCAGGCAACCCCAAGATTGGAAAACACTGATTTACAGGCTTTTCAAAAGAATTTTTCCTGCCAATATCAGTTATCTGTCTTTAACTGGTATCAGTATCCAAAAATAAAACATATTGATCAACTGCTACATAAATGTAACAAAGATGCAGTACATCATGATTATATATTTTATATTATATGTGACAATGCATCAAAGCAATGTCTATTTCTGAAAGTTTTTCTTGCAGGCACTAGAAATTAAAGTTGTTGGGTTTTTTTTTGCCTTTTACCGACAGCAGCCCTACTAAACTACTGTACTTTCCTTAAACTGCAGATGATACTGTGTAATTTTACGGTACAAAGCTACTGACCAGTTTTCCTGGGGTCTGTGCTGAACGGGTCTCTCTCAGTGTGTAAACATCCCCACAAACAGAGATCTCTCTCCAGACGCCTGGCTTGGACTCTTCTGTGAACCCACCCTTGGGATGCATAACCAGGACACCATTGGTCGTCAGACCGTCCATGTGACCATCAGGGTTCTTCCATTTTGCAGCTTTTTCCTTTAGGTGAAATAGAGCACAGAAGATGATGCAAACTGTTAGGCTGTGGGGCGTTATTTTAGAAACACAAAATAAAAGAAGCTGCATTTGTTTATGAGATTACAAGGTATAAATTTAAAGGCACAAACAAGCAACAACCAAATACACCCATGTAAACAGAGATACTGTATATCTCTCATGGTGCACAAACTAGTAATTACCCCAAGGAAGATGTTTTTTGAAGAGTCAAATCCAGCTGCAAAGATGCGAGCGGTATAGGGTGGGTTACGCTCACAGACGACTCTGCAGGCAAAACGAGAGATGGTGCTCTGTGTGATGGGTGTTTCCTCTCCCTCTTGGCCTCCCGCTATTGTGTCAGTCACCACAAAGTCTATGGGGCTCTCAGTGGAACGCCCGATCTGCAAAATCAAACAGTAATTAGTTTATTTGTTCAGGAATGGGACAAATAATCAAGATCTAACTTTGCCCTTACATGGGTTCTTGTGATCCCCTGTTTCAATGCAGAGTTTCACCTGCACTCTGAACATCGGAGCTATTTGCTGACAGTTTAACCTTTTGGTGGTTTGTAACTGTGACATTTAAATTGTAGCACACAAGTTATGCTACTATGTACGTGGTTACAAAAAAAGGCAGAAAGGCTTCCAACTCTGCCACATATTTTCCATTCCACCAAGTGCTACTATCAGTAGATCTGTACTAAAAAATGTAAGTCAGAGCTTTTCAAAAGACTATTACAGGCTCATTTTAGACTCACCACAGAGTTCAACACAAAAAATGTCCAAACATGTCTAAAGCTGAAAAAACAAAGTTAAAATAAGAATTTCCCCCTTTCATTTCCTCATTTTTTTTCATCTCAAATTATCCCAAAGTCCTGTTATTTCAGCAGTCCCATCCTCTGTTATGTCAGCGTTTCTATTTATACAGGACCGGATTAAGACATTGGAATAAAATAAATCACAATGAACTCTCCTCTGGGAAACATCTTCTTGTTTTTAGATTTACAGCTACAATATGCTTGACAATATAGGAAATACAAAACCAAAAGATGCTGAGTTTTACCTGAAACATGTCCGTATCTTTATCATGGCTGTACTCCACCACCACCGTCTGGTTCCTGGATAGTGTATAGGAGATACTGTGCTGGCCTTTACAGTTCACAGCCTGAAAGAACATGTAAACAACTAATTATAGTCATGCTACATGTTGTAGCCATATTAAACACAAAATATGTTGATGTTTTTAACAACTCAAGTGCCAGCACACAATCCTTAACAGATATTTGTCTGTTAAAGCCTTTGAAGCCTTGGGTTTGTGTCTTTTAACACCGGATCTGAGGGTGCCAAAGGTTCATAAACAGGAACAATTTCTTATGCAGGAGTTGCATCATTGCTGAGGTTAAATTACAGATCAGGGCAAAACCTACCCTGCTATTAAATTTCATGGCACTCAATTGATGAGTCACATCCTGAGATTTAGCTGTAGTGTTTGTTGGAAAAATTGGAAAAAAAGCAAATCAAACTTTGTTGTTTTTCCATTTTCTTGAGCCTACTATATTACCTAAAACCAAAAGCTTAAGGTAGGAATTTATGACAGGGTAGCAGAGAAGAAAGTGTGAATTAACACTCCTATGACAGTGACCATAAACTGCCCACTGGCCTCAGTTAACACAGGCCTGCCTTTATGTTGAAGTGCCTCAATTTGGTGAGGAAGGGTGAGTTAAAGCCATTCAGGCCTAGCTCCCATCAACACTTTACCACATGCTATTACCATCGCACTCTAATCTGCGAATTCCATTTCCCAAACAACCCCCGCCCCACCCGTTTCTCTCTTGTCACGTGCAGGAGAGAAAGAGGAGAGGAAAAGTGGGTCATCAGCGCTGCCACGCTCTGCTGTAACATTGGAGACAGACGGGGACAAATGTCATCATCACATGCAGTCTTGTCTCCACTCCACCGCTACAAACAAATGGTGCTCCACCTGTTCAAGGCTAAAAGAAGTCTGTACACACTTAAAATTGAAACATATATTTTTATACCAGACGCATAACACGGCACCCCCAAAATGTCTTCACATACACCCTCTGGGTTACACGGGTAAAAATAAAAACTCAGCCATGTGCCATCACGCCCCCAAAGGAAAGCCAATACAAACAATTGCTCATGAACAAATGTAGTAATTGAGATCAAATGGGGAGATCAGCAAGCAGGGGCAGGATTCTGAATAGGAGGCTGGTGGTGGCATCATGGGAGTTCTTTATTATCTGTCATAAACACCACAAGCGTGCACAGACACGTGAGCTTTTTCCTCTCAGCTTCTTAGCCACAGAGCATTTTCAGTCCATTCGTATTAAACTGCTAAACTGTGAGGGAGCAGGAGTGGGGTAGGGTGAGGGCACTGCAGTGGACATGACAGTAATATCAACTGCAAAGGTGACAGGACTCAATTCAATTTCCTCCTGTAGTGTTCTCTATTCTAAGCCTCACAGGGATGGGGGGTAAGTCGACTCAAATCACGCTCAGCAACACCTTGCGTGTCTCTTAAGGAATGGATATTTTTGACCACTTGTACAGCTGGGAGTTGGGGGTCAGCCAACTGTGACAACTTCCTCCTCGGTTCACCCTTCCAATCCTGGGCCTGCTGGCAGGGTGGCAAAGAGGAAGAGTGGTGAAAGGGGAAGAAGGTCACATCAGTTCCCATCTCTGAAAGAGCCTGTGACTCGTTGTGTAAATGGCACTGTTTGCTCATTTACCATAGCCAATGCAACATAACTTCCTGTGTAATAAACATACAGTGTGGAGTCCCAATGACATTTTACATATTTGTCAGAGCACTGCTCAACTAAGGCTGTGTCTCTGTGATGAAAAAAGGCTCAGTCACAAAAAAAAACAACCTCTTAACAGATATCAAGAATCAAGTTCCACAAGCTGAGAGTAACCTGAACCAAAGGGCCGTTGGCCAGGGAGCTTAACTCCCAACAAATGTCTGGAATATTGGCCTCCATGAGCTGCAGAGGTAAGCAGCTCCTCTGGCTTGTTTAGCAGTTTTGCTTGGGAACCAAAGGCTGGAATGCAGGAAGGCAGACATGTTATACTGGACGGTGCAGTTTTTGGCAGACACTCTAGTGCAAAGAAAAGCTATGAGGCTCGGCTGAGAACTAGTTATTGTACTACAAATGTCAACAATATGGCCTGCCAACAATAAAGTAAAGGGTTTACTTCACAATCCATAGGCTGCAGAAGAGTTTTTTTTAATACAATAAAATCTCTTGGGGAGGTTACACCATCTGTTATATGCTGACAATGCAATCAGAGCCACATTATCATTGATACAATGAGAAATCACATTGTTCTTCAGGGTTGGAATGAATGCAACTTAAGATCTTGTTGTTTGTACTGAATGGGTCACACTGGGGGCAGAGTTCAGTAATAATTCCAACAGTAATAGTTGAGCATAGGCGTTTGCTTGTGGCTTCATGTTATTCTGATTTCAGTAAATTCTTTTATACCCACAGTGCCGAATATTTTTTTCTTGAAGGTAGAAAGAAGGCTTCAGAATAGTTACTTTCAAAAGGCCTCAGTTTGACACTAAACATATTGTTCTTAAAGTCAGATTTTGTTGTATATAGAAACAAACTCAATGTCTTATTTCTAAAAGTACAAATTGCCCACATTGTGACACACTCACTGGGTGTGCTCTAAAAAATTATGCACAGTTTCCGTCAGTGTTTATCAGTTACTTGTTAGATTGGTTTTGTAGGTTTGTGTCAAGGCCATTAATACAAAGTCTTCCCAAACACACATTTAATAGTGAAGCTGAAGTTAATACAACTAAAAAGACACAAACTGAATCTAATCCTTCCTAAAAGACATTTCAGACTTGTAAACACCACAAGTATTTCTTTGCTTGTGCTGTATAGCTCAAATAGTCAAACACAATAACACAGTTGCTAATTCCAACTGAGATTGAGTTCAATATATCACCCATTCATCCTGTGATCGGCTCTGTACCTTGCTGGCCTGGGGGGTGTTGAGGATGTGCACAGTGCTTGGCTTAACACCATTGGCTTTGGTCCTCCTGTATAGCGCAAATCTGCTTTTCCGTCTACCCCGGTCTCCATTGGGCAGAGAGCCATTGTACCTGTCACAGAGGGGGGTGGGGTGGAGGGGAGGACAGTAGATTCACAGTTACATGTTTTGTGAAAAGGCAATCAGTCTTGTAGCTTAAAAGGGATGTGCCTAATGAGATTTACAGGCAGAATTCTTGTAATCATATAACAAGTAAACATGGAGAATTAGAAACATTCATGCATTTTGAAAAAGAGCTTTGCCACGCATTACATCACTGGCAATCTAATGCACCCTATTAGCAATCTAAGCGTTACCTTGGATAATGTCTCTTATTACATAATACACTCTGGTACTTGTGATTTCAGTGAGCCAGCTCTGTGTAAACTGCAGCTGTTCCTTTGCTCCATGTCCCAGACAGGAGCACGTTTTAAGATGCATGTCAGGTTTTCTACCACTTAGTGTGGTTGGAGGACTGACTCACATGACAAAAACATCCTCACATTGCCATGTCTTCCACACCATTGTACAACCCTGCAAAATGCATTATTAAAAAGCTTCAGCACAACGAGCTGGACAGTTCAGAGCATGTTCCATTCCCTTTGCTCTATAGTAGATTCCAGTTTTTGACCTTCAGTCTGTGTTAAGGGACCTGGTCTCGCCTGTGTCTTGTGAATGGAGAAGCCCCTTCCGGCAGGACTGGTCCACCAGCTGGTTCCTACAGCTGGGACACCCCATGCTCCACTCCCATCCAACACACAGACCTTCTGTCATACACCCACCCTGAACCACATATTGCTCAAAGGACACATTGCACAACAGAGATGTCTGCGTTAAAGCCTCAAGCATGCATGATAATGAGTATTGTGGAGGAATGAACCTGATGAACCACAATGAAATGTAACATCTCGCCGCTTTGCTTATATACAAATAACAAATCAAATCAAGAGCCACCCTCTGCTGCTTCCTACCTCCCTCCAAAGCTAGTCCACCTGTCCCATGTCTCCACACGGCTGGCCAGGCAAGGAAACACATGGTCCCAGTCAGTACAGTGCACAAAGCTGGCCTGTTGGACACGCCACCCACAGAGAGCACTGATACTGTACATAAAACTACAACCAGTACACTGACAGCAGGAGGAAAACAACAAAAAGAATACGTGGACAGAAAATGCTGGTTCAATTTGTGCTTTTGTTTTCACCTGTTCTGTTCAAATTCAACTGACAGTGGATTTTAAACAGCTGATACAGTAAGAACAGTATGCCCAAAATCAGACAAACCCCATGTAAAAAAAAAAAACAAACAAACTATAGTGTCTGAAATGACTATCTTTGGCTGTTGAACAGAACACCCAATCAGATTTAAATACCTGATTACATACAGGGTCAGATGCATGCAAGCTAAAATGTACACATGTTCTTGACCAAGTAGCAGTTATCTTTAGCTGACAACCTTATGCTCATTATTTCTGAATAAAGATTTTATGGAAGTACACAGTGACATTACCTTGACTGTGTCTATGGTGCCACCATCCATGTTACTGGATATGGCTCCAGTTCTATGAGGAACTGTGTAACCTTTTAATGTAACCTTCTTATAGCTCTATTGGAGTCCTGTCAAACCTATTTGTACAATTCTGAAAAAGACATCCACTGGTATGAGAGGTGCAGGTCAAAGAGGATGAAAAAAACAAAGTTCAAATGCAACCTCTAAAATAACACAACAGATAGGGACTGCCATCTCTAATATCAGCTGATACCAATGTTTGCCAGTATCTGTGCACTATATGTGCCTCCAAACACTTCTGATCATATTCCGTCCTGGTTATAATCAGGGTCCTATGTCCTTTAACCTGCCATAGAGACTCCCCACCTTAAAAAAGCAGCTAGGCCTATATTGGTCAGATTTATACTTAGTTAAGGGGCTTAACTACTGAATAACTGTGGTTTCTCTGTCACAGAGACTCACAAACTGTGTTTTATCAGCCGATATGCTTTTCAAAAGCACAGCATTTATGCTATAATGAATTCTAACTGAACAATATGTGCCTGAAACAGTGAAAAATGCCACTCATGCCATATTATCCATCATTACAAAGGAGTAGAATATTCTTTCACCAAGGAACCATCACCATCCCGTTAGCTAGGAGAGCCTCTTTAAAACTGTGCTCCAGCTAATTGTGATCACTTTCCCTTTTGACCTGCACCAGACAGACAACGGATTTACCTTGCAATACGAAGGAGCAAGGATTAGACAGTGTTGCATATCACCTATCCTCCAGGATTGCACTAAGGAGCCAACAGCACCTCCCACCTCTTATGCTAACATGAAGGGCTGTGGGTTCACAGAATGAGGAGGAGATATGCTGAGTATTTATAACCCTCATTAACATTACAGAGAAGTTAAAAGGCCTTACAGGGTTAGAGGACAGAGAGGTCAGATATGATGCTGCAAAGAAGACCACAAATAAGACTACAGGCTACTAGACCTGAGGGACAGCTAAACTGGAATGATAGATTTCACAGGCTGGCAGTCAGATAGCATTGGGAGTGAGGGCTAGTCATAAAATTTCCAAAGGTAACCATCTAACTGATCTGACATAACACAAGAACATGCACCAAAACTAAACCACTTAAAAATTGTAAAAGGATAACTATTGATTTTAAGAGGCACAATGTTTCTCCAAATGAGATCAAATATCAGCAATCAGTACCAGTTTGTACCAAAGATGCCCCTAAGTTGATTAGGACACTTCTTATACTGTGTTCTTTAGTGAGAAATGTACAAAGTTCAATCAATAGACCCAGTCTCCCAGCTACAATGGACAGAGGAAGCTGAGGAGAAGCAAAGCCTGGGTCCTGATCAATCCATCCTTTCATTTCCAGGATACCCACACAGTCGGCCCCCCTCGCTGACCAGCACCAAGCCAACCCGCCCAGGCAGAGATGGGGGGCAGCCATGCAAGTAATAAGAGCCACACTGCTCATGGAAACAAACCACTGAGGGAACTGCTGCTCAAACAAGCTTTGTTCCATGCTGTCAGCATATCTTGTCTGCAATCACTTTTATCAAAGGGATGTAGTGTCACAGCAATGATTATACACCTGTCACATCTGATTCAAATAGGTGCATTTATGTCAAGAGACAGACAAAAAACATGTCAGCTTTAACAGTGCCACATGCCTAGCCCCCAGTAACATGCGGTCTGCACTATTGTCCCATATAATAAGCAGCAGGGTATGAGTGAAGGGTAAAGCACAAAACAACACTTTTTCGTGCTCTGTTAACAAGAAACTTCGCAAGCTCCTCATTTAAGGAGCTTAAGATACACAAACATGTATTTCCCAAAGCACAGACATCATTAAATATTTGGTCTAAGTTTTAATAACTTTTGCAGGTTCTACTTCTGGCCACACTGATGACAAAGAAGGCATTTTCAACCAGTTGTTGTCCTTGACAGCTTATCATCATGATGGTTTAGAGAGATAACTGGCTGTAGCTTCTCTTGAATAAATCCAGAAAAGAAAACATACACAGTGCTTGTTTTGCAATAGTTCTTCTAACAAAGAAAAGCCTGGCCCAGCTTTTATTCAGAGGCAGGATGAGACACGTATACTAACTCGCCATATTATTCTTAAACATTATATTAAGCTGGGAAATTCAAATTTTGCAATACTGGCAGTAACACCAGTACTTCATCATCCAGTCACTTAGTCTGAGGAGAACAAACTGTTTTAGTGAAGTTATTAAGAAAGGCAGTTATATCAGAAAGCTTTGTTTAAAAAGCTATCAAAACAATGTTGATGTTTATTTACATTGCACTATAAATCCATGAAAAAAGCTGTTTGTCAAGGAAGATATGCCAGAATCAGGCTATGTAAGATACAGTTTCATAAAGTCAGGAACAATAATGTCAATGCATACCTGTTCTTTTTTCAGAGACCTACAATTTAACTCTAGTTTAACATTAGTGTCATCGTGTACAGTATATATAATGTTGTTATCGAGGCAAGTTAAAGTTAGGGCTATTTACAGACCCCAACTTTTTGACTTTAATGATCAAACAATGGCTCCATAACTGACCATGTGAACAGTAGGTTTTATTCTCAACTAAAAGTATTCAACAAACTGTGCCTAGGGGTCATCAAGGGGGAGCAACATTTGGTTTAACAGAATGCAACAATATATGTCTGTCTCTACAGAAGTTGTGTCTTACACACATAAATTTACGCTGATAGCAATGGAAGGGAGGAACTCTGGGGGCTGGGGGAGGGGACCATCACCACTTCCGAATTCCTTAAACTCTGTGAATCCAACTTTAAGGTATGAGGGCGCAGTGGTCAGAGCTGCTGAGTCCAAGGATACGTTTAATCTAATCGGCTACCAAAAAAATAGATACGTCTGTCTGAAATATGGTTGTGTTTATGCTCATCCGTGGCAGGGCCATGGTTCCACAGCCCGCTATGAGTGAATGAAACGTCGTCAACAACACGACAAACGAAAATGTACACATTTCTGAATGCGCACGTGTCTGATTTGAGGAGTAACGTGAGCGCGTGAATTTCTGAAGTGGGTTTGACGTTTTCTCGAGTAATGCTAGAGGATTATTGAGTAAAAGCCAGTCTTTATTAAAAGTTAAGTCAAGTTTAAATTTGGATTTTTTTTTAGCTACTAGTGACCAGCAACATGTGTAAGTACGTGGATGGCTTCTTCTGAAAACTCAAGAAGAATAGATACATTCGAAACGTCAACGAAGTCCCATCATTTTAGTTAAATTATCAAGTACATTAACAAATGAAGGGCATAACTTACCCTAACACCACCAGTTCCCCGTATTTAACTGGGTCTTTGGACGGGGCGCAGTGCTCTTCTTGGCTTGACGAAAACATGAGGCTGCTGGCTTCACTACTCAACGTTAGCTGTACTGTAATAATAGCGGCCGAAAATCTCTCGTAATTTCCTTCAGAAAAGACGACACACAGTCATTTTATATCATAGATCCAGTCATATAGAGCTTCGCGGCCGTACCAATCCCGGTTTCTATGTACAAACTGGTCTCAAACTTCTTTAGCGTGACATAGCAAAACGTAAGTTAGTTGGCGGTTGAATCCGCTCTGAAGCAGATACAAAAACAGCGAGGAGCAGGGCCGGACCGTACCATTGTCCTGTTCTGCACTTTATACGGGGGGGACTCTACTTATTTAGATGATCTATACTCGTGTTTCCTAGCTAATTGTGCTAAAAACCATTATATAAAGTTAGCATCTTACATATATAATATTATTTTGCTCGTAATGGATCTTGTATTGACAAAGATACAGTATTTAGAATATATCTATGTATGTTTTCCACCTCTCATAGTACATGGATCTCACTCTCTGTTATGTAAACAAAGAGTACAATCTGGGAATTCTTAAAGGCGTCATACTTTTTTTTAATACGTTTACAAAGTTTCCAGTTCCCATATCTGATCAGAATTAGCTTACTTTCACGATTTCATTCCACAGTACGCATTGCGGAATAAATATCGCATTTTGTAAATGATCTGATTGTTTTATTAGGCATGACTACTGTGTAGTTATTTATTTGCACATGCCTAAGGTGGGGCAGAAAAAGTAGGAAACACATGGTGAAAATAATCATCCTGCTCATTTCCTGACTGAGATCTTTTGCACGGAGCGAAAAGACAGTAAAATCAAATATGACCATTTTGTTCTAGACCTGGTAGGCACTTTCAAACACTGATTTGTTCATAATTGCAATAGGCTAATTCATGTAATTGATACAACCTAATTACATCACAGATTATTTGTTTGTATGCCTGGAAACCACTTACTGTTATTCACTTTTGTAATTTTATTGTGTTGTCTAACTTTCTTATGCATAACAAAAATTACCCATTAAATTATCTGTAATATGTTACATCCTGACATGCTTCATGTTCATTTGTATGTTGCTTTACCAATTACACAGGCTTAATGCTTTGTTATTGTCAAATTTATTTCAACCAAGTGACTACCATAGCATGTTAGGATATCCAGATAATGAAAACTTTTCAGCATGGTCAATCTCAGCTAATCTGCTGTATTATATGATGTTTTTAAACCCTTCTGATAAATGTCCAGCATCTCCACTTTTGTCTGGTAGCCTCATCAACACTTTACTGCCCCTGTCTTGTTTTCACAAGACTCTGCAAGGCTGGAGGTGCCCTCTTGGCTCCAGGCTCCTTCAGTTGTCCTATTGCCTCTTCATTTATAGCCTTCTGTTTGAACTGGTGTGCAGTTTCAGAGTGCTGTAACGCTTGACACAAAAACAAAAGGTAGTAGGGGGTCAGAGGGGCCCTCAAAGGTGCTTCTTTCTGCACATGTGCTTCAATATATTTTGATTGTACAACAATGCAAACATATTTTCACACTTGTAAGCAAAAACAACACATTTTATTCTAGGATATGTGTGTGCCTCTGTTCATAACTCTGAAGTACAATGTAGTGCAGTTCTTGTCCATTAAGTGTAGATGAGTAAACTTCAGCTTCCTCAGCATTTGTACTGAAGAATCACGCTGGTTTAGACTTCTAACTACAGGCCTGGGGGCAGGCCTTAAAGCTGTGGGTATAATGAATGTTTACTGCTCTTTTGTGTCACTGTCTCTTTCCGCCTGCTTTCATCCACTGGCCATTGTCTGTGTAAAAGAGCACTACAGTCTTTTCTATGTCTGTGTGACTCACCCTCCCGCATGCACAAACACACACAGTAGAACTGGGGAGTGGGGGATCAAAGGCTCTCTCTAGCACATACCACACTGATGGAGAGCAGATGCAGGGAGTGGGCTGCTTTGCTGAAGTTGCGCTGGCAATGTGTGAGCAAATCTATGTTTAGGAGAAAGAGTTACCAGGCAAGAGCATTCAGAGCAGAGGCCCACTGCAGTAAAACAATTTGCGCAATTGAGACTAGCAGTGTGAGCAATGATGATGACATAGGGAAGACAAAGCCCCTATTAACTTCCTCACTGCTCTTTAGTGGGCTTCACACATCAGGATTTCTTTGGAAGTCATGAGACTATCTCTAACAGTCTGACTTAATGTAACCTCTGACAAATGTATTTCTGGTTTTCCCCACATTTTAAATGCTTTTACCAGAATAACATGACACATCAGGTGATTCTGAAGAACTGGAAGACCCAACATGAGACTGGAAATGACTCATCAGTACATGATAATATTAAATAGTACACAGTGGAATACATTTTAAAAGAATGTACATTAGGCACCAGCTAACTAACAGGAACTGGATGTACACGTTACAATAACCTCCAACAGTGTGCTCTAAGTCACTCCTTGTGTGACTCAGTTAATGAGTTAATATGGAAGATGTAGTGCTGTATGTGTTTTGTCTCGTTGTTTCCACGGAGGTAAAAGCCAGATCTCCAATCAGCTGACTGCAGCATGACAGTGAGGGAGAATGTGAGGAATGTGCTGATCCCATGTAGCTTGCGGCCTTGACCTGACACCCCCCAGCCTGCACAACAGACTCGTTGTTGCAAAGGCTTTTTAACATGCAGAAGATGAAAGTGGTCTGTGCAGATGCATGATGTCAAGTTGGAACCAGCTGTAAGGAACATGTGTCTTCTCCTTTAATAAACTGCAGGGCTGTAATTTATTAAATGAATGTGTATATTCCTTTAATAAATCCCAGCCCTGACATCCAGGGTAGTTAGAAATAACTTGACATACATCACATCTGTCAAGTGGTTTCTCTGTTGCATCAAGTCACCAACAAAGAACAGGAAAGAAGTTTTCTAAAATTCTACTCAAGGCAGATGCTCCCAGTAAGGTTTTGAACATTTATTCTACCAGATTTTCTTACTGCTATCAAATGTGTTTCAAATCTCATGCAGGAGCTGAGGAAACACTGTTTCTGATATGTTCTGTGAGATTATACACCATGTTACCATCACAGGAAAATGGTCACACCCTAAACGTTCCATAATTAGGGCTGCACAGTGTCAGCTTCTGTCCTGTCATACAAAATACTCACCAAAAATAACACTGCTGCACACACTTCTCACAGGGAAGTCAGTCAATTTGCCAAGCAGAATATACCTGCCAGCAAAATCTATGTAGAGACAGTGAGTGTAATTTCCCAGTGCACTTTCAGGTTTCTAAAAGCAACTTGAAAATTCAGATAAAGGTTGTGCAGTGCCCCTTTGTGGTGGGGAGAAAGTAGTGCAGTGTAGTGTAGTGTCAGGAAAAAGGATGCATATTAGACAACAGTGGGCAGATTTATCAAGCATCCCTTTTATTAACATCACCTGTTACAAAAAGAACAAAATCTTCAGTGTTAATGAACTTAGCAACGATATAGCGAGTGTTGATTACAGATGATATGGGACGCTTTTTCCTAGAGTTGCAATAGGATTAAAAACCTCTACACTGTTAACCTGGCCTCCTTCTACAGCAAGGTCACAGACTCCCTTATGTTTGGAGTTGCAGTACAGACTTATGTAGACTCTGTCCATACATCTCCGTGTAGTGACCCTTCTGATATGCTGAGACCCCTTCTGATCTCCCTTCTCCCACCCAGTACTGAGCCCAGGTATGCCATGGAGCCATGTATTTCATGAAGGTTGTGATAGTTTTATGGTAAAAAACAAAAAAAAAAACAAAAACAGATCAACAACAATGTATTTCAGCAGGTCCTAACTCATACATTTAAACAATACATATTTAAGTTAAGAGAAGAGAACTGAAAACCAAAAGTTTATTTAGTCAAGTTGAGAATTTGTATCACTGCCCTCTTGAGACAAAATACACCAAGAAAAAAAACTACTGCAGTATTCAGAAGGATTTCATTGAAAAATACAAGTGCTCTAAACAGAGGAATGGTTGCCACACAGTTTGAAGTTGTCATTTTTAAGATTATAATAAAAATTAACTTGCGATGCTGCTGAAGAAGAGGAATGTGGTGGGAGTGGAGTAGTTTGAGAGTGTGTTTTGGTAAAGTGTCTGGAATTAACAGCAACCTCTGCCTGCTCCCAACAGTGAATCTGGAAGAGGTGTTTCTGGCGACTGTATCCCGGATCAGTTTGAGGCTGCTTACAGAACAGGTGAGGTGACAGATGAGGAAGGGAGGAGGTGACTGGGTGGGTGTGACAGTATGGTGTGATTGCGGTAGTGATGAGACCGAAGGTCAAAGGTGGTCTCTGTAGTGCAGTCAGGCTGGCTGCATGGGGGGGGGGGGGTAGTCTTCCATCCTCCAACTATACCTTGGGTAAGTCTTTGTCAGCCTCCTAGAAAAAAGCATAAATGCAAAGTGTTCAGACGTTTAAATTCACCAGTTGAAGTAAAAAAGCTTTACTACAGTTGCATAATATGATTGTATGGTAATAAGTACACAGTGGTTCAGTCCCATCCCCACCATAAGGCTTCATCGCTAAACCCTCATGATCAATGTCATCTGGTAAGTGATTGAGTACGAAAAGCTGTATGGATGCACAGTTGTACAAATAGGAATGGAATGGCATTGTCCAACATCATGTGGCAGTACTTTGATAAACTTTGATCATTCAATTTTAGTGTATTATTACCATACAAACATTAATAGTTTGTCTTTTTCTGTTCATGTTGTGCTACCCGTACACCTTAACAAACTCATCAACACTAAACAACAGAGAAATTCTAATTCTGTTTGTCCTTTAGACTTAGTAAGAGCTGCACAGGGCAAATTAGATATAAATATCTCCAATGTACAACTATTGAACTGTACTTGGAAAAATACTTAAAAACAACTGATGCTTCACCTGAAGTGAAGAGCACTGCGATGACATTTCCACTTTACGTATTCTGTGACCATTAAGACATTTAAGTGGTATGAAGGTCTTCCAGGCTCCAGCATTACAGAGTGAATAATTGGCAGCTGTGGAATAAGCAATTTATTTGTGTTTTTCATAACATCATATAGTGTTAATTTTTTTGTGTTTCATTACAGAGGCTGGTGTTGCCTACACTGTGGAATAATTTCCTCTTTCAAACAAAATGAACGTGTATCTGTTGTTGAAGCCACCGAAAATGTCTACCAAATATCTAGCCATACCTTTATTCATCACTACCACAAGGTCAAGGTAAACAAACCCCAACATCCCAAATTACTTTTATAGATGGGTGATACATTAAAGGTTATTATAATCAAATGTTTAGAGTGATTATTTGGACCACAGATAGATGTCATCACTATATGTTAGTTCAAACTACCTCAGTTTAATCCTTGCTTATGTTTGTACATGTAGTCATAACAGTCTACCCCTATGTTTTGTTTACTATTTTATGTTTTGAAGTTTTCTCTGGTAACTGTTTGTGGAATCTTAATATAGTGAACTATAGGCAATCCCCTGTGCAGAGGCAGAAATACAAACAGTAAGTGTGCACAGGCTCAAAATGTCTACTGGAGTCCTCCAGTACTTGACAGTTTGACAGAGGACCAGCTATAAAACTTAATGGAAATGAACAGAACAGGCCTCATCATCCATGAGCATGACTACTGGGATTTGGGCCAGTAACAGGTCTTACCCCTTCCGGTCCCTTGGTGAGTTGCCGGCTGACGGCTTGTAGCAGCTGCTGCAGTTCTCTGACCGTTTGGTTCAGTCCTGCAGTCATTTTCTCTTTTCTGTCAATCTCCTCCTAACAGAAGATGTCATGATTTAATACCAAATGTTACTGTATATGAGAAGGCCAACAACACAACCCATTACACCCGTCAACTGCACCAGTCTCTTACATTCTGAGATGACAGAGTGCTATTCTCAATCAGATCGTCAGCATTGTCTGCTACTTTGGAGAGCTCGCCCTGGATCAGGTCAAGAGACTGCTGGGCCTAAGATGAGGACGAGAAAATTCAGCTTATTAGAAAAGTGGCCTGCTGTTAGATTCTAATAAACAATAAACATATCAGTTACTGCTTAGGTAAAATGTGAACATGAGCATTCTTACCTTAAACAGGTCACCTGCCACCTTTTGCCTCTCGTTCTCTTCTGTCTCCAGCTTGGACAGAGTCTCCGTAAGCTGAGTTTTCAGCTGGAATCAGAATAGTATACTCAATACATGATTAACTGAACATAACTGCACTACCTTCCCAAAGATGAAACTCAACAATGCTCACTGCTTGCATATCCAAAACCTCCTGCCAACACTGCACATATTATGTTAATTGAAAACAGTCTACTTGCCAAGTTGAGGAAAAAAAATCTAATCACTTGGAAAAAATAAAAAAATGCAGTGTTTGATGGACTTCAAATATGGGAACAGAGGCTGAAGTACAGTCCATCAAGTGTGGTTTGTGGAATATATCCATGATGGATTCAATTTGCAACAATTTATGATCTTTGAAAGTAGTTTAACAAAAGTGATACCATTATTTATCCTAGCTTCATTAATGGACAAAAAAGTCTAAATATATCAGTGAAAAAGTAAACTATCAAACAGACATTTGTACGGTCCATACTCTGCATTTGTTGAATAACACTGATGGAAAAGTGGAACCCTTTAATATTTTGTCTAATTTGGTTTATTTTTTTTTCTTTTTAAGAAGCCTTACTTGATATGTGTAAACATTTTTTACAGAGCTTTTGCTGGTTGAACACAGCCTGTATATGGTAACAAACAGCTCACTAAAAACAACAGACAAACAGACAAGATTTGAATGGAAAATGAAAACAGAGTGATAGTGACGAGCACAAGACATGGACTAAATTATGGATGGAAGGAGCATATTTTTGGCCTCTGCAAAAGGAGCACAAGTTAAGAAGAAAGCAAAGTGTTAGATGCCTCACTCAGTGTAAAATAGGATGGGTTAGTTAGGCAAGCATCACAGAGTCTGAAATTGAATCATCATTCACAGCCACCATTTAATAAGAAAATATTACCAAGTGATCTTTATGACCTCTTACCTAAAACAAGGGTGTGAATCAAATAAACTGTGTTGAGTAAACACATTTACTGGGGTTATGGATGATGACTCAGTGGTTAGGTAGAAGCAGCTTGAGAACTGTGTTCTATGCGAGTCAGTGTAGAACCACTGCTGACAGGGGTAAGAGGTTTCAAAGGAGCTCTAACTACAAGGTGAACAACGCTTACCAAATTCAGCTCCTCATTCTGCCTGATGGCCTCTGTATATGAGCCATCAAGTCTGGTCTGCAATTCAGTCAACAGATCTTTGAGCTGAAATTTAAGTTTAAAATGATTTAATAGGATTCTGTGGGAGCATTTCCAGCAGACTGCAATTATGGTGGCTGATGAGACCTTGAAGTGTCCACAAAATTAAGTGTTCTCACTAGTGGAAAAAGCCACTAGTCATGCCTAAAAAGAGGATCCTGCAGTGCATGACTGTCAATTATCAAAGAGAAGACTATTGAGTTAGTCTGGTAAGTGGTATAACCAAGGTTCTGCTAGATCAGATTATGTGAAGTGTGAGTAAATTTGGTTTAAAACCCCTTAATATCCACCATTTGCCAAATAAGTAAAAGGTTATAAATGAAGCACTGTATGATGAAAGCAAAGCAAAGTTTGTTCTGCTTTAAATCAAGGATAAAAAACAAAGCCCATTGCCCATTAAAATGGGATTTGCTAGATGAGATAGAGGGGCTGTCCTACTGCGCAATCTAAACAGAAGAATGTGGGGATGCCTCCATACAGCATTATCACACCCGAATGTCCAAACTAAACTCTGAACCATGCTCATGTTTATGTTACATTGAATGTTTGGTTTCATACTGTATTTTTTGCATGTAAATAAAGATTTTTTTTCATACCATAGCTATGTCCTGTTGTCATTATGTCTGTGTGCGATAACTTCCTGCACTTGATATTTCAATGATTTATAAACAATTGTGTATTTGATATCACTTGGCCCATTTACTTCTCTCCTCTTTATCTTTTGCTTGCTGCAGACCATAGCTTTGCCTACTGTCCTGTAGCTGGTCTAAAGGTGCAGACAATGAAATGTTTTCATGCTTTAAATAGGTAAATTTTGATGGACCAGGGTCCTCCAGTGGCATCGTGGTCTTGTTTGGCTCAAACTGAAATGTCTGGAAGTCCAAAAATAGTGTTTGTGAAGCACTCATAATTGTACTTTGTGACCACAGCTTTTATCTGCAGGGCATTTCCTCTAACTGTGCAGATTAAGTTGAATTAATTACACTTAAGCACTCATGGTTTCCATTAATAGTGCGAGTAGAGAGGCTAACCACTCTAATAATATGTAGTGTGTCTGGCACAAGGAACACATTTAAGTCCACATAAGTGTGTGCAGGGCTTTGAATGTGCTCAAAGCAATTGCAGGTAAATGGGCTGACATTATGGGGTGAAACTATTCAGTGTTTGGGATGTGTCTGAATTTCCCAAAATTAAAATGGCATGCAAGACATCTTCAAATCATTCCCACAAACACACACAACTGAACATAAAACTGTCACACAACAGAGCCTGCTGATGCTGTAAGATTGCTCACCTCTCTGACCTCCGTTACATAGGTGGCGCTCTCACGCTCCGCCCTCTCCAATTCAGACTCCAAATGCTGCTTTTCTCTTCTCAGCTACACAGAAAAAACAATATGTGATGTAGACAATTGAAATAAATATACTACAGCTGATATTTTCCACATGGCAGAAAGCATTTAGTCTAACTCTAAGATGACACATGGGAGTTTGAAAAGACGTATGTTTTCAATGCACTGACATTTTCCAACTCTGCTCCATCAGTTAGTCTCTCAATCTCCTGCTCCAGAGCTGTGACTTTCTGACTCATCTAAGGTAAGAGAAACAAAAATGATGCAATGAGGAGTGTTCACGGTGCAATCACATTTTCCCTCTCTGATTTAAACCTGAATACATACCTCTCTCAGCTCTCCCTGTGAAACCTCCAGCTTCACCTTCCAGCGAGACTCCTCTTGCTCCACACTGTTCTGGAGGCGTTGCAAAATGCCCTCCTGTGGATGCAGCAGGAATGACAGATCAGATTTGCAGAAAGACACTACACCGACCCTTGACACAACACAAACATTTCTCTTACCGTTTCTGCCAAAACTTTCTTGTAAGTCTCACAGTCTTTCTGTAAAATCCTTTGGGTTTCCTCAGCTTCCTTTAGTTTCTCAGCCAGTCCCTAGAAAGAGAATATTATTCATAGCTATCTCAGTTTCAGAAACATTTTTAACTTTGTGCAAAACCAAATCAGAAAAAAGTTGGATTGGTATGGAAAATGCACACAAAGACAGAAAATGGCAGTTTCTAAATTTGTATGACTACATTTTCATTACAGACAAAACGAGAGTATTGATGAGGCAAGATTCTGAATTATGACCTGATCATACTTATGCAGGCATTTTGGAAAATGGATATTTTTCTTATATTTCAGCCCCTCATCCATACATAAGGGGTGTTTTAAAAACACTGGTTTGTGTGCATCTGTGTGGACAGGGAAAACACAAACTAATAAATGGTAGCGTCACACCCCATTTTGCAGATGTGTATTAATTTGTGTAATAAGCATGCATCCGAAACATCCTGGGTCTAGAAATCAGTGTATGACCTGGAGTAGACCTGAGGTCAGCACGAATCCTTTGGGGAGACTGATTGAACCAGTGTCGTGGCCAAATCCATATGATATAAAGAATATATGACTTAGTCACCTTCATGACAAATTAAAGCCTCTACATCTGCTATGTCTAAACAATGGTTAGTCTGAGTGTTTGTACCGGTTTTTAGTAATTTGTGTTTTCACAAATAGTTTGGAATATATATTCATCTGTGAGTATTAATCACCCGGTGCACTATAATTATTCTGTAAATATCCAACCATCCTGTGCAATACATTTTTACATTCTCAATTCTTATCCTTTTATCTTCATATTTGCATATAGAGCTAACCACACTGCCTTGTAGGACTTTATCTTGTATATATTTTTCACCTTAGATTTGATCTATAATTTGCACTGAAAAAGGAGAAGCTCTGAAATCTCATTGTATATTCAGTATAATGACAATAAAGGGCATTCTATTCTAAAATGAAAAGAAAAAAGAAGGAAATGTCTCTATAGGAAAACATATGTGCTAGTGTTGATGTGCTATAAATTAAAAGGTGAACACTGATGTGAGCAGGTGATTTTAGTCATTTGGTACAAAAATCAGCATCCAGAAACACTTTGGTTCTTCAGAAGAAAAATATTGTTGTTCTTTCATCTGTATGAAAATATCAACACAACAGTAAAAGTTAATTTAGAAATCATGCCTTCTTTTAGGCACATTTTCTGTACCTTCCCAACTTTTGTCTGAGTATGTGTTGTAGCTCTGGTTTACATTTACCTCAGACTCCCCTGATGCAGGGGTGGACTGTGCAGCTGAGCTTTCAGCTACTGCCTTTTCAAATCTTTGGAGCCACTCCTGGTGGTTCTATTCATCAGAATAAAGAGAATCATCAATAAGCAAGAGAGACGATGAAGAGCACATAGGAAATAAGCTGTACTAAGGGAAAAGTCTAATTAATTACCATACCTGCTCAGTGGGCAGAGGCACATGGGGCAGAAGTCTGTGTACAACATCTCGACACTCAGCCTGAGACAATGCCAGCGCTGTCTGGTTCTCCTACAAAGTGATGGGAAAGGGAGAGCAGAGGGGAACAGAGAGAACAAATGGGAAATTGAGAAATTACACTTCAGATGCATGAGTCCCTTTGAGCAGGAGGTTCAATAGTTTCAGTAGAAACAACACAATGTCTTTGTTTCTCAGTCTACTCTACATCTTGTTTTAAACAACTTTATGACTATTAGTTTGGTCTGAGCAGAGTCAGAAGTTTTTACATTACAGTAAGTGCGGTCTCACTCCCACATCTAATTACCATAAGCAAATATTAGCAGATTTCAACAATCCACATGAAAATCTTAACATTGCTTGACACATTCCTGTCATCCTGCAACTTCATCAAAAACAAACAAAAAAAAAAAAGCCACAAATTTGTTTCCTTAAATTGTACAACACTACCTTGAAACTTGTTAGTAAATAAAGAGCTAGCTATCAGTCCTGTCACAATAGGCCAACAACACCAACTGTCACTCTGAGGCCTGAAGGAAGAACGTACACCAAACACTAGCCAGCTGTCACTAACCAGTGCTCGCATTAGTGAACGCCATCACCAGGCAGCTCTGAGACAAGAGCTGAATACAAGCAGTGTTGCATTGACAGTATACAACAGCTGCCAAGGAACTCCCTGGCTCAGCTTGGAAAAGGTGATTTCTACTGTACTCAGATAGCAGAGGAGCAGCTGCTGTGTCGATGGATCAGCATGTACCCTACTCTGCTTCTGGAAGGGGAGACAAAAATATACACATACCACTGCGACTGTGAATAGAAGTACTATTTTGGAGTCCACTCCATCTCTACATGAAGTAACCTTTAGCTATACATAATGTGGGTTTTCCTTTACATCAGTTCATAAATGTTATTCATTTCTTCGAGAGAAAAAAAAAGCCATTTAGGTGTGAAAACAGAGCATTAAGAAACAACAGACACTGTGGCATATCGATCAGAATTATTCAATGACTAATTGCTTTATACATGAAAAAAATACATTGAAATAAAAGACAATAAAACACTCTTCAACTTGGTGATAACTGGTGATATTGACAATATGGATGCCACAAGCAGAATGAGGGAAAACATGCCAGAAATGAGTCACAAGACACAAAGACAAGAAGCTGCAAAATGATTACCATGAATCTCAGTCTAATGACACCTAGTGAAATCATTTCTAGGTCACTGCACACTCATTTAGAATCACCAGCCTAAGCTTTGGGCAAGAGGAATACCTTTGAGTAAATGTATGCACTTATTGTTGTTAATTCTTGGATTTTTCAAGGGAAGTAGAGCTCAGCACACAGCCAATTGAAACGGCATACGGGAGGGGGAAGAGTGGGATAAATGAGTATGCAGCTTGGTTATGGATGATGGTGGGGAAAAAAAATCTCATTGGGTCAATTATGACAAAAGCAGCATTCTGGGAGAATGCATCAGATTGGAACTAGAGTGAAGCAGATTGAGGTGGAGGTGTCGAACCTTGACAGTTTTGCTGAGTTTCCCTTGAAGCATGGACTCGGTGGCTGACAGAGCTTCCATTGCACTCCAGTTTTTCTCCCGAAGCTCCTGTTTTGGTCGGTTCCAGAGAGATACTACTTTCAGTTGAGCCTCAGGGAAAGTGCATTCAGTGACCCTCAAATACAGACTGGTAGAGTGACAGAAACCTGAACGCATTCCTCATTTATAACTACACTCTGCTTTTCACCCATGCTCCAACCACTAAAAATGAGCAGAAACAAATAGCCTCCAGAGTCCCAGTTTCATATACTGTGGATAAAAGCAGCATGCACAGTATGCAAGATAAGTATAGTAACAATGTGTCGTAGGTACTGTCTTTTCAGACTGGAATAATTCTTTTTTAGAAACATGATGTACAAAATACATACATATGCTTTTCAGAACAAATGTTCCTCTCAAAAATAAAAAAATGTTAGAGTTTCTAATGCTCTGAATCACCCACAAGCACAGACAAGCTTGCTGAAACAGTCATAGCCAACAGGGAGCATAACACGGGTAGGCTAGAAGCCCTGTTATGCAACACTTGGCTTATGCAGTCCAAATCAAAACAGACATCTGTACAGATGTGTATAATCATGTTGTGGACACAACCTTAGCTACCAAAAGCTTTATTTTTGGTTTTAAAAAAAAAAAAATCATACTAAGAAACAAAGCAAAACAACAAGTAGGACTAAGTGGCAGTGAACAGTCAGTGGTATGGATGTATGCAGTGTGCAAAATCCATTGTGACGGAGTGTTTTAGGGTAACACACAAAAAGGGGGGCAGGGTGATGTCTTGCATATACCATTGCAGTTGGATGTATAATAATAGGTCATGCCAATGCTGAAGAGAACCTACGTTGTTCTTCTTCCTGTGAAGCTCCAGGGAGTCTCTCAACTCAGCCAATTCATGCTCCAGATCTGATATCTGCCTTTCCTTTTCAGACAACCTGAGATTGCAACAGAAACACTCATTATCATATACCATAATGTAATAATTGTGCAATAAATAAAAATGAATATGCACAAATGTCACAATTTGGCATGAGGAACACTCACGCTGTAAGAAGTTCTGGGCTTGGCACTGCAGTGTGGGTTTGCTGTTTGAGAAGGAAAAAAGCTCAATTAATCCTATGAATGAATGGGAGCTAAACCTTTGCCACACATAGTTGTATTGTAACTTTTGTGTGAGACTTCACCTGCTGTTGTTGTTGTTCCACTCTCTCTCTAAACTCCTTTGTCCTTGTCTCCAACTCAGCCTGAAGTGTCAGGATTTCCTGGTCCTTTGCTACCATCCTTTGGGTCCAACGTGCCATCATTAGTCTTGATTTGTATGTATTATGCTGGGAGCGGGTGCAGTAATATGTGAGAGTGACTTACTGAGTCTGTAGCTCTTGGAGCTGGGTACCAGAACTGGTCAACTCCTCTGGCGTCTCCTTCTGTCTCAGCTGCTCTATCTCTGCCTGCAGGGCAGCCAACTGCTGCTCCAGAGCCTGCATGATACAAATGGATTCAGAGAGCGCTCACACAATGGCAGTACAAGACTTCAAATATGTAATATGTTACATGAAAGGAATGACAACTTATACCATTAAAGCCCATACCTCAAATGTCTTCTCTCTGGCAGAGCTACTTTCTTGCGCTGCCTGCAAGCTCTCCTCCATTGATTTCAATTTCAAATCCCTCTCTTGGATCCTATGTTAAACACACCTGATTAAAAACTGTCTGCATAATAAGAATTCATGCTTTTCAACTGAAATAATTCAATGCTTATTGCATTTGTCAAATAACCACATGTGCTTTCAAACACAGTAGTAGTAGTCACTCTCCAATTATGACGTGCATCTCCTATTCTTCATCTTCAAAAATATATGCTACCACCTGACTATTGTTACTGAAGCCACTTACTTGTTCTGTAGGTCTTCTGCTATCGATCCTGATGAGGCCTGTGGTTAAAGTGGAAAGAAAATTAATAGTGTTACGTAACAAAATAATAATAATAATAATAATAATAATTAAACTTTTAGACCAGCTCACCTGTTCTTCTGTCCTTCTCTTAAGAGCCTCCAATTCTTGTTTGAGTGTTTCACTCTCTTCCCTCACAGCCTGCATCAGGGAAGAAAAATATTTTAGGACATAGTGCCCATTAAGGATTGTTAATAGAAGCAAGCAGCAAAATGCAGAGTCATTTGGGCACACAGATACTTGTTTGTGTATCAGATAGCGTGCTCTGAGTTGTTTTTCTCTAGTTTGTCCCTTTGTAAACCACAGAAAACAGACACCTTGAGCTCTTCTTCCTTGTTGGCCACTTCGATCAGTCCCTTCTCCAATAAGCCCTCTACTGTTTTAATGTTCTCCTCCCTCTCCTGGACACTGGATTGGAAGCAATATTTTAACAAGGTTATTCATTGATGGCTTAGCACTCACTCCAATAAGAATATAAAGTGTACCAGTAAATAGATGATGTAACTACAGGTAGCTTTAAGTTTTACACACCTCTTCTGAATCTGGTCCAAAGCCAGCTGGGATGCAGTCTTCATGTCATCAGGAGGTACAAAGAAAAGGTGTGTCAAACAGAACAACATTTTTTACTTTTATTTTGGAAGAAACAGCAAAGGCAGTAAACTAACCTGTTCAGAAATCTGTGCCTGCAGATTCTGGATCTCTGCCTTCAGTGACATGTTGTCATTATGCAAGGCCTGCAGAGAATGAATAGGAAAGGTTTGGTGCTGACAACAGGACATGACCGACTCAGAACTATAACTGGTAAATTAAAAAAAAGTCATTTGGTATAATTTAAACACACAATACTGTATGCCTAAACATGCAACGGTGTGCCATATTTCTCTCAGGGTCAATGTACATGTTGTTCAAGCAGTATATCTTATTAACATGGTGAGAGATGTCCAATATATTTGACAAACTCCTGTTGACTAATGAAGCAGTGCAATGTTAATATAAATTAAGTAGTTAGTAAACGTTAAGCTTTCTTGTGACTATACCTGCATGTTTGTTTCTCTACTGGCTCCACTGCTCCTCTCTGCATTTAGAGAGTCTTCCAGACTCTTTCTCTGAAGTTCCTTTTCAGCCAGTCTGAGCACGTCAGGGGAAAAGTTGGGAGAGAACATGAAAAATGGCTCAACAGCAAACATCATTTAAAATACAACACTGGAACTAAAAAAGGAAAAACAGATTCTTACAGCTTCTGCAGCTCCTCAATGTGGGAAACATGCGAGACCTAAATGAGAAACAGAAATCTCATTAGCCTACATATGCAAACAGCTATGCCGACAAGTGTTCTACACAAACTAAATGTGTAAGTGAGTTTGACCAATATACCTGGGAAGAGATCTGGGCATGCATGCTCTCATTCTGGGCCTGCAGTGTCTCATTTTGGACCTGAAGGCCTTTGTTTTCATTCATAAGTTCCTGTAAAGAAAAAAAAACCCCAGACAGTTTGAGAGAAAAGGCTGGAATAATGATTTGTTCCACCTATTAGATAAACACTGCGTCTTTATCTGAATCAACACCTTCCAGCATTGAAATTCATTTCGAGGCCTTTTCCACACTCGGGATGAGAGATGTCATTTCAAGCAAAAATAATACTACACTTTTTACTTGGGATTTTCTGCATCAGGGCCATCACAGATCACAAATTCTTCTCATCCACATGCACTCAAACCTAAGATTCTCTTGAACACCTTCTAAAGACCAGCTTTTTAAAAACTCTACACAGTTCCACAAAAAAGTTAATAAAGTGATATGATTAAGATGCAAGGCTATTATTAGTGTAATAACAAACATATGCCTGCAGCAGTGGTGGATATATAAGAGTTTCTTTACTGGCCTAAAAATCATGTTACACCATAACTAATAATTACCATTGTTTTACCAACAGGAAAAGAAACTCACTAACCATACTCAGAACGGTGTGCTTTATTGTATCTATTGAGAGGCTGCCACTAACAACAGAATTTCTCTTCTAAAACATGTCAAAAAGGTTTTTAATCATAAATCAACCCAATATCTACAGTAGAGCAGATGACATGATGCCTCACCTGAGCGCGGGCCTGTAGTGAGTCATCAGACATGCTGTGCTGCGATGCCTCCAGCAGCTCCATCACTCTCTGTTCCAGCCTCTCTTTGGAGACAATCGCCTCAGTCAGACTGCCATGAAGGGTTTGGATTTCCTTGTTCTTGTTGTTCATCTCTGCCTCCACTCCTAGCAGCTGACTGTGGAGCTCTGCACCAACACAGATATGTCTTCAGAAAAACACCTGACCCCTTACTTTACCGTGGTGGAAACAACTATTTAAAATCTATATTTCAGTGTGATAATTAGACCCTCCAGGAATCCGCGATTCCGCGATCGCGGAATTTTTTGTGGAAATCACGTCTGTCCGCGGATTCACAGACCTTCCGCGGATTTTAACGCCCGGTGCAGAAAAGTCACATTTAGATGTAATTTTCCTCCCGTCCGCTAGATGTCGCGCATACGCAGTAACGCGTAAGGCGTACAGTTGCTGCTGAAGAGCGTGAAAAGGTATGTTGCTGTTGAATTCGAACATGATTTAATTTATAACAGCCAA
>JAPSES010000105.1:9054469-9076605 GCA_029822895.1 Maxillicosta whitleyi | reverse complement strand
AATTTAATTATATACCAGGCTCAGTCTTTTGCTTCTTGGCAGAGTTCTTCTTCTTGCCACTGGTGGCACTTGGAGGTGCACCGTCAAGAACTTTGGTTTCAGCCACAATGGGAGCCTCTTTCTTGACTGGAGCTGGGGCCTGCTCCACTTTAGCCTCTGGCTGCTGATCCTCCACTAGTATGGGACAGTAAATGGTTATTAATCCAAAAAAGAAAATATTAACACTGTTTCACTCTCATTCATAGGTTCATACTGAAAAATTATAAAAATGAGAAAATCATCTCTACCAAGTTTGTGCTCATAAAGTATATTCCCCTTTGTCTACAGAATGACGTGTAGTTTTGAACATTACTAGATACACAACAGCGTTTTGTTTACAATGGTTTGATGTGACATTTTTGGGTCATGATAAGGTGCCTTAAGAGTAACCTTAATATTTTGATAACTTACTTTGAGACTAAGCCTTTAACCTTGAGATTATGGCTACCATAGCTATATTGTTCTTACCTGTTGCAACTGTATCTGTAACTTTAAGTCGTTTGTCAAAGACACATTTACCCATTCCAGTTTTCTAAAATAAATAAAGTTCACTTCACTGTTGACAACTCACCAGGCTCTGATTTTTGTTTCTTCTTCTCTTTCTTCTTTCCAGAGATCTGAGGAGGTGTCTGGGCCTGAAGAGGAGCAGCAGCCTGGGCTTGCACCTGGATCTGAACCTCAAGTTGGGATGAGGGAGGGTTTGACTGTTTGCTTATGGCCAGAGGTGGCTCTGCCTTGCGGTTCACTGGCTTAGACCCATTTACTTCTGGTTCTTCAGGAGTCAGAGTTGCAGTTGCAGCTGCAGCTGCCGCAGCAGCGGCGGCAGCGGCAGCTGCCTTAGCAGCCTTTTTCTCCTTTTTCTTTCTCTCTCTCAAACCAGCTGGAGCCTCAGGTGACACTGAAGCAGGCACATAAGGAGTAGGAGTGGGTGGAGCAGGGGCTGGAGTTGACACCGGTGCAGGTTCCTCATCCATCTCCAGAGAGGAGCTGTTGGCACCATCAGCCACATCAAAGTCACGCAGATCCTCTTCCGACTCTCCTCCACCTCCTCCACCTCCGCCACCACCTACACTGGCACTTTCCTTCTTCTTGCTCTTCTTCTTTTCGGTCTTCTTACGAGTGTCTGGCTTGGAAGGGGGTAGTTTGAGGTCACGTTTCTGCCTGGCCAGCACTTCATCGTAGGAGGTTTCCTTCATAAAGAGCCAGAAGAAGAGGAACATGAGGGCGATGACCAAGGAAGGGGCGAGGATGAGCAGGTACTGAGAGTCATAGATATCCACTGCCATTCTGCAAGAGGATGAGAAGAGACACAACAAAAAGGAATATTGGTTAAATCGCCAAAGAGAAAAGCATAACTATAAAAAAGGCAAACCACGTTAAATTACATATTTGTTTGCATACAAATGATTTGACTGGGATAAAATGGTACACAAAAAAGTACAAAGTCCTGGCTAGTGTACAGTATTGACAGATAACTTTAATGTCCAATTACTCTGAGAAGCAGTGACTGTAGAAGTGGGGATCAAAGCATAGCCTACGCATGTATTAATGAAAATATTATATCTGTAAAGAGCTACAAGAGGAAGTCTTATAATCTTAAATAAAAAAAATGTATCAACATTCTTAAGATTTTTACAGATAGCAACATGCAAAACATATTTACTTCCTGGGATCCATGAACTTAACAGTTCAAATAGACCTATACTTAGATTTCACTTCAACTACAAATCATATCCATCCAGTTGTACTGTGGTTTCCCGGGCTCATCTGAAAAAATATTAATTTGCAGGTCAACCACTGCTATCAGCTACAAGAGGAAGCCTGAGAACTGGTTCAAGTATGAGTTATAGGGGGAAAAGGTGTCAGTGCATCAATAGTGCTGTCAGGGTGAGAGAACTCTCACTCACACCCTGCCCTCTCTTAGTGATATGATCCAATTAGAGCACACTACCACAGCCACCCCGCTTAACATCCCCTTTCCTCCATCTGTATGTTCAAAGCGAATGGGATACCACTACACACAAAGAGTTATTGGTGGAGAATAAAGGCCACCCGAGGACAATATAGGTCAGGAACATGAGACAGGACTGATGGGAAGAGATGGCTCACTGTCTCAGCTGCCTCCTTCAGTCCTCATGAGGATGACATGGCGATACTCTTAACTCATAACTGCATGGATTTGCAAGAGGCAAAAATACACCAACATGTGCTGAAAGTGTCACCCTCCAAGGTCTATTGCAGTTGCAGTTTGGGCCCCACCTTTTCTGATGCAAGAGAAAAGTGTGGTTCCTTCCACTACAGACCAAGTTTTCATAGTCCAAAGGTTGTGAGACTTTATCACTTGTGAAATATGTGTGCATGTGTAGCTACTATCAGTTACATGCTTTGCTTTCTCATCTTCCCCCCCAATAGGTTATCTTGGAATTTTAGATATGATATCAAATCTATGCCGTACCAAAGACAAGGGTGGAATGAACACAGAAAGCATTCATCTTCTTAAATCCAATAATTACAGCTCACTAAACTTGAGTGTTTTTTTTTCTTCTTTCTTGCCTTTAAATGGTAATGACAACATGTCTGCATGATGGCCAGGTAGGTGAAGCAGTTAGATTTAGCAACAAAGTAAAGATGTGTTGCAATCAGTTCATAATTGAATTAAAAAAAAAAAAAAAAAAAAAAAGGATTCCATAATGCCAAAAATATTTAGCACAGCAGAGAGCCAAGTAGTTCTGTCAAAAATGGGATTTCCTCAAGTTCTGTTGAAGTAGGCGATGAATGGAGAAAAAGTATTTTTTCACTCTCCTGATTTCTTTGTTATTTCTATCTTTACCCAGAGTTCATAAATATTTTTCAAGGTCAAATTCAAGTACTTTTAAGGGTAAATAATTTTTTTTCTATCACATTCTATCACAAGGGTAAAATACATATCTATAGGAATAAATTTACTCACAATTATTTTTTTCATTTGTTATCACAACGATGCAAATTGTATTATGCTATAAACATCAAAAGTTAGGTTTCGTAAGGGCAAAAACTTTAGAAATTAAAGGAGAACACAAAGTTTTATAAAAAAATAAATAAAAGGGAAGCCACTTGGCATTCTTCAGACACCAAAAAATTTGCCTGGAGTCAACCTGAGAACACCCAGCAATTTTATTTTTTGACATATAGTTTTACTTCTCAAAACGTATCACCTCACTGTAAGTAGCTTTGGTTTTCCATCTAACCTGGCAAAGTGAATATTAAAAAAATAATAAAGCACATCACAGTGTTATAAATGCAAATATTTTCAAGCACTTCAACTAAAAAATTCAAGCATTTTTCAGACCTCGAAAAAACAACAAAAACACAACATCAAAATTCAAGCATTTTCAAGGATTTCAAGCACCCGTACAAATGTTCTTTCATGGTGCGCATATGTCTTTTTATATAATCAAGGATTCCAATTTTGATGGCACAATTGTGCTACAGTCTTGTTATAATATTGCTTAACCTGAGGTGCAGCTCAGTTTAATAAGGCTGTACACTGTTTTTCATGCTTTGCCAAGTAGCTAAGAATGGAGTCAAGTCCCAGATGCTGATAGCACCATTGCCCTGTCAACAATACTGTGACAGCAAGTGCGACCTGTAGTGCTGCACAATCCCATCCCATCACACAAGATCTATGGTAGCAACATAACATAGGAGTCACTGTCGTAGTCCAGGCCTCTTTGGTAATTTGGATTAAGCAGATTACCCATGATAATACATTTAAGAATAACCTCCTAGTGTAGAACTTCCTGAGGACTGACAGGCTTAGGTCTTTGGTGTAATGTTGACACTGTTTCATTCCCTCTTCAGAAACTCCAAGAACATCCTTCACAACACACACTAATGTACCAGCCTAAAAGAAGGGCCATATTATGTAACATTTCAGAAATTTTTTTTTTAAAATCAGTTTCCATTATATAACATTTTTTTAAGAACTCTAACACCGACAAATGCATTTGACAATAAATTTGTAAGTCAACTGGGCAAACTGAGATGCCTCTGGCATCTGTGTCAAAAAGCCTGCATTCCACCACTTGGGAATAAACTCTTAACAATGTTAATCATGACCTAAGAAATTACTGTTTAAAGAGCCGAGTGCATAGTCTACAGTCAGAAACCAATACTACAATAACACATAGGACTGAAGAAATGCCCCTCAATTCAAGCAGCTCTTTACCCTGAGACTGTCTTTTAGTGTTAACTCATTAATAAATAGGGCATACATATTATTCAACCCACATCAATACAGAAACTGAACAACAGGGGAAATAATAAACAGAATGTAAAGACCAAAAAACTTTTTGTCCTGGAGGACTGTGATATAAAGCCTAAAAAAGGAGTAATGTATATTGAATACACACCATAACTGAAGTGTGTAACAAGATCATCAACTTTGTTTCTACTCAAAAAGTTTTTTAGGTCGCATACATTGTATGTTCCAGGAAACTCCAGGGACAGGCCAACTATAATGTAGAAGCAGAGCAACTTGTTGGCATATGAAGTATGGGTGGAGTAAGTGGTGTATGTTTGAAGTCTGCCTGCTTGCTTTTTTACTCTAATGCTGTGTAAGGTGCATGAATTTCCTTATGCAGACAGAGACTTGTCCCAGCATCAAAATGAGCCTGGAGGACAAAGCCCTCTCGGGCTGTTGGCTCCCCGGAATCTAGCCACTTGGCTGGCCAGGCCTCGTTAATTGGCAGGCGTGGATACAGAGGGAACTCCTGAAACTATCACGCCTAGAAAGCAGTTCACATAATGCTTTTAAACCACTTCACAGTTAGTATCACTGAGGTGGCATCAACTTCATTACACAGCTATTTGGAGTTCACAAGAATACAGGCAATGTCAGAAAACTGTCACTGACTCACACAGAGCCTGAAACTTAAATGTTAACATACTACTGCTTTTTGGGGGGGAGGTCTCAGAATAACATTAAGATTATTCTTTTTATACCAAGACATCTTCAGCACAATACAAATTGTATAAAATATTTAAAATGAGATGGGTAGGGTATGGGTAGGGCAATCAGTAACTGACTCCACATGATAGTTAATATGGGAGCATAATTATCAATTATCTGTATTCTGGTAATAAAAGCGTTAGGTTGCAACGTACACAGTTTTCTCTGTAATAGTCTGGAGGGAAACATTAACAAACAGGTGAGTCATTTGTAAAGGTTAAGGTAAAACAAGAAAACATGACAACATTCATCTGTGAATTCACTAAAATGGAGACAGCTATTGTGAGAGCTTATCTATAGATGCTCCAAAAGAAAACAGAGAAAGATGTCAACAAAAAATAACCGGTTCATCTAGTTACTTTGGCAAATCTTAGAATACCCATATGAGAGTTAACGAACACTTATAGGACTTCCGGAAGGAACTTTATATGAAATTATTTACTTTAATTCACCTTAGAGCTAGGCATCACAGTTAACCACACCACAGCAAATCAAGTACAAATAATAAACAGAAATAACATCTTAACTTAATGTTATATGACAGGAATAGGAATAGCAGCCATTCTGACCGTTGAAAGAAGCAGTTCACGGAGGTTGAGTACTAAATGTCCCAGCATGCTCGGTCACGTCTAATTACCGGCCTCGTCCAGACTGGTGGACCAAGACACATTGAGGCAGAACTACTTAGTTATATGAAAACATTCGTATGACAGATGCTGTACACTTTGCACTCTTTAGCTAAGTTAGCTCAGTTAGCTCTTAAGTCCCACGTTTTAAGTAAATCAAGCATGAAAGCGAAAGAAGGGAACACATGACGACATACTTTCTAAAATGACTAACAGGAAATTGTTTAACAAACTAGCCCCGATATATGTTCTACATACTGCTACGTTTAGCTATAAATAAAATTCTTAAATCGGTAAAAAGGCTCGTCACCATTCAAGTTCGTCTCAGTGAGTGACTGAAGCGCAGCACTATGAATGAGCTAGCTAACATAGCCATGTAACGTGAACCAGATACTAACGTTAGCCGGCCAATCCAATTATTTGTACAGAGGAAGTCTTCAGCGACAATACTGACCAAGGAATATACTGGGAATATAAAAGTTAGTATCTCCTTCACATTCATTCCATCTGGAGGCGTGGACATATGCCCCCACGGGCCTCGTCTACATAGTGACCCAGCCTCCCTCTCTCCTGAAATCTCTGACCCGGCTGCTGCTTCATTCTTCCGTTGAAGTCCTGAGGGCCGTTCCCAGGCCTGGGTAAAGAGCTTAGCAGCGCTAAGACCGGTACGAGCGTTTATTTGGCAGGGAATAGACATAATTTCTGAGAAAACAGCAACTCGCAGCGTACCTGTAGCTTCAGTTTTCTGTTCCCTATGGTGGAGAAATGGCGTTGTTCTGCGTTGACTCTGACAGACTCCTGACTTCCCAGGGCAGCTCCAGCCTGCCTTTCTTCTGCGTTATCCGTCAGACTCTCTGCTGTTTCTGGTTCGCGGGGGCGGGTCATAAGCTTGCTGCAGGTGGACGCTTGTTTTGTCACTCAGGACGCACCGGGGAAAACCGTTACCACACAATGCAGTAACAACGACATAGCTCCGCCTTTGCGAGACACCTCTTGTTCACAAACCGCACTACTTCCATAAGAAAAGAGGGGAGTGGTCATTATACTTCCCCAAAGTCCATAATTAATCTAAATAAATTAAAAAAAAAAAAAAAAAAAAAAAAAGCACTTTAACATTTCAATGGTCTTTTCTACTGGTACTTTTTGAGCTTAACATAATTCTTATTTTTCTTCCGGATATCATAAAAGGATAAGATGATAGGATGCCTTATATTTACTTGTATTTCAGGCATTCGTTTCTAAAAATGAACATGCTATATCACATAAGTTTTAGATGCATACATAGAAAAATTACCCACAGCCACAACATTTCAAAACAGAACATTTAATGTAAAAGTTACATCATATACATTTGGTCAACAGTAATAACAAGACACAAAGCTTTCATTTATCAAAGTGCCTCAGTGCCCCTCCCTATTACTAGGCTGAGTCAGTCATTCCTCCTCCAAGTCCATAGACACTAGCTTTTCTGCGGCCTGCAGTTCTGCCTCATACTGCTTCCTCAGGCCCTTCAGATACATACGAAGACTGTCAGGGTCCAGTCTGGAGTTTCTGGCAGTCTGCAAGAGGCGGGTGGCTAGGTGGTACACAGCTCTCTGAACCAGCGTTTCTGGATCACTGAGATGTTCAACCTAGGACAATAGAACACACCTTAGGTATTTATCCAGCACCACCCTTAGGTAAATGATTATTCCAGGAACAGCCTAATGTTGAACTAGAACTATTCAAATACTGTTTGTGAATATAAGGTATGTGAAAAATATTGGATGTACAAACCAGTGCATAAAAGGAAAATTGACCACCTTAAGGCATTTAATATAACAAAGAGATATAGAATGTCATCGTGAACCATACCAAGAGCTGCTGACTGATTTTTGAAGCAAACATCTTTGCCTCTTGGACAATGATTGAAGGAACTGCAGTCATTTCTGCTGCCCTCAGACCTAAAATACAAAATAGAAACTATTTTCATGACTAACTTTAACAGGATGTTACTTTGTTCTCACTGACTCTGTACCATAGTGTCTCTCTTCAGAGCGTCCTCTGCTCAGCAAGTAAGTATACACCACATTCTCAGCACCAGTATCACCACTGCGTGTGTGTTGAACCTCCATGTGTTGGTTCTCCACATTGGGATAAAGGGACTCCAGTTGGCACAGCTCAAGGAAGTGTGTGGCGAACAGAGTAAACGCCTACAAACAGCAGAGCAGCACACACAGCATTAAAACCCTGAGTATTTATTTTACAATTTTGCTGTTGACCTGAGAAGTGTATCAAAAATGAAAAGAACAAATGAAATATTATCATAGGCATACCGCAGGAATCTCATTTATCTGGTTTTCATTACAGAGGAATGGCAGTGCAGAGTTATTTGTGCATACTCTACCTTCAGGCTAAGGATGAACTCACACACAGAGTGACAGATGCCGATTCCTTCTTCAGCACTGGTCCCACGTCCCAACTCGTCTATAATGATGAGGGACCTATCACTCACATTGTGGATTATGTAAGAAATCTTTAGAAAAGAAGTAAGAGTTAAAGATTGTACTTTTTCATTGATATATATGATTAAGTCAGGCACTGTGGCACAAAGCATACCTCCTTCATTTCCAGCATAAAGGTGGAGGAGTTAGTTTCAAAGTCATCATCAACACCAATTCTGGTGAAAATCTGATCAGCAACACGAAAAGAGGCATACTCAGCAGGTACAAAAGAGCCTGCAATAATAATGCACAAGTTTTACTCAGAAACCGTGCTCGATAAATGGATAGCACCATGCATTTTAATTTCCTGTTATCTGAAAGACCTGCTGCTGACCTATCTGAGACATGATCTGACACAGCACCACCTGTTTAAGGTAAGTGGATTTGCCGCTCATGTTAGGTCCAGTGATTATGACAAAGTTGCTGCCCTCTGAGATGTAGCAATTGTTTGCCACCGGCTGTTGTCCAGCAATCCGCTCCAGAATGGGGTGACGACCCTGCTTAATAGCGAGTGTGTCTGTGAATTCTGGACGCACTGGTAGACACAGCAAGAAGCAACAATGATTTAAAAAAAAAAAAACAGTAATTATTAGACCATTACCTGGAATGACTGTATGCCAATATTTTCTAAGAGTTAGTTTTTGTTCATTTGTTACAATATTATGAACAGGCAGTTATCAGGACTATGTACTACTTGTAGCAAAACTAAAAACAGCTTTCTGAGAGAGGTGTGTGTAGTTGTCACAGCCAACTAGCTTCTCCTCTGGTGGGGAGATTTGTCTTGGTAAATACAGTGCGCCAGTGCACACTTATGTAACAAGGGTAATCTGAGTACGAGCTGGCTGGGATAGAAGGGGGCAGGCAGTCAGCACGTGTCTATGTAGAGACGCTTTCAGACAGCTGAGAGCCAGTGCTCACTACCCACGTGGCTGATTGAGTTAGTGCTGCCCACAACCCACACAAAAAACTGAGGCAAGCAGAGCTGCCAAACCAATGGAGTGGATTCTAACTGTCATGTGTGAATTTGTCTGGGTGTTGCTGAATGTGCTTGCAGCATTCCCTTGTCAGACAACACCTCAGACATTTTAAAGGTGAATCTGTGAGTTGGACTGACTTTTGGATTTGAAACAACAGTGATTCAAACTCACCATAGTCTGAGAGGGTGCATGCATTGGCAAGTGACAGTAACATGTCAAGCATTGATACAGCATCAGACAGCTTGTAAAGGCAGTGGATGTGTCCGTGGACAGTGCTTAGCAGTTGGCATATCACCCTGTATGGAGACAAGTTACACACCGCAAAAATACTGGGAGAAAGATATTGGACAAACAGCACCATCTAGTGGACAAACATAAAACAGCACACGCACTGCCAGTGAAGTCTACAAACGAAATTCATTCATTAATATTATATTATGAGTTTTAACCACCAAATATGTTTGCAATCACTCAATGATTGTCATTACAGTAAAACAAAAAACATAACTCTTGCAATTACTACACTTTTCCTCACTTTACTACAAATAAGGACATGGTGAATAGGGGATCTGCATTTGACTCTAGCTCATATGAACATTGGGCTGCTACTGAGCAGCACCAATTGTAGCTCTAAACCAGTACCTTAACCTAGGACACTGAGTGACTTTACATGAGTGTTACATTTTAACTGACGTCATCTATACAGGGAAGGCAATGCTATAAAAACAATTTCACATGACATCCTTGGATTAATTAAGAACAAATATCCAATGACTGAAACATTTTCTAATCTTTTGTTCCCCTTCATAAAATATAGGCTTTTTCCAGAAAGAGTAATTAAAATCCTGAAATAAATTACTTGGTGTGCTTTTAAAACACAAGGTCTCCTTACACATAAGACATATGAAAGATCTCCTTCAGGGCCTCATCACAGCGGTCATTCATCTTCATCAAGTCTACAGTGGTAAAACCATAGTTGTTCTTGTGCTTTGTCACCTGAGGGAGCAGATATTGAAACTGACCTTTGAGGTTGATGTAATAATTCAAACTTAAGTGGCCCTGTGAGAGCAATTGGAATCTAGTAAAACACAATGAATTTAAAGCAGTGTCTTTCATTAAAAGCTATTACATTTTCCTACCATTAAATATAAATATAACTATATTACCTTTGCTATTATAAATTATTGATTTTTTTTTTTTTATCTGTCTATGTCTGCAGAAGGCTATACCTTGATGAACTCAGCTGGGAGTTTCCCATCAGCCAAGAACACTCCCTCAAGCTTCATTTGGATAAAGAAACCTCGGGCAGTGCTGAAGCTGGTGCGCATTGGTAAACCATATTTTTCCCCCATCTGGTTTACTAGCCCTGTGTTGGGAATTCAACAGGACTTGTAGTGTGAAAAATCAGATAGGTGAAGCTATTAACATTAAAAGAAATACAAATACCTGCGATGTCATCCACTATCTCAGTGTAAGCTCTGCGGGCAATGTCAAGGAACTCATTGATGTTAGGGCGCACAGCGTAACACTTCTGGGTACGCATGTTAAGACTCCCTTTCAGGTAGGTTGTGTCATCATTAATCACTGTTTTGATCTGTTCTAGGATCATATCAAATCTAGATGCAAACACATATAGAAGCAATAGTAAATCATTACATCTAATTCCACAAAATTAGACTAGTGCATTAGACTATAATATGATAGGAACCTGTTGTCTTCCAGGGACATACTGTATGCTTTTAGCAGAGCTGTGCTGCAGTTCTTCAACACCATCTGTTTATGAAATATGGCAATGAAATTAATTACCATTTTAAAACCATGGGCAGTTTGACATTTGAGCAGCTAGACAAAACCAACTCTATCCATGGCTATAAAACAGAGAGAAGATTTTTTTCAATCTACCCTTTGACCTACCCTTAAATGTGGCACCAGATCAAGTGTGTGTTTCAGCTGAATGACATGTGAAATCTTAGCTTCAGCAACTTGAACCTGTTGGAGGAAAGTCAAAGAAGTAAAAGGTTCACAAAGCCAGAAGGGCAAAGCTTAGTCTTACATGTGAGCACTCTACAAACACATGCATTTACTTTGTCAGAACATTCTACTGTAATGAAATCATGAATACTTGTACCGTTTCCTGCTTTGGGATTTGAACAAGAACAGACAGCAGCTGGTCAATGTCAAGGAAATGACCTATTACTGGGAGAAACATAAAAAAACAACAAATATTTAAATACTGTTTCATACATGCATTGTCAGTGTATACAATACTCAAAGTTACTGTAATTAAGTACTTCCTCCCGACCATTCTTTAGGCCAAAGAAGAGCTCCTCATTCTGCAGCAGTTCTTGTATGGTGTCTAAGCGAATGTTGATAGTGTCGATATCAACCAGAGGCTCCAGAATATTAGACCTCAGCCTTCGAGCACCACCAGGGGTCTTTGTGTGGTTAAGTACTCCAAGTAAAGTATGTTCACTCCTATACAAACACAAATAAGCTCATCACATGTTTCTCACAAGCACATGCTCTTGCTGTTTGTTGTATTCTTACCTGTGATCCCTGCTGTTGATGACCAACTCTAAGTTAGCTGCAGATGCTGAATCTATCATTGCTGTCTGTTCACTCCCTTTAAAGCTGACTTTGAGGGACTTGGCAGCATAGACAGAGTTTTGTATGAACTCCAAGTATTTCAGTAAAGCTGCAGCAGCTGCTAGGCAATAATACCTGAACAAATTAAAGGGCTTGATGTTTAAACCTGTATACTGCTACATTAAATCTGGAGCAATCGCATATATTATTGTACTCAGTGGCATACTTAGCTTGCACTTCCATGAGAACAGTGCCAAATTCCGGAGCACACAGTTGCTGAATGTACTCGAGTCCTTTCCTCTCATTAAAATACTTCCTTTGGATAGCAGTGAAAGCTACTCCCTGACAAAATAATAGTTATGACACAACCACCAATATGTGCAATGTGCTCATGTTTTACAATTGAGAGTGTTACTTTAAAATAATAGGGGCCCGACATTCTGTGTTAAATGTGTGTCCCTTTTAAAAATGTGCTTTTTTTTAGACATCTATTGCCCATTAGTACCGGAAAGTTCTCTGTGATGAGGTTGAAGAGCTTTGTCCTTTTTCCCTTCTCACTGGCTGTGTCAGGCATGAGTATTTCCAGTGGCACCAAAATATGAACCTTGGTTATAACCTTAAGACAAACAAAACATGGCTTCATCACTTGTATTTTACAGTGTATTAAATATGAAGTCATTATTATTAGCTTCTGAATATGCATGTATTACCTTTGCATAAGTCCCAGTGTCAGCAAACTGAGAGAGAACGAGCTCTGGACACTTTAAGTTGAGACTAGCCATGCCAATCTCCCCTCGAGCCAAACCACGTCCTTCAACCACTGCTACAACCACAGAGGCTCCGGATGTTGTGGTTGCAGAAGAACAACTTGTGACTACAAAAACAGAGAAATCTGAACGAGAAACATAGCTTCTAGCCACTTCTACACATTATTGAATTTCAATGAGGCGGAATTACAAGTGGGGTCAATCAATGGTGTTCGAGGAGGATGTGCTGTTGAGGCCCTTGCAGACCCCGGGGTCATTCTGAATCTTGGGGTTCCTTCACAGCTGCGGGTGGAGCTGTCTGGTGTGGATGCAATGATGGATGTAGTCGAGATTCCAGACGTGAAGCTCTGGTGAATGTGACCTACATGTCAAAAGAAATGAAAAGGAGAGGGTCTGTGACATATAGTAGCCTACTGGTAATTGACCAAAGGTCATGGTGGTAAGACTGTGACACCTTTTAATTATCTCTCTTAATCAAACCGAACTATTTGACAGAAAGTGCAGGATAATTTTATGTTTTGAAAAGCAATTATAATAGTTTTATATCACTTGTAACCTAAATTTCTGAAGCTTCTCCTTTACCAAAGACAGTAAAAAAAAAAAAAAACACCGTTAGGTTCAATTGCGGCTGTTTTTTTTTTTTTGTTTGTTTGTTTTTTTTGTTTTTTTTTACAATTCACCTGCGGCTATTAATGGGAATGGTGGACCATGGCTGGTGCTTGAATTGCCTTCAGCTTCAGTTTGGTGAGATGACCCTGAAGATGCTGACAGAGGTCCATAAGATGAAATCGTATCATTTAGTCCACTTCTGTCCAGTGGGCACATCTGGCAGATTTGTCTACATTCAGCGTCCCCTCCACTTGTCACTTCTTCTGTACTACTACAAAACATTTTTGAACCTCCAAAAGGAAAGCTATTACGTCTATATATTCCGACCTATCAACATAAAAATAAATAGTTGTTTAATATAAGACTCACTACAGGGGGAAAATTAGCTTTGCGTTACACACCTAGCCAAGCTAAGAGCCAGCTAACGTTAGCATACAGGCAACTGTAAATCGGCGCGCGACTATGACATAGTCATGTGTCATGTAATTTTATTGATAGGCACATTTATTTTATAAAATATAGGGTTAGGGTTTTATTTATTTTATAAAATAAATGTATGTATATAACTGACTATTTTAATGCTGCAATCTGATGACTTATTTATTAATGACTACTTTACACCACTTACATTTTTTCCTAAAATAGTTTCAAAAACAGGAACCAAAACTAAGAAAACAGGAAAAGCTTTAAAACGCAGCGTGTGTGTGATTATCCTGTTGTTGTTTTAAGGGTTTGCCCTTAGATGATGTCGCACCCTATGACTGTTTCTAAAATTATATGTGTTTTCACAGGTGTAGTGAATGTAAAATTTTTACTTCTCATTTATTTACACTAAAATATGTTAGCGTATATTTTATTTATTCATTGGTCGCAGTACACTACTCTTTAATTTGGGTGAATTGTGGATTTAGGAAGAGGCTTTTAGTTTAGAAGAAACCGGAAGTCGGTAGCTTCTTCCGCCAACATTCATCATGGCGGATGATCAGAATCAGAATGATTATTTTGTGAGGGAACTTGAAAAAAACGACGGTTCTTCTTTGAAGCTGAAACAATGCTACATGGGAGATGTGGGATGTGTGGTTTGGGATGCAGCCATTGTTCTAGCAAAATATTTGGAGACAAAACAATTTTGTGATCCGTCCACAGGAGTGAATGTGTGGGCTGGCAGGAGGGTAGTGGAGTTAGGAGCTGGAACAGGAGCTGTGGGTCTCATGGCAGCAACTCTAGGGTGAGATGAATGAATGAATGAATGAATGAATAGCTTGCTTTTTGACATGCTACTCAGTGGTTTAAATATAGTTATAGTTATGATCTCTTTATTAATTTCTACAGAGCTCAAGTATATGTGACAGACCTGGAAGAATTGCAGAGCCTTCTTAAAGCGAACATCCAAGAAAACCAGGAAGTTATTGGAACTGGATCCATAACTGCCAAGGTATTAAAATGGTTTGTAAATTACTTTTATTTTCATTTTTATTGCATGGGGTTTTAATAATATATCTGCCCTGTATCATTAGCACCTTGTTAAACATGCTAATAATTGGATTTCTCCTCTTCAAAGGGGTGAAGATGTGTCTGACTACATGCCACCTCCACATTATATTCTTATGGCAGACTGCATTTATTATGAGCAGGTATTCTATAGTTCAGTCATGGCTTTTGTAAAGTTGCACATATAAAACAGCAGATCAGGAGTGTAGCACTGTCATAGTTACACATTTCTTATTTCCTCACAGTCTGTTGTTCCACTGGTGGAGACCTTGAAGCTGCTTGCTGGACCTGAGACCTGCATTATTTGCTGCTATGAGCAGCGCACAGAGGGTGTTAACCCAAAAGTAGAAAAGCAGTTTTTTGAGGTGAGAAGTGAACAGTCTACTCCATTGGCAAAGTTCTTCACAAAAGTGAATACATTGTTTGTGTTTGGGAGTTCACTCCAATATCAGCAGATGTATTTGAGGAACTGGTCTGAAATGTACACACATAAAACTGTTATTCTATGAAACAAAAACATAGAGATACCAATGAGAAGTTTTCATAAACACTGGCAACAAAAGTGACAAATATTCAACCAGAGGAATTTCATTACCTAGAAATACCACACTAGATGTTAGTAAACACTCAGTTTGACTCTTCATAGCAGAGAACTCTCAAGGTCGTTTGATCAAAATATTTGGCCATCATGAAGATGAGAGAAGAGAAGATCAGTACATCTTTTAAATGATCTAAGCAGCACAGTAACTGAGAACATTCAGAGGTTTATTAGACAGGGTTCCCACGGGTCCTTGAAATCCTTGAAAGTTTGTGAATCTGAAAGATGTTTCAATGCCCTGGAACGTTTTTGAAAACAGGTATAAAAAGTCACCATCCTTGAAAGTCCTTAACATTTTGTGTGTGTGTGTGTGTGTGTGGGGGGGGGGGTTAAATTTCACACGACGGCTGCTATTCACAGCTCATAATTTGAAATCACGGTCGGTGTATGGCAGGGTTTACGTTGCCTTTTAATTTGCAACAGTTCATTCGTTTGCTATATTCATATGTTCGTCACCTGGAATCTCCTCGCAAGATTCACAGCCACGGGAAAATTGCTAGCTTTTTTACCAGACAGAGAAGTTTTTGTCGTAGTCGATGTAATATGCCAGGAAGATGCAAGTGAAGCTGTTGATCTACATGCACTACATGTGATGTATAGTTTATTTTTTATTTTAAAAATAATTTTTATGACATTTTTATTTTCTACCTATTTATTCTGTTTTTTATGCAATTTTTGATATATCATTATGTTTTGTTATATGTAGTAGCAGCCTTACAGAAGTCTGTGAATAACAAACCAACACTGTTTTTTCTAATCCTTTGTCAAGATTTCCTGAGGTAACAAAGCCTTATAATAATAGTTTAAATATAGGCTAGGCCTATCTCCAAGCTTAAAGTTTAAAATTTTATTTTAATTTAGTGGCATTTATTGCAACCTTTGCACATTTGAGTATAAAACTAGATATTATGAAGGTAAGTGAAACAGTCTGACATTCTGACAGTCTGATTGCTGCCTTATTTCACCTAAAGTTCCATAAAACAGTAATGTACAGTCTTAATATAGTACGGACATTATGAATTTCACATATGAACGCAGGGTGTGAATATTAAATTTTGAATGTAGGCTATACATTCAGTTACATAGACATTTTTTTTTTTTTTTTTATAAATGTTATATGCTTCCTCCTGGACAAAATGGATAAAAGTCAGGTAAATTGGGCTGCTCAGTCAAGTAAAATAGTAAAGTAATAGTAATAGTAATAGTAAAATTTACAATACATTGTCTATGGGCTGATGAGGAGACTGTGCCAATAGATACTATGCTATTCTAAGCTAGCTTATGCTAGCCATTTGATATACTTTTTTGAAAGTGTGTTGATCCGCATATTATAGGCTCACTACAACTTTTAACTGTCAAGGCTGTCCTCTTAAAAATAGTTATGTTGTGTTAGGAAAATGTTAAAATATTTGGATAAAATTACTACAAATGCATGACTCATTTTAGCTGAATTCACCCTACATGTTCAGCGGTAGCAGTAGGTAAATGCTGCTGTGCATAGTCCTTGAATCTGACTAAATTTATCCTGAAAAGTCCTTGAAAGGTCCTTGAATTTGATGTTAACCAAGGTGTGGGAACCCTGATTAGAACTGTATAAAACTGAGTCAAGACTGACCGAGGCAGACCCACAAAAATGACTCCATACTATTTGCAAGCTGGATCTTCAGAACGGATGTGGAAGTGGCTTGAGTGTTACTGAAGAGATTCTCACAACACCTGGTCAGACTTTGAGTGCACAAACCACATGTTGCCACGTTTACGTCAGTGTTGTGGACCTAAATGTTTTCTGAGATAGGTCCACAAGTAGTCCATGATGCGTTTCAACCCAAACCAATGACCTACTGGCAGCATGTCTAGTGCCTGTATGAAACAAAGACCAGCTTGTTTTGATCTGATGGGACATAGTATAGATGGTGATGACCTGATGAAGAGGTACTAAGAAACATGTGCTGTGCATACAGTCAGACGTGATGGTGGTAGTATCATGGTTTTGGACAGGATGAGTACTGATGGCTCCAGAGTACTAACATTCATAGATTCTAGATTACAGTGACCCAAAGCATTGATCAATGTAGACCAGTGTGTGTTAGTCACTGACCTAGCATGTCACCTGATCTAAATTATAACCCTTGCGGGATATCCTGAAACACAAGGCAGAGGAAGGTCAGTAGAGTAATATCAGGCCACTCCCATCACCACAGAATGGACCAATAGGATCAAGGCTGATCTGAAAACATGACATCATGTACAAGTGACCAGATATAAAGATGTTTCTCACTGTTTTCAGAAAACACAGGTGTATCTTTGTTATGTTTTGTGTAATAGTAGAGAATTGTGAATTTTTGTGAGTTTTTGCAAATTCTGTGAGTGTCTGTTGGTACTAATTTGACATAATTTTCAAATCTCATTCTGTTCTTTTTTTTCTCTTATGCTACAGTTGCTGCAACAAAACTTCAATTGTGAGGAGATCCCTTCAAACAAACAGGACCCAGAGTTCAGTAGTCCAGACATTCACATCTTGCATATCCGAAGAAACATTTGAGTGTGGGCTGTTAACACTATTTCACTGGTTAAAGTTGTTTCTTAAGTTTATCTCTTTTTTTCCTGTAAATTTTGTAAAGAAATAAATTTTTACTATAACTGAACAGTCCTGAAATGTGATCACAGTAAACATCATGAGAACCACATTTGTTCTTAAAGGATTACAACAATGATAGGGAAGGTACTGGCAATGGTTTGTGGCGACTCATTTGTATATTCCAGCTTGAGGATAGAGAATTAGCCTTGCAAATTCTTTTTGCTTTTTATGCAAAAGACGATCATGTAAGTGTGAAAAGAACAGACAATATTTTCAACTACAAGATACACTGAATGTAAGACACATATTGTGTGTCTACTTTTTTTTTAATCACTATACTTACTGTACTGTACCTATTACCTAATAAGTCACTGTTCAAGTAATTTTAACTGTAAAATGCTGTGTATTCTATTTTTTGCTGTGATCAATGGTAGAACTACATCAGACATTTCCTGTTTTGGACACTAGAGGGCAACAGCTGTTTAGATTTTTTTTTTACAAAGCAAAATGAATATTCCGTTTTTATATGCTGTTAAAAGGCAAATATACAAGTTATGTGAATTACAAAATAATATAAAAGTACAGTTTATTCTCAGAGATGCATTTCTATTATAGTGAAGTCTATAACTTTTTTTGCTGCCTATACAGAGGCATTAACACAAAAAATAGAAATTTATTTAGAATAAATGTTTATCTTTATGAAGGGTATTTAGTTTTTAAATATTGAAGGCAACATAATATACACTAGCATTCTTACTCTTCATGGAGGGAGGAATTTCCACTGCAAGCCCCAGATTAGCTGGAAGATTATGACTTCTTTTCAAGCATAAACCATGAAGTACGCCCCATACTCCCACAGGCATGCAGGGGCCCCTCGCAGTCTTTCATGCTGCTCTCTGTTTACACAGTGCAGCTGAAGTGTAATGAGCAGGCTGGCCTCCAACACACAGACCAAATAAAAATGTTAATGCTCAAGTTGATGGGGTGGGGTGAGCACTAAAGGTCCCATTAAATACTCAGATCACTTTATAGAAATGTACAATGTGATCCCAGTTTGAGGATGCAACTGCAAGCAAAGCAACAAAAAAGCTTTTCATAATCCAGCTGCTGTAAATCATTAGTCCAATGCAACAGCTTTATCAGCTCCTCTATAAACACACAACTTGCACATGCACACATGTAACCTTTCCTATCCTCAGTAATAGATTCATTATTAACCCGTAGACCAACACTGGTTGAGAGATGTGTGGAAATGTCCAGTTGTGTGTCATTGGTAAAGACAGAAGAATAGTTGGATTGAATCATGGTTTAAAAATCTGACCTCTGAGTCCCCTGAGGACCTTGGTGAGCGATATGACCAATCACAAAGGGGAAAGAGTAAGATTTGTTGCTGTTTCTTTCCAAATGCCATAATTAACTGCTGCAGATCATTTGAGATAATGACTACCAGGAGATCTCACCCCCTCAGTTGAGCCTCGGGCACCTGCACCACTACAGTTTGAATAAGACCACTATTAATGCCTCCTTTAGTCTTGACCAGGATTTGTTGAACTAATTAATTTGATCCACAGCTGGTATTAAGCCTGTGCCCCCCCTCGAGTGATGGGGATGGCACCCAGTGGGGTTAGGGGGGATTACTGGGGTGGAGGGGAGCTCCATTGCACTGTATCTACATTTCATCCCATAGTCTACTCATAGCTCTCCCACAATCTATTTCCATTCTCTCTGGTGTTCTCCCCTCCACACATGTTAACTAAAAATAATTTTTGAAAAAAGTGTAGTTATAGTCTTCTTATGATTGGCTAATTAGGCTAGCACTACAGGGGAATATAATGATGCTCGCAGTAAATGAGGACAGCCCACAGTGAAGCAGAGGTGTCTCTGTAATCTGTTATCATAAGCACATTAGAGTTACGTCTTGTTAGATTCTGGTGGCCATATACATTCATAGCTGAACATGTGGTGTACAAGCAATATGCCCAGACAGAATGGGGGCGTTTTTGCCAACAGATGGTGCTGTTAGTAGAAATAACTCTTTAACTTATGAGGAAATATCCTGCAATATGACCAACATAGTTCAAATCCTTGTGAATAGCTGTAGAGGTAGTCAGTGTACCACTCCAACACTGTTCATTCATTCATTATACAATGATAAAAGTTGCTGTTGTGTTTGTTTGTGGTTATTTTAGAGACATCATACAGTCGTGGGACACTGTAGTTTCTGCTCGTGATTCGTAGTGAAAAACAACCCTCTCCCTGACCTCTGTAATCCATCCGCATCCCTCAGGTTCTTTTTAAACAAGATAACATGAGGAGGCAGTGCAGCACCCCTTCAAACCAGATGGGTGGAGGATAGTCTGACTCCAGCCCCTGTGTGGTGTGCTCCACTCTGCTGCATCACAGCCAAGTGACACAGAGAAGCCTTTGTGTCACCAATAATCATGCTGCCTTGAGCCAAGAGACACTGTTCCAGAAAGGAAGACTCATTTTCTCACTAACTATTAGGGAGTGGCTCAAGAATAGACATCAAACTGGGCTGATTAAAAATAGAAAAGTCTCCAAAAATTGTGTGACTCCTGTGATCCTGGGTCCACACACAACCACAGACCATCATTTCTCTCTTTCTTCTGGCTCGATGCTCACGCTATTACCACAGACAACAGGCCTTTTCCAAAATAAAACCAGTGACTGTATTGTTTTCCTCTCTTCCCCCTGTTTTTAAGTATGATAATACAACAGTGCTAATGTGTACTGTACCACTTTTGTTCAAGGGATCTGAGAGCAAGAAGGAATACGGTGCCAGTAAATCAAAGCTTGACACGACAACAAGCTTAACACAAAACAAAGCTGTCTCCGTGTCCTTTCTGGGCAACAGGAGGATGATGGTGCTGTTAAGACATTTATGCTTTGACAAAAATTAAATACTGTGAAAATAATATTTATTTTAGCTGTCCCCTCCTTCCATTTACTTTAATGCAGTAATATCTGCATTGATTCAGCTGGTTGCATAAACTTTAGAGAGAAAACCCAGTGAAAGATTGAAATATTACACCACATGACAATCAAATGATGCAATTTGAGTTCCTCTGTAAATCTTTTCAGCTTGTACATACCATAAATACAGCATCAGTAAAAATGTATTGATCTAGAATTGCTTGAAATACTACAGGTTTTGTGAGGTGTGTTGGCTGCCTTGGGGCATTCTAGTGCAATGATGTATTTGTCATCATTACAATGTGTGGCAGCCCGGCACTGAGGGAAAAGTGGAGAGAGGGAGGGAACAGTGTATATATGTGGGTATGTGTGCAGTGTTTCCCTGAGTCATTACCTCTCAGTAGTCTGAATCTGGACTCTGTGCAAGCAGCAGTGCCTGACTTGCCACTGATCTGAAATTCCTCCAAGCTCAAACTGTTGTCTAATCCAGACACACTGTCACTCTAAACACTGACTCTTCTGTAATTACAGTGATCTTGTCAGATATACAGATGTAGTCATTCAGGGAGCGTGACAGTGTGGTGGCAAGCTGCTGAACGAAACCTTTGAGGTTGTCTTGCATGGATCTTCATCATTCTGTCACTGTGTGTGGAAGCTGTGAGTGAATCCATGTGGTTGGTAGACACTGCTGAATGAAATCACTCTGGATGCTGCTGTCAGATCTGTCTGTGTGGAGTTTATGTTAAGCTAAATGTCTCATGGCTGAGGGCAGACTACTGGGTACTGTGGAAAGCATTGGGCAAATACATAAAACAGGTGATGTCTTACTTACAGAAATAAAGAGGGGAGTGAAATGTACAAAACAGAAAGGTCTCAGATGTCCAACTGATTTAATTTTTCTTCACATACACTTCATTCCTTCCAGTCATTAGTCTGTAAGTTGCAGCACCATCTATAATACCTGTCATCCCTTTTTTAGACTGTACTTTTGCTTAAATCTGAAGGCAAGATGGTTAACACTCAGCAATGATTTTCCTTACCCCCTGTCAGCTGCAGCTGGAAAAACACAGCGCACAAGTACAGGGACAAACTGCTTCAGTCCAACACACAGCTGTGTGAGGCATCAATTCTCAAGAGAAATCATGTGGACAAATTTCAGGTTTTCACATAATGGAATATAAATAGAAGCCCACAGGCTAAAAAAAAAAATAATGTGACTTAGATTGGATGGCTTTTAAACTGAAGCACTAACACAAAACATGGTTACATGTAATAAAATATACGTCAAACAAAATGATCAGTGACTTAAAGGAGTGATATTCTGCCTTTTTAAAATGAATTATGCATTTTAAACCATTTAAAATCATTCAACTGTAAATTCTCTGCTTGGGTCTGAATTCTTCATTAATTCAACTCCACAGGTCCATCTTCAACCCTGTTTCTGAGTAATGACACCAG
>JAPSES010000105.1:9019324-9041235 GCA_029822895.1 Maxillicosta whitleyi | reverse complement strand
AAAATTTGCAGTTGTCATTATTTATAGGATATTATGATCATTTTATCATCATTTTACTGGTCTGACCCACCTGAGAACTGATTGGTCTGTTTGTTGAGCTTGAATTAAACAGATTTTTGACACCATTTATTGTTAATTTCTTCAGTATAATTTTTTTTCACAATTTCATCCCTAGGGCTGGATCGAACCCTTTGGTGGGCTGGATTTGGACGCATGTTTGACACCTGTGGTTTACATTCGTCTGCTTTTCAGATACTTTACTTTATTGTCTTATTTCCTGATCATAACTTCTGTGATTTTCTGTGACCCATGTAATAACTTTTATTCATCTTTTTTTCCCCCCTCACAGCCATATTTGTTACTATTATCTCCAAATGGCCTTCAGCTATCATATGCTTTCACACTAAGAATGTTGAATGTGTCTCTGTTGGTCTAACTGTTAAATGAACACCCATCATATCATGGGTATCATAATCCTTTGCCATGATATAAAATTACAAATTAGGCTACGTAACACTATAACATGAGTCTACATTGAACCATTTAGTCCTTGCACCATTACTTGGTTAGTTCTTTCGTCTTTTTAATAACTTTTCAGTTTTTCCTTAATGTGCTTAAAGTAGTTATTTTATCAGAGCCACGTGTTATCTTACATTTAGACTAGTGGTTTTTCAGAGCATTTTGTGATTGGGATTTCTGATGAGCTGATTCTTGTTTTATGTGTAGTCGTAGGATGTTAGTTTATTAAGCAGGAGTACCAGAGTGATGTAGTTAAATATGATATTGTTATTATTAACTTTCCCTGACACTATTGACTGTTTATCATTGGGTTTCCCAGTTCGTATGAAGATGCTAGTCTTTAGATTGACCACTAGGGTTCAGTATGAGACTGATGATTGGTGTAAGACATCTACACTGCAAAGTCACAAAACATTTCACCAGTAACTATTCTGATTTAACATGCAATACAAAATACTGTTTTTCTTTTACTCTGACCTTCAGTTCTTGCACCAAAACCCCATGCTTTGGTGAAGAGCCTGCGTAAGATGCCTATGCTCCATGATGAGGCGTATGCCCAGCAGACCTGCCTGTATGACTACTATGGATCTGAGAGCAGCCTGGTGCTGCCGTAAGTTTAAAGACAATATTTAAAATGATTCACTGACTGAAATTTAATGTCAAGGTTTGTTTTGTAATTAACTCTTTGCTTTTTTACAGTCCCTATAATCTTCTATAGTCCATAACAGCTAATCCGTTATTTAAGAAAAACTTAATGGTATGTGTTAGAGAAATTCTGGACACGGGTCCATCTGCTCTTTCTTCTACCCATAATAGATATAACATCTCTAGACCTTTGGATATTTTTACCCAAATGATTTCCCTCTGTCTCCTTGGGAATGCATTCCTTAGGTTTGATGTGTAACCAGCCTTTCAGTCAACTATCAAACCACTTATAGAGAAACGGGTCAACTCATTTCCCTATTTTAGACCAACAACTGAATTATTGAGTAATTGGTGTTTGTAATACATGGCGTGCATTCAAAACTCAAATACAATTTAGTATAGAGTGATGCCTGTTCTCACGATTTTGTTCTAATAAATGTTTTTTTATGCCTCTGACATCCATAGAGTGTTCTGCATAATTCATCAGTCTTCAGTGTGTTTCTACACTTATAGGATTTCAGGCTCATACTGCAGGACACTACATGATATATCTATTAACACTAGTTTACATCCTGGAGGACAGTTAGAAACATGACCATGACATAGGCTAACGTGTATAAAAAGCAGGAAATAAAAAACTTGGAATAGCAGTAGACTTATTCTGAATTTCATTTGTTGTTTTGACAGGAAACCAACGCCCCATTCTGATCCTCTGTTTCATGGGTGCTGTAGTGTCTTATCGTGTGTGGTTGCTCTGTGCTCAACAGTTTTTTAATGTCTCTGTTGTCCCTGAGACCATATATGTGAGCATGCTTGCCTGACAGGAAATGCATGCTTTCAAAGTGAGCAGAGAGGATACACAAACACAGATTTGTATTCAGCCTGAAGTTGATCGTGACTGTTAATGTTGCTGTTATTTGACACCGTCACCTAAAACCCTGTCACTCCAAAGTCTGGAGGATGAAAAGCCCAGTTTAATTGTAAAAAGCCACCACTGACTTGCTGTAAAAGCAAGGCTAATCTGCTTTAATGCATGTTTGAGTCGGGCTGTCTTGACATCTTGTGCATGTACTGTGGAGACCCCTGTAACCAGTTTCCCAGCTGGTCTAATATTCTAGGACAAATGGACGTTAAAACAGCTCTGTTCTAGGGGGGCACCTCTGGCAAAAGCAGACCCTCACTCACTAATCTCCAGGCCAACCCCTTTAATCTTGATGGTCACTGTGAAAATCAGCTGAGCAGCAGCAGGGCGGAGGAGGATGTATTGTAAAGATAAAGAGTCTATATAATTTCAGCGTATGGTTGTTTTGCCACACAAAATCCTTTTAGCTTTCCTGCAATAAAATATCTAAAAATATCTCACCTATCTAAAAATGAATAGGTATCTCTTGTATAATTACTTAAAATAAAGTATTTATTATACACATAAAATCCTTAAATGCAGTGAAATCTTTAATTGTACTCACTGTAACTTCCCTTTTCTTGTGTGCCTGCAGCTATATTATTAATATTAACATGTTACATTACTTGCAGCCATCCCATTCAAATGAAATAACAAGTATAACAATGTGAGGCTAAATTAAATATGAATAAAACTTCAATACATCTCCTTACATGCTTAGATTTTTGTTGGTTATGTTGGTGAAAACAGCAATTCCCATAATACCATCGTACTTCACAATTTCACCCACTTCAACACCTTTTCTAATTGTTTTGAATAAGAGACCTCTGTTAACATACATTACATACTTTGTCAAAATGTCAACAAATAATTTTCTACATGCGAGTTATTTTTATTATTCCTAGTATTACTGCAAGTTAGAGGGGTTATATAAAAGTCTGCTAGATATGCTGTTGATGATATGCATTGTCTGGTTTATGTTAAAGAAGGGAATTAGTTTATTGATTTAGGGAAAAGCTATATTCATGTGATTTTTTTCGAGCTAATACCACAAGGCCGTCACCCCCCAGCTTCAACCTTCTTCCTCATCTTGAGAACCCCACCTCCACAGACACACACTCATTATTCTAAAGCTAAGAGGCATCTAAGTCTGAGTATGCTAATGCTTTGCTATACCTCTGGGTACACTCGCAGATATAAATGAATAATTGGTGATTTAAATAGTATGTTCTTGTGGCACTTTGGTTTCCAGATTATCAACAGCATATGTTCTAGGGTCGTGTGTGGACGTGAGGCTAATTAAGAGACTTTCTGTAGGACCCCTGGTCGGGTGGACTGGGGCTTGCATCCCTCTCCCCCTGCTGTTCCATTCAGCTCCGATGTCCTTGTTTTGAGGCTGCTCTATGATAATCTGAGGGGGTTGTGGGGGTGTCTTTCCGTGTTTTCCTTAAAAGGAAGATTAAAAGGAAAATCTTTCAGCAGCAGTTTAGCCAAGCACATTGCCTGCAGTGCGTCGCAGGTGGAGCTCTCAAAGGCCTGAGTTAAAGTGTATTTACAAGCAAAATAAATATGTAGATATGCAAGGTCCCACCCTTGTAATTGGAATGAAAAAGAGACATGTGCTTTGGGCCTAACCTGACTTGACTCACCAAATTCCCTTCAAGATATATCAAATCAGTTCCCTTGTGCCTCAGAGGACTGATTGTTTTCAGAACACACACTGTCCTGAATACATACCCTTGGAATGGAAATAAATTTTAAGATGCAGCTCTTTCTCTACCAACAGGCCTCCTCCCTTTTTCCACTTATAGATTTCTGTGTGTGGAACAGGTTTCGGCCCAATCTTGCCCTGCTGGTTAGACAGAAGGCTCATCTAAATAGGTTTTTTTCGCTTCATAAAGTCAGCTCGGTATTTAGCATTCCCCAGGCCTTCTTAAAACTCACTTTTCAAATTTAATGAGAACTTAGTCCAACTTTGTTAAATGGGCACAATTAAGCTAAATAATCATATGTCACAACTGAGACTAATTAATTCTTTAACCATGTACTAATTTATGTTTTGCATTTAAGATACTAAAAGCTTTCACCTTTTTTGCTTGTCTTCTGTGTTGTAATATTGTTGATAATGTGTGTGTTTGATAACTAAAATGAAAACTGGTTAAATAATTATTTCTTGCAGACTGAGTAAAGACTGTAAGCGGATAGTCTACACAGTTTTAGAGTACAGTCCTCTGCTGGACTCCTCCAATATGACCCCAGCGGACTGGGCTAAAATTGGAAAAGACATTGAGGTACTTTGTAATTTAATTTTCTTCTGATGAGGTCTTTTATATAATTTAAGTTTTAAGACTACACATCAATTTATAACAAGATAACAACAAAAATAACTGATTATGTTGCCATATTAAGTGTTCTAAATGGTCTTTTTGTCTTGTTCTGCCGCAGAAAAACTATGAAAACTTTGATGGTTTTGTCATCCTCCACGGCACAGACACTATGGCTTACACAGCCTCTGCCTTGTCCTTCATGTGTGAACATCTGGGCAAACCGGTCATTCTTACTGGTTCACAGGTAGGAGCTGTTGACATCTGGAGTAAAAAAAAAAAAAGTGACAAAACATGTTCCTAAACATCTGAGTTTCTGTGTATTTTAAGTATTTACTGCCCTGTTAAGATGAGATGTGTTCTGCTTCAGGTGCCGATCTATGAGATGAGGAATGATGGCAGAGACAACCTGTTGGGGGCGCTACTGATTGCTGGACAATTTGTTATACCTGAGGTGAGGAACTGTCATCTTTTTAGACTGCTGCCTTCTTGATACTGATCTGTAGTAGGCGACACGTGACTTTTAAATTGTTTTCACGTCATCAGTTTGAAAAAAGCAAAAATGTGAATTTGTGAAGTAGTAAGATTAAAAAAAAGTACAACACAAGATAAACAGAACTTGATTTCTTTTGTTAAAATTGCTGCCCGAGTGGTGTGTAATTATACTTGTCAATGCGAAGTAAAGAAAGTCAACTTGCTGCTTTATACTCTACACTGTATTTGCTTTCAAGGTCTGACTATCAACATCAAAAGATGTGCGAAAGATAACGCACACTGTCCTATACAACTTGTCTGATGAGAATGTTTTTGAACAAAAGATTAGGAGAGTTACGCAATGCTGAACAATACTTACCAGAAGATGAACACAGAAAAGTCACCTGTTAATGAATCTATGTAAAGGTCACTGTGTTTACGAAGACTTAATCCAATGGTTCTCAACCTTTTTTTGGCTCATGGCTCCATTTTTAACATCACAAATTTCTGGCAACCCCAGACATTTAAAACAGTGACTTTTTTTTTGTTGCTAAAACTAAATTGTTTTTCATCATGTAATAATTTGCTATACTATGTTGCATATGAACATTAATTCTAGATGATATTTAGGCTATATAATGTATATTATTATGGACAGAGGCAGAAAAGCCAGGTTGAGATTACAGCACAAATTGAGAATTCATATGTACAGTCAGTCCAGACTGTATCTACAAGGCTGCAAATTAATACTTAATAAACAATAACTCAATCTATGAATTATGGAAGAGCTGCAGCATTTTTAACCGATCACAATGAACATTTTGAAAGATCAACAGTACCACAATGCTTCAGTTTGAGCTTCAGTTTGTCGTGTCTTTTATGTAATGATTGTCCCTCTCAACTGACCATATATTTTTTATTCATATGTTTTTTTAACTAATTTATTTATTTTTATCAATTACTAGAAATTTCAGGTGAATTCCAGGTTGAAAATCAAGGTTAAAAACTTAATGGGGAGTTAAAGGGTTAAAACAAAGCCATCTTCAAGTCAGTGGTAAAGACTGTTTGTCTCTGTCTAACCAAATATGGTAAATTTTTTATCTTTTTAGGTGTGCTTGTATTTCTTCAACAAACTGTACAGAGGGAATCGTTCCACCAAAGTGGATGCTGGGAGTTTCCATGCATTCTCCTCTCCTAATTTACCTCCACTGGCCACTGCTGAAGTCGATATTAAAAGTAAGCAAGTATGTGCAGGGTGTTTTTCTGTGATGAACAAACCCAAATTGTAACCAGTTTGTTCTTATGTCCTCAACTAAATATTGTCCTCTGTCTCATCTGTCCATCAGTCAACTGGGACACAGTGTGGAGAGCAAGCACCACAGCAAAGTTTGAAGTGAGCACTGAGTTGAACCGTAATGTGGGCCTGCTCCGACTGTTTCCAGGCATCACGGCTGCTACTGTGAGTTACTCAAATGCAGGTGTTCGTATAATCCCTGAATTGGACCAAATACGCTTGTTCTGTCTCTGTGACATTAGATGTTGTCCTCTCCTTGGTGATGTCAAACTGGACTGAATAATTAATATGCTTTTTGTCTTTGGGGAATTATACTGCCTTAGTTTGATGTATTGCTTCTTGCAGTGACTTGACTGATGCATGTATTGATGGTTTAGTCCAGATCCTTCCTACCACCCATTAGCAGAGTGATTGGAAAAAATGAATATCATGAAAAAAAATTATCTCTTGCCAAATCTCCATTTTGAATCATTGTAATTATGGATTTGTGAATCTAAACAAAACAAAACAAAAAATCATTATAGAGAAGTAGCTGTCACCATTATTGATGAAAAATCTTTACTTGAGAAATCGCACAAAGTAATGTATTAAAGATTTAATAATTAGTTTTGTTCTTTAAAAAATATTTATTTATTTCTATTTCTTCTAGACATATTTCTTTGAATTTTAAAACCAGAAACTTATGATATAATTGAAGTACACATAAACCTATCATTTTACATATTTCATTATTATCATTTTAAGGAATTATTATTACATTTAGTGTAATGAAAAGAAATATTTGTTACAAGTAGCAGAAACATGGAACTTGAAATGACTTCCTCATTGTTCTGATTATATTACAATATAAAGAAATAAAGAAACATATACTCTCCAAAGATAACTAACTTGTCAAAACTGTTTCTATCAAGTTGCAACAGAATATAGTTAACTTTATTTTAATTATTGTATTGCCTGTCTTCTGTTGCTTTCCCATTCATGTAAATTGCCATCGAATCTCAACCCAGAGAAAACTGAGGAGGAGTTATGGGCCATGACCAATCACCCTGTAAAGAGAGAGGACTGGCATAGATACTGTAATGTTTAGCTGCACCTCCCCCTCCTGAGGCTTCTGAGAGAAGGACTTTACAGTCTCAATCTGCTCCCACTGCCCAGCTTGGCTATCAACACTTCCTTACAGCCTTTAACTGCCTTTATGAGGCAGAGTTTTGATTAGGCACCAGGCTCTCATGTGCCCACTGTCTCTGCTATGTGAGAGCTTCACTGGTAATCTGCCTCAACCACTTATTGTCAAACTGCTTATCGCATCAAAAAATACTGACTGAACCTGGCACCTTTAATGTCACCTTCTCCCCACATTTTATGTTAACTGCCTTGGACTTGCCAAGTGACTTTATGCTTGCTAACACCTTCAGATTAATTGGTCTCGTTCCTGCCATTTCAGTCATCTATCCTTCGAGTCATATGCCATGGCTAATGATGTGGTATAGGGTCTCCCAGTGCCAGCCAACCAGCAACTGAGATACTGGGTGCATAGATAGCACCAGATGGGCTTTTAGGAGAGTGGATGGTCTTGTGCGTTTGAGTAAGAGGGCTGCAGGAAAAATAACATGGGATACTAATTTCCTCAATCTTAATTCTACACAGATGAGTAGCCAGTTCAGTTGGGCAAATATTAGGAGTTTTTCTAAGGTGAAGCTCATATCTGTGTCCAGGTGAAGGCTTTTCTCCAGCCGCCCATGCAGGGAGTGGTCCTGGAGACATACGGTAGTGGAAATGCTCCTAATAACCGTCCTGACCTGATAGAGGAGTTTAAAAAGGCCACTGATGCTGGCGTTATTATCATCAACTGCACACAGTGTCTCAAGGGGGCTGTGTCTACATCTTACGCCACTGGGAAGGTAGGTCATTTCACCTGTGAGCTAGTCATAACCTCTCTTTTTCCCCATTTATTGGCAGAAAATGACTAATACTGTGGTTTCAGATGTGAGAAGCAGTTTGATTTGTTTGATTTGGCAGGTATTGATGGATGCAGGTCTAATAGGTGGTGGTGACATGACCCCTGAGGCAGCCCTGTCAAAGCTGTCCTATGTGTTAGCAAAAAAGAACCTGGATTTAGCTGCCAAGAAAAAGGTTGGTTATTCTGTGTGTACCATCAAAAAATGAAGCAAATAACTAATGATCTCCATTGGGAAAAAATGTAATAAATAATGAAAAGTCATGGAAAGTGTTTTTGTGTGTCTCTGTCCAGATGATGAGTCAAAACCTTCGAGGTGAAATGATTGCAGACTTGGCAGGAGCCAAGCTGTGTCTGAGTGACAGCCGTTTCATCCAGGTTATCGCCAAATCTCTGAGCATCAGCTGCAAAGAGGTGTAACTCCATCAAATTGTGCAATGATTACTTAAACAAAAGTAGGCAGGTGCATGTTGAACAATCTTTGTTTTCAGGTCATTTGAGATTTGTTTTGAGGCTAACATGTTGCCACTCTCCAGAGAAGCTGCAAAAAGGAGAATAACTTGCAACTGTCCACCTGAAATACCCTTTCTCATGATTGGCTTCACCCGTGTATGTAGGTCAAGGGTCAATGAACTTTACCAAACAAACTTTGTGTTCCAATAATTAGTGCTAAAAGTACTCAAATCAATAAAACAACAAAGGTGCCCAAATTTATGCACCTGCCTACTTTTGCTTAAGTAATTATTACACACTTTCTGTTGATCCTATAAATTTCATTTCACTTCTCAAACGTCACTGTGTTTGTCTGCTATATGATGTATTTAACTGAAATCGCTGATCTGAACAACCAATGATTTATAAAAGAGAATCTTGAAAATGATCAGGGGTGCCCAAACTTTTCCACACCACTGTATTGCAGCTTATTTTGGCATCGATCAAGGTAACGTCAACATGACTATGCATGTGATGATGTCAGTATATCAATTGTCTCTATATATGTGCCAAATGTGAAGTAAATTGAAAGGAAATTTATTTGTTTATGTTTTTGTAGATATGTGAAATTTTGCCCATTATAAGTAAATGGGGGGAATAGTGACTGGGTAGCTTAATGGTTTACACTGCAGGCTTTGGTGTGAAAAAATGGCTGGTTTCAATCTCAGGTAGGGCCTTGGGTAAGGCCCTTTACGAAGTCACTTTTTGACTTAAGGTTATTGTGTGCGCAGGAGCTAGAAGCTATACGTGATGCCCTGTCTCCGCCACTGACATGTGCAGCTGCTAAGATCGGAGACATCGAAGCACTAGAGGCCTTGAAGGAAATGGTAGGAAAGAGTTTAACCCGTTTGTAGATTCAGTAATCTTTTACTAAGTTTAACTGAGTTTTAACTATTAGAAATGCAGCTTAGACAGGGATTCTTAGGTTTGCTTTTTAGTTACTGTGTGGTATTGAATAAATCTTTCAGTAAATACTGAACGGTTTAAAGATTATTGAGTTTTAACCATACATGGTGTATATTTAAACCAGCAGAGCAGCATTTGTAGTAGTAGTTAATGTAGTAATGTAGTTTATGTTGATCAAAATTTTTTCAGTGTCTCAAAGGTGAATTGTTCATACATTTACAAATGAAACAAGTGTAAGAAACACAGAGGAACAAAGACAAACAAAAGCAGAGGCCAGACTGGTCAGGGCAGCCTAGATCAGCCTCATTAGTCACATGCACATGTTTGTGCTGGAATGCAGTTACTGCTTATACTACCATGCAGATATTTAAAACAAATTGGAGTTTTGTCCTTATATTTATGTGAAACCTCAACAATTAAAGGAAAAATATTAAACCAAGTCATTGTCAAAACTGTTTTTGTAGTTTTTAGTTTTTTTTAACAGTCCTACTAGAGTTGTTCTGTTTATAAATTAAACACCAGGTGAACTTTGTTTCTCCCGTTGTGTTTTCCTTTGGTACAGGGCAGTAATATGTGTCTGGCTGACTATGATGGACGGACACCCCTACATGTTGCTGCTTGTGAGGGTCACCTCAAAGTGGTGCAGTACCTCCTTAGCCACGGAGCAACAGTCTATGCTAAAGATCGTTATGGGAGCTCACCCATGTACAATGCTGTACGCTTTAGGTAAGACTCACTGCACTTTAAACTATAAAGCTGAGGTGTTTGTTTCATTTTTAATATCCCTAAGTTGTAATGGAGTTTATAAAGCTCAAAGAACTGCATTTAAACCCTTCTTTTGGCCATTAGCAACTGTAGTTGTTCCTCACAGTCATCATTTCCTGAAAATACACTGTTAATGGTTGCTTTAGAGGGGACTTCATTAAATGAACTGCTGCAAGGTAAGAAAACTGACTCTGCTTAAATGACAGGAAATGAGTAGCGTCTGTCAGAGGGGGGCTAAAACCAGGGGAGCAGCTCATAATGGAGTTTGGAGGCCAAGCAATAATTACAAGCTAATTAGGCTAATTGTTATCTGACAGTGTAGTTGGTGTTTATTTTTACCAAAGCTGCTTTTTAATTTTTGTCATTCGCTGACATTGGTCTAATTGTGTATCTGGGAAAAAAAGTCATGCTTAATGTTTCGGTTTTAGTGCTATGTTGAGCCTCAGGGTGGAAACGTTATGCATTACAGCTGTGCCAAATGGCTCTTGTCCTATTTTAACGGTTACTGCTGCATGTATGGACTTGTTTCTTTTGTGATGGCAGATGGATGTGCTGCAGCTCTTACACCTGTTGTTACACTTCTACACCACACACCTATGATCATTGTTAAACACTTAAATGAAGAGATGCTAAGTCATATAACTGGACTTTTTAGTTGTTTTCAAAGTGTCGAGCTTTTCTGACGCATTTTGATTGTCACCATCCTTTTCAAGTGCAACCACAGTCTGATGCCCATATAAGGAATGTCGGTGAGCATAAACGAAGGACTGAAAGAACAAATGTGGGGAGTGTCCTCAGAACCGGTCCCACCAGCCTGCTCCCAGTTTCGCAGATGAGAGATACCTACTTTTTAGCTCCCAACAGGAAGTCGTCTCTCTCCTGAAATAGCTTTTTAGCTGTGTTCTACATACCTACACAACAACTAACTGTCAAATGAAACACTTGGGTAAATTACTGCATCACATGGCAGGGGCACTTCATATTTTTAGACTCATCACTTCAGTTGTGGACATTTTTTGGCCTTTAGTTTTATGATGTATTTCGTGTCACTGTAGGTGACTGTGTGGGCGGTTCAGTGCGGGGGTTAAGGAACTTGTTCCTACTTGTCAAACTACAGCCATAGAACTCAGAATTTTAAACTTCAGAATTAACGAAAATTCTTATTCAAAATATTCTAATCCACAAAAAGTGTAGCATAAGTTCAGAAAAGTGAAAGTTACAGCTGAAAGTACCAGTGAAAATGTACTGAAATAAAATTGTCCGTTCTCAGAAGCACCAAAACTAAGTACAAACCACCATTAGCAGCGTTGTTTATATTAGTATGTGAGTGAAAACAATGTGAGTAAAAATTAAACGTTTTTCTTTTGGACTTTTGGATTTAAGGTTTTATTTTTAGCTCTTATGTGCAAATTTCTGATTTCTACTGTCATTTAATGACTTATAATATTCAACAATAAAATTATGATGCACAATACAGCACCTATTTGATGCCATCTATTCTCTAAACTTAACTTTTTCACCTTCATCTAGGATAATCCTTATAATACCTGGAAAAGCTAAATTAACACTAGTCAGCTCTTCAAAATAATAATGAAACTTCAACTATTTATGTACTTGTACCTGAACTAAACTGAAATCAAGAAACGCACCGAAAGCCTAAATCCAACCATAGAAATTCAGACCCACAACATGAAAACCACCACCTTGAATAGTTCCTTCCTTGTGATAAGGATTTATGAGATGATGGTCAGAATTTATGCCTGAACTCCATAAATTGATTTTGCTATTAATAACTAACATAGTCATGACTAGATTGCTGTTTTTTATCTTCTTTTATTGTAGACACAAGGAAGTTGTGAAGCTGTTGCGAAAAACTGGGGCCCACTTCTCTAGAGACGAGTTGGAAGAAGCCGGAATCGAACTATGCAGGTGAGACACAAACAATTCATCGAACAATTTTACTTGAATACAGTCACAAAGTCTCATTTGCTCAGTTGTCCACAGTGACCCATCCTACATAGCTGACACAGGTCCGACCTGTTGTCCCACTGTTGCACAAACTGTAGGAATGTTCCCTGACAACATTACTGTGCATCTGCTCTGCATCTCCAGATTCAGACACTATAGAGCACAGGTTTAGCCCAGACACTTCCTTTTTGCAGTTTCAGAAACACGCCTTTCATAAAGTACGATAAGCATGAGTCGTGTTGCTATTCAGGTAAAACACAAACACTCTGCACGTCATGGAGGCCAACATTATGTCTGTGTTCTGTTAAGGTGCTGGCCCAGTTTCAGTCTTTGCACAACAACTTGTCCTTCACCATCCCAATTGACCACCACTGAGTTGTAAAAGAAAAAATGATTTGGAGAAACCGACCCTTTTGTAGTAATAACGCTGTCATTTCGTGTGCGTTAGCCTGGCAGCCAGTGGTGACCTGGAGGGCCTGGAAATATGGAGCCTTGCCGGAGCGGATCTGAATAAACCAGGCTATGATGGACAGACAGCAATTCAAGTGGTGGGTTCAATGGCAACGCGTACCTTCCAAATACCATGTTTCAGTTCCTGTAGTGAAAGCTTTTCTTATTCAGTCTTGTTCTCATTCTTCGCCGGTAACAGGCTCAGGCTGTTGGCAAAAAGGAAGTCATTACATTTTTAGTCCACCTCATGAGCACCAGATCCAAGGTAAAAAGGGAAAAAAAAAATTCTTTTTAGCGGCAATATCTGTTTCTTTCCTATCAACAACCTTATACATGGCAACACATAATTTGTTGTAATTACCTGCCTATAATTATGTTTGTTTTGTTTAATTTCAGACAATTTTTGGTGACTTTAATGAGTATGATGAATATGATGATGATGAGGTAAATGATGCAGCAAAGCATGTATTTATTCTTCCCATTTCATGCATGAGATTCCCCTCAGCACGGCTGTTTGACCTTCCCTCTCTGTCTGTAGTTTTGAGTCCATCCACCTGTTTTTATTCATAATTATCTGAAAATCTGAAAGTAGTGATGTCTGTGTATCTTGACCAACAAGACTGAAACACTCTTGATTTAATAGAAGAAACAAATATAAAAGCCATATTAGATGGAAAACATCAGTGTCAAGCAAGTGTCATATGATCCAGACAAGTGGTTTGGTTTTACATGATGATTAAATAACTCATACTTTTTATACAACAGTAGTGAATGGAAATGCACATAATTTCACATTTTCTTTTGTTTACTTTCTGCATTTTTTGTTAAAATTTGCAATGCATTTGGATGGAAACCCATCTTATCCCTTATATAGAAGGACACACTGTCACGACAAAAGCCAATAACCTCTCATTTATTAACGCCACAAAATGAAAACAGAAAACAGCTGAACCATACAGTTGTCCATAAAGTCGGAATAAAATACATAAACCTTGTGATGTTTTTTTTTTCTTGATAGATGAAGTGTAACTCTTAAGTAATCATTTCACCTAGTCAAAGGTAGTTATTGGTGTGTGTGTGTGTGTGTGTGTGTGTGTGTGTATAGAGGAATAAAATAAGGAATGTGTCTGAAAACAAAATTATTCCAACTTTATGCACAAGTAGCATCCACAGCTGTAATTATAGGGTACTAGAGAAACACAAGCAAGATGAAACCGTACAAGTGAATTTAAAACAATCAGACCATTGAAATATAAATGATATTAAGTGTGCCCATACATCTTTCCATTTACCAAATAATACCAAGTAAATATAGGGACAATATTTAACCCATAAAGACCCAAACATCCACCATTTAACAAAGTCATCTACTGATATAACTGTTTAATCACTGTAAGTTCACTAATCCTATCAACATATTTAAATAATTGATAGAAAATACAGTTATTCATCTTTTCATGGTCATCAGATATGACCCATTTGAACGTTCAGAAGCTCTGTAATTACTGTGGAAACACTGTCATCTTCTACAGCATTGATCCACCAATAAAACCTATGGGGTTGGATCAATGATAGTGGATGGACACACTGGGTTTATGTTCAGTTAATGATATATTTTGCTCTTTTTCTTCACTTTCCTCTATTATTACCTATAATAACCTTCAACATTACTCTAAGCTTTTATGAACATCTACATGATCAGTAAATTAATTAAATGTTGTAAATATCTGATTTTCACTGGAAACATACACAAGATAATATCACAATAAATGGTGATAAACCACTTAAGGATGATTAAATATAGAGAAAAAAAAAATTTTGGAACTGCCACAAATGTCACAGTGTGGGTTAAGTACAAATGATGCAGCTAGGGTTCATATCCAGACAACAGCACTAAACAGACAGTTTTTATATACAATATTAAACATGAAACGACTAATGTACTTTACCAGGGATTCACAATGGTAAGAGAAAAATCATAAAAATAGAATTATGAATAAAAGTATTATTAAAGTAGCACAAAAGACACAAGCACTGCACATACAGTTTGTCTTGACAAGGAATAAATATGAGTTGCATATAAGATCAGCTTGCGTCAGAGCTACATCAGATCTAGTGTAGTCACCGTATGAATGCATTTACACCTGCCAAATTCCTGTGAATCTGAAATCTGTGCAGCCCACTCATTCCAGGCCACCCCCTGTGTGTGTTTGTGTATAGTCTAGAGTGTTGAAATGCTCGTCATCCCCCCAATGCTGGGTAGTAATTGTGTCTCTTTCTATTTGTGTGTGACAGAATGGTGAAGTGATCGAGTTCACTGCCAATCCATCGGAACAGTGAGCCGACGCTATCTCAACAAACATAGCCGTCCTCTGTTGGCGTCCACTTCCTGCTGAGCCGTCTTCATCCTACTGTCCATGCTGTTGTTCACAATCGATTTCACGTACAGCGTATTTTGATGTTTTTGTTTAAAGCAATAAAGAAATAAGTTCTTGCAATGTTTCCCTCCAAAGCCAATGTTGTGCAACACTGACTTGAGTGTACAGTGACAAGAGATGGCTGTATAGAGATGTATACGTATGTTTTATGAGTGAGAAGTCAAGTATGATACCTGGATATATAGTATTCTCATAAAGAATGTTTTAACAGGGTGTTTTTATAATCATGTGTGGGAACATTCTGTGTTGTCCAATCAGGGAATTATAAGGGTATTTTAACATAGAGTATGAAAACTATTATTTCTTTGGATAAGAACCAAAAAACAAAAAGGAAATCTGAATCCATCCTTTTGATTTTTAGTCATGATATCTTCTTGACATAATTTTTTTAAATGGTCTGTAACATGGTTTTAACCTGATTTTATTTTTGTGCTTATTTTTAAAATCAAATGCTGAGTAACAAGCATGTGAAGTAATGACACACGTTTAGTCAAAGTATCCCTTTGCCTTTTTAATAAAGACTTCCATTTCCTTCTACTCAAACAGGAATGACAAAAACCTGTAGTTACCTTTCAGAGTCATCTAGCCTGTTTTTTTTGTCCTGATTGTTAAGCTGGAAGAGTCGCATATCTGACAGATGAAAATGGTGAAGGAAGGTTCAGATTATACTGCAAGACAAATGAAGACTGCAATAACTCAATGCTTCCATTTTCTGTTATGTATTATGAATGTCTACTTGTGTCCTTTGTTGCTATGATGACAAATCAATGACATGGTTTATTGTCCTTATATTTGTGGAATGGTGCAAATGTTGTCACCGTTTAATATGATTTCTTTTGTTTTTGTGACCAATTCAGGTTCTTTTCTTACACTTGAACATCATGAATTAAACCTTTGGTCTGAAAAAAAGGAACTTATTTGTTGCTATTGCTGTTGTATTTGAAAAAATTTGACAAAATGTCTGTAAAATTATTCTTTTCTATGGGGAAAATCAGCAGAAATAAACATTTTGTTTGAAAGAAGTGTCTCCTGTTGTTGCCTCTGTGTTGCACCAAACCCTGAAACTCACATGAAACTGCAGTTACAGCTACTGGCAAAACATTGCTGTGCAATTTCCACTTTGACATGGTTTTCTGTGTGAATTGCTCTATCCAATTGTGGGAGGTCATTTATATTAAGTGTTCAGAGTTCCTTTGTGTTCACTAAGAATGTGTCCTGAATAGTAATGGGATTCTGTTCTGGGCCTTAAGCAGAAATACTATTTGAAACCCAAACACTGGCCTTGTCTTACACCATTGTGCTTGTGCTCTTTCTGAAACAAATCAAAGAGCTTTCCTTGTTCTATCCAGTAATTATAAAGTATAAAAAGAACTACAAAAATTAGACTCATTTCCGTATGTCCATGAGACTTCTCAGCCCGCAGTGACTGGTATTTGCTATCTCTATCTGGAGGGCGGCTGCCCTGTCGTCCTCCGTGCCGGTGGAACCCAGCTCATCCGGTCGGACCAGCATGGGCCTCATTCCTGCCTGAATGAGAGGCTTGTATCAACCTAGCCCAAAACAGTATATAAAGAGCTGTGACACTCCAGTCCTTCAGTCTGGGCACGGATGACAACAAGAAAACACCATTCCGAGGAGTGAGCGCACCGTATCCAGGTGAGGACACGTTTACGCACCTTGGCTCAAAATTGCACATTTGTTTTCTTAAAGTCTTTGAACTGAACCAGACCAACAAACAGAAAGGAATCTATTGACCGTCTGATTATAGCTGCTGTTTTCTTCTTTCAATAGTCGGAGCAACACTGTAGAGGCCAGACTTCCTTGCAGACACATGGTCTCTCTGATTAAGTGGTTCTCAACAGTTCAACAGTTCTTTGACAAAATTGTGAAATGTTTAGGACCACTTGACCAGTCAGACAAATACTGCCAACTCGACTAACCCTGCGTTTGGAATAGGAAACATCTCTGAAGATTTTGGACCTGCAGTGTGATTTCCTTTGGTTCTTTTTCTGTGTTCTTGTGAGTATGTACCTGTTTCTGTCTCTGCATGTGCCTCCTTGTGTTACAGTGACTACAGTTCGTGAACTGTTGTGGGGGCTGTAAAAAAAACTCTAGGCTCCAGTAATGTCATGCTGCTGGGCCTATATACAAATGTTTTGCTGCTCTAGAGCTGCAGTAACCTCTTCTTTTCACCGCTGTACTATTGTAAGTATTCCAAAGTACTGATTAAAACAAGTCAATAAAACTCGTGTGTGTACGTGTGTGTGCGTGCGTGTGCGTGCGTGCGTGCGTGTGTTGCGTCCGTGTGGGATGGACTTCCAGTCTGCTGGGATGGTCGCTGTCCAAAGTACTGAAACCTGCAACGAAACACAATGGGACAATTCACTGCATTTTACACTGTTTATATGTGGGAAGCCAGCGTTCCCAAACAGGTTTATACCCCAGTTTGTGGACTTTTGTTCTTTATTTAATGTTGATTTCAGTTAATCCAGAGCTTTAAGTGTCACCATGAACTGGGTTTTAAAAGGTTTTACGCACAGCTCACTCCCAACTTTGTTTTGATGTGAACACCTGACCAAAATACTCAAAATCTAACACGAGTCTGGTAAGACTATCCCAAGGAATAGGCTACTTTATATTGCATGAATCATTCATGAAAGCGCTGTGCACCGATTATTCCTCCTCTCCTTTTAGACAGCCCCCATTCTCCTCTCCATCCCTTTGATCTCCTCCATGCGCCAAGAACTATCAATATTTGCTAAACGTTTCTCACAAAGCCTGTCCACGCACCGGGAGAAGCTGCAGAGGTCTCACAGGCAGGGATAAGACATAGGAGAGGCATTAATGAGATGCCCAGAGCGTTTTCCCTGTACGTGCGCAAGGGCAGCAGATGTAGCAACTCAGTCCCAGGGGACACCGTCCTCGGAATTTCATCAGCGACCGGGGGAGACCCACCCAGACCTCCTCCAGTGGGAAGAGCTGGGTGACGGACGTGGTAAATCATCTTTAATATAGATTATAATAATTACAAAGCCCCTGCCTTCCATCCTCTCATGTATTCCTGTATTTATAGAATATTCAGACTATTTTTAACCCATTCTGATTACATACCACTGTTGCATGGTGACTTTACATCTTATATTTAGAAAAAAAAAAAAAAAAAAGAGCCTCGAGGCTGATTTATTTTCTGGCCCTGAAATCTACAATTCTAAAGTTTAGAAACTTTAACCCGTAAAGACCCAAACAACCACTGGTGACCAAAAATAATGCACCAATATAAAATGTTTAATAACTTCTGATCCATTAAACCTGTCAATACATGTAAATAATTGGTGTAAAATACAGTTTGTCATCTTTTCATCAGATATGACCCATTTGGACGTTCACTTGTCTACACAGCACCGATTCACCAGTAAAACCCATTTGTTGGTTTGATTAATGAAAGTGCATGGAAACACTTTATGTTCAGTTAATGATACATTTCGTTGAAAACCAAGTTTTCTTACCTTTTTCTCTGCTTCTGATATTACAAAAATTACCTTTAATCTGAGCTTTTATGAGCATCTACATAACCAGTAAATGAAATATGGGGAACTACCTGATTTTTATTGAAGAAATGCAAAATTCCGATAATAGGATAATAGGATAATATTTTAATAAATGGTGATAAATCACATAAGAAAAGTTAAAATAGAGAGAGTAATTCGTTTGGAAAATGCCGCAAAAGTAGCATTGGGTCTTTATGGGTTCATTTGATCAGGTCATGACACCCAATAAAAGTTTGAAGAACAGTCTGAATTCACTTTTCTTTTCGTGGCTAAAGGGCAAATCCACTCCAAATAGCCTGTACAATTCCACTGTGTTTGTCACATTACTCAGTATCACACAATGGCACGTCTCTAAGCTGGAAATCAGAGCAAAACTCACGCACGAGTGACTTCATCATGAGGCAGTGATTGGAGGTGATCCAAAACACTGCAGCAGAGATGCAGAAACAGGGCGTTTTTGGACTGTTTTCTGTTCGTGTGTCTTTTCATTTGTCATTTTCAATAAATGTTTGATATGAGTGCAGATGTTTCCAGCTGTGACTCACAAAACGTGTCCATATTTCAGTTAGATCCGTCACGTGTTTAGTCCCACTGTTCTGTGTGTGTGGAGCAGCAGCAGGATGACATCATCTTTACAGTGTCGGAGCTGTTGAGCTTTGAGAGAAACTGTTTCACAAACTGAGCTCGGCTCTGGAGTCTGGAGCCTATATGCAGTTTCCACATTTTCCATACCGCCCAGTCCGCTGTATTAATGGCTTAATAAGGCTGACATAATGACTCTACTGAATCACATATGCAACTCCACCACACTGGCCGCAACCTCTCAATCTATGGGCTAACTAGGTCCAGTCTGTTGGAAATGATGGAGGCTATTCGTTGCATATCGATTTGCAATCATGAGATCTTACTGGATTTCAGACACGAGTTGCATTATTTATCAGTAGATAGCTGGCACACTTTAAATTATCAAGTTTTTCCTCAGAGGTCACAAAGAGTGAGATGATCCAAAGCAATAAACCAAACGAATAACTGAGTCGGGTTTAATTGATTTGCTTTTGATAACCTGCAATATATATTGTAAATTGTAATCAATCAAAATCTAATCAGCTCTAATGAGATTGTCTATCCCTGCAGGTATCCTCATTGTGGAGAAATAAATAAAGTGCCTTCATATTTGATATTCCCTTGCGAAAATGTATTGTTAGAAATAACAGGAAGGATGGATAGCCACCCCCTGAAGGAAAATTATAAGAATATTACAGGGGGGGCCATAAAGTACGCTTTGATGAGGTCATTACGGCGTCCACGGACAGACTGTGAGTCCCTACATGAATATTACAGGAATAATACAGGGGACTGTCGTTAGCGGTTATGGCCAGGATTGTCACTGTGTTTTACATCTTAGCGTGGGGGCTGACAACTAGGCACCAGCAAATCGGGTGGGAGAGCGGGTCATCACTGTCTGACTGGGGAAGGAGCGAGAGTGAGTGATTGAGAGGGAGGAAGGGAGAGAGAGAGAGAGAAAGAGAGCGACAGAGAGAGAGAGGGAGAGGGAGGGAGAGAAGGAGGCTGGAGAGCAGAGTGCAGTAGATGTATAAGGTGCTCCTTCGCTCTCAGACCTCCAGCGCTCAAAGATCAGGCATGAGCGACCCCAGAATGGCTTAAAAAAGTGTATCAGTGGATGGAAAGTGGATGCATGCCGGATGGATTGGACTGCCTTATTGTCTTCTCGGACTACAAGAAATCTGAGAGGGTTTGTTTTACGCACACGTGCGAGCGCTCACCGTGAGTGACTGGATGTCCGGATTAAACCTGGTGGATCTTCTTGGAGGGTACGGAAGATGTAAACTAGATGGCTCTACGAATCAAATAGGTTCCTCAAGGAGTGGAATATTTTCTCTGCTACAGCCCACATGGCTTTACCAAACTCATCGGGGTCTCCTGGAGCTGGGAAGCCCAACCCCAACGTCATAGACCTGGGGACAATTTTCGTAGACTCCGATATCATATTTGGATTTACAAGTCACCTGCTAAAGAGAAAAACAAAGGTAAGAATATGTGAAAATGATGAGTGAAACACTACTTGCTAAAGATGATCTCATACTTGAGTGTTTTCAATGCGTCTATAAGAAATCTGGACAAGATGAGACAAGCCACTGATGTGCCTTTGGCAACCCCAGGTCCTGTCCTGTGTTCAGGACCTCGAACAGCACCGCACAGCATCCTGGACCCGGTCTGCTGGTTTGAGCTTCACCCTGGGTCAAACATTAGTTAGATTATGCTAATCAGCAAATCCAAGTATCTTATCCAACAGTTGACTTTAATTCTGTTTCACAATGACTCACTTCACACTGTAAATGCGCAAAAATTCATGCTAGATCTTTGACACGTTGGAAACCACTAAGAATTAACTTTGCATCAGTTTCAATATGATTAATAACTTCTTAGAGTTGTTTTTGTGAACAACCTGATGAATGAAATGAAGACAACACTATATGTCAGTCATTTCCCCTTAAAAATGGGTATCTTTTTGTAGACACCTCCCTTTTTCAGCCTGATTTTTACTGCCCAACATAAAAAAAGAGCGCCAAACAATGTGTTTTGTCTAATATGGTCCACTTCTCTGTTACTTCATCAATCATTCTAGACTTTAATCTAGAATGATTTGTAAAATCTCAAGACGAAACAAGTGATTTCCTTAAATAGGTCGTTTTAGGGCATGGGGAGGAGCCTTTTTAGATGTTAGGCACCACTGCATGTGGGTATTGTCGCTTACATCACCCCCATAAAATATTTAAAGTTGACCAAATAAATATTTAACCTTAGTATACCCCGACCCTTTCTTTTTGGAGAACTGCTGCTCCGGTTTTACGCCAGAGGATGGCGCCAGAGTAACGCTGACAGCGCACAAGACCGGCCGGTCCTGGACCCAGGAGGAGGGGCAACAGTTTCCACCAGTGTGTCTTGAATCTGAGTGGTCACACTGTGTATTTAGGCGTAAAACCAACTTCTTCCTCACAGGGGGACCTAATGGAGCAATAACCTACACCTTACTGTGCAGATTCTAAATAATAAACCGAAACAAACTCATCCACGCATATTTAATACTCAAGAAAATGAATTCAGAAAAATAACATTTATGCATAAATGTAATTTTTCTGATTGCATTGAAGAATAATCATGCTCTGAGATAATACAAGAGTTTTCTTATATTATGTTAGTGATTGTGT
>JAPSES010000105.1:8993896-9005649 GCA_029822895.1 Maxillicosta whitleyi | reverse complement strand
ATTGTCCATTCTGTTGGACGTTAAAGACATGAGAGGACACTTACTGCAGTTAGACTGAAATAACCAGTTCCAGCTCCAACATTATGAACCACTGCAGTACTGAATGTCTCCTGGTGGTGCAGTCAAATATTGCATATGTGACTATTTTTTTTGCATATGTGACTTTTTTTTCAGTGTAGATTGCCTACAAGATAAGTGCATTATATATTAAATGTTAATGCTAATTCAATGTGTTCTATTGTCATTAGTTAGAAAACCTGTAACACGTAGCTCTGTCGTGTATGTGTGGAACTGACTGTCACGGATTATGCGATACAGTCCCAGAAATGCACCTATTAGACTGTTGGAGGCTGTTATTGGTTTTAGTGGACAGCTGCTGTGTGAGTTTGTCATATTTCTTTATGCCTATGTGACAGTATGCATGCAAGTCTATTTGTGTTTGTGTAATAGTAGAAGCGCTGCAAGGGGTTTTGTTGTGAGTGGTAGACGGGTTGTGTAAACTCCTCTGATGAGGCGTTCCCGCTATGCATTGGGTTCGTCTTTATTGTCAGGAATATATTCAGCTACGTATATAGTTCTTCATAAATCCTGCTGCTGTGTGAAAATGCCAGTCAAAGTTCACACTGCTCATGTTCATTTCATGCTTGAGTCTCCAGCTCCCTGTGTGAGGAAGAGTGTGTGTATTGATGATGTGCATAAGTGCGTGTAAGGACCAGAGGAAAAAGAAGGAGATGAAGCACATTCCCAGTCGCTCCATCCTTTCTACTTTGCCACAGAAGTCGTCCATCTTTCTGAACTTAACTGCTACCAATTTATGATTGCATTATTACAGTAGGTGTTTTATCCTCATCCCAACACATAGGCCTGCTGGTGGTCTGGATAATGGAGAAGGTGATGGAGAAGGTGACTGGACGCTGCTATTACTCTGGTACTTTGTGGACTTGGCTTTAGGGTGAATGTGATGAGAGTGCAGGCTGTCTTTTGCCTACATTTTATCCCTGCTATTCTTTAACTGGTGGTATGGTGCTTATACACCATCAGGATCTGAGACATATCTGCTATTATTAGTTAACCACTTTACACTCAGTTATCATCATGAGTATTGGCCTGAATCAGTATAATTCATTACAAAATAAATCTCTGAAATGTACCACTCTTATCACAGCCTCTATCTCTGATGTGTAGAGAGAAGCATTACCAGCAGAGTAGCAAATGTTTCATTTCAGCGCATTTCTGTTTTACTATGAAATGACTTGACTTGGCAATTTGCTTGCTGACATTTTAAAAGACATGGCATGGCAATAAATTCCACAAAATGGCATCGAAGTTGCTTTTATTCCCTGTTGCTGAATTTCTCAATCGGAAGAATGCTGAAAAGGTCAGCTTTGAATTGTATAGATTTTTATAATGGATTTTTTTTTTTTTTTTTAACCAGAAAAAGTCAATCAAGATATTGTAGATATGTATTTTGTCTCTGAGTAGCAGGTGTGGTTGTCAGACTTTTGCAGTTTGGGGAAAAATGTTTTTAGCAGCTTTATTCAATTATTTAATTTTTTTTTTAGCAGTGCTGTAGCTTTTTTTAAAAGCTACAAATCAGTCTATAGAGCAACTTCCACCAGGCATATATTATTCACTCTGTGGTTAAACTGCAACATAGCAAGTAAGGTGTGATGCTGAACTCGGTGGACACTTTTTGTCACTGTAAACTATGAATACAGGGAGCTCATTAGTGTGCATCGGGAAAATTAGGATAATTATATTCATACTCAGATTTTGGAGAGATTTATTGTCTTGAGAAATGATGCCATCTTGAGCTTGTCATTATTCCCCACAGATGCTTGTGGTGTAAACCTTCCCTTGCCTCTCTTCCATGAACCAGCTACCATTAATAGATCCGTCCTTTATGCTTCCCCTCTTGTTACTGCTGCTCTATTTTATGATGTTACTCTCTCTGCTGAAGAGCTCTGGGCTGTTTTATCTCCTTTGTGTGTGTCGGGCACTTAAACTTAAACCTCTCTGTTTATGAGTCCCAAACTGCCTCTCCATCCTCTGCGTTTGCTGTTCAGTACCAGTTCAGCATGGCCCATAAAAGCTAAGCCGTCCCGTACTGTTCTGGGAACTTGCTGCCAGGCCCCACTGTGAAGACCCCCAGCTAAGTGCTGTCCAACTCCCCTGCTGGGTGTGAGAGTGTGTGCGTGCATGTGTTTGTGTGCAAATGTGTGCCACTTCAGCTTTTTCTCTTAGCTACATGTTCAGTCAATTTTCTTCTATTTGTACTTCAGCAGTCTCTTGTTCCAATTTCTGCTCTGGCTTAATTAAAGGAGTTAGATTGAGTTGCCGTTTGAGTTTCATTTGGAGCAGGTTTTAGTTAGAGATTTGTCCTTACATGCTGGTGTGTTCACCAACATTGTCATTGTTAATGTGGTGTGTTTTAGATGTGCAACTGCTTCTCTTTTGCCACAGGCTGTCTGGCAACAGTTCATCCCTGGTTCTCCTGTCTGAAGCATTTAAATCAACTCAGCAGATCATAGGTGTTGTTTACTGCTCTAAATTTATGCATCAAACAAAAACATTGCTGGAATGCCTTTGAACGTGTCTGTGCAACACGGAAAGGCTTCCCTTTGTCAAATGCCCGCTAAAAAAAGGAGGGAAGCTCTCGGGGAGCACACCTGTGCCTGTGGCCTTGGTGAATTCCTGCTCTGCTGTGCTGGAGTGGATGCTGTTGCTGTGAACAGTCCTCAGATCCTGAGAACCCTGGGTCTAGCTCATCTTTCGCTTGTTTCCTCTCCAGAGTTAGCAACAGCCTTAATTTACAGAAAAGTGTCCACCACTTCAAATGATCACAAGGTCAAACTTAACGTCTGTTTGTATTTACATTCAGCATTTTATTGGTTGGTCCATCTGTAGTTTGACTCTTAAGTAATGGGTGAGTTTCAAGGGGAGGCTTTGACACTAAAAGCAATGTTGATAAATGGCTTGAGTTCATGATTCCTTCAGAAATAGTATTGAAATACGTATTATTATCATTATAAATAGTATTTAAAGTACTGAAATAAGTTGACTGTGTTCTGTAAGTAAGATTCACTTTTTATTGTTGATCATTTGCTTGCTCTATTTAAAATCTCCCTGTAGTCCATGTTGGACATTGCAGAGTTGATAACAGGCATTAAAATAAAGATCATGAGGATTTTTGTGAAAAAAAAAAAGACCTGTCCTTTACAGACACAGTTGTTATGGATGTAGAGAACTCTGACAGTTGTTAGTTTTGAAATGGAGTCACTGTTTCATACCCTCACAGCTACAAGTTGCTGGTTTCTATTCTCAGTTGGACCAGAGCCTTTTTGTGTTGAGTTTAACTATTTTCTCTGTGACACAAGGGTTTCTTCCTCTCTCATATTTCTGCTGATGAAGATCTGGAGTTGGTCATTGGATACCTTCAGTGGCAGCTCTGTGCTCCTACTGTGTGCTCTACACTAAAGCTAATGCTAATGCTAATGCTAGGTGTGGACTATAATCTGTAAAATGCACAGATGCAATTTCCCTGCAGAAATAATCAAGAGAGCGAACCTTCCTTTACATTAACCAACGTATCACAACTGATTCCAACACAAACTTCACATAAGCACACATGCAAACACATATATTCCCCCTTGAATCTTTTTTTTTTTCTAATTTTTTGTATTTTATTTTTATTTTATTTTACTTTTTTGTATGCTGCACCTGACCTGAAAGTAGCCTTTTCTTTTTTTTTAACCTTCACTAAGGGCATTCAATGCTGTCACATGGTCATTACCACATCTATCTGTCGAGGCCATGCCCCCTCCTCCCCTTTTTGTCCATCCACTGACCCCTCTAACTCCCCCTTGTCTGACGCGGGGCATTTATGTCTTCATCTCTTTGTGAGTGAGAAGCTGTTTTGGTTGCAAAGTCTGATGCAGAGGTGAAAGCAGGGCACCCTTGAACTCCCACAGAAATGGTTTCTGGAGACGAATTTGAACTAAGTGTAACCTGGGTTATCATAACTGATCTTAACTTTTCTTCTCTTTTTTTTTAAAACCACCACTATGTTTTTTTTACACACAAACATGCATCCACAAAGTATATCTCTGGTAACTGTTTGTCAGAGGTGGTTCTAGAAAGCAGTTTAGAAATTGACATTGAGTTGTTAAGATATAAAGGGTGTTGTAAAAGGCCTACAGTAGCCATTCAAAGTCATGTTGGCACTATGGGATGGAGGGCTCGAGGCTCCTGCAGCCGCTGAACAATGCTTAATTAGCTCATAAACAAAGGCTAGTGGGGGATCAGAGAGGGCAATCAAAGTGTCCTGTTCCTTTGAGCTCCTCTCACCGTCAACAAAGCCTCTGTAATGGCCCCGTCACTCTACTTGTTGTGTCTCACCACAAGATGCTTCCTGACAACATAAAAGGCCCACATTCCAAAAAGAGCCACGGACAAGAGACAGTACCCGTCCACACCTCCCTTGGCCTTCAAAGCTACCCCCTCTCCACGCCAGCACCGCTCCCCAGCCTACCCTTCCTCTCTCCCTGTCAGATATTGACTTTGCTCCTCCACTCACCTCTGCAGTGTATGTTTGGTTCCCCGTGGCGACCGGGACGGCTTTCATCTCTCCTCTTTCAGTCCAGTGTCCGTGACTTTGGTGGTCTGTTTTATTGCGTTCCTTTGTGTGACGCTGTGCTGGCACGCTGCTGGGAGCCCGTAAGGAAGTGTTCAACACACAGAAGGCTGCAGCAGGTTCTGGAGAGGTTACTCAACCTTGGCATGAAAACAGGTGTATGTGTATGTGTGTGTCTTCCTTTACAGCAGTGTGGCTTTGTGCATGTGCTTGTACTTGATAGTGAGTTTGGGTTTTATGATAGTGTGTTAATTTTGCGTATTTTGGACATGAGGCCCACAAAAGAAAACAGGCTGCCAAATGACGACAGCCCAGCAGCAGGTCGGAGGCAATCTCTGCTTGTTTGTGCGACTGTGTTATCATCTCCTTTTTCCTGTCAAAACAGGAAAAGACAGGGGCGAAAATGGAGGTTAGGAAAGTGCTGCCTTGATGTGTGTTGGCTGGATGTCCAGCTCTGTCTGACAGTGACCCTCCTGGCCAGGAAAAACAGACCCATTCAGGGCGTAACCCACAGTGGCATACTTCATGGTGTTATTTTTATCACTTTCACAAAGCACAGCGAGGGATGCTTTTCCCAGCTGTTGACACAGGTTTAGGTCATTTTTGTCTCCAAAGCAGTGCAATGGCCGCAGGCAGAGGACAGAGGTAGACGACCCATCTGGCTGCGTCCCTTTGGCTTATGATTGTAGTCTCTGTTTAGGAAAGGAAATCCTTTTTGACATTTTGTTAATCATGAAAGTAAGACACTCCTTTTCTTTGGATGATCCCTAGACCTCCAATCACAATGCCTTTTCCGTCAAGCTGGAGTTGTCATGTGATTTTATCCATCCATCAAGTGTATTTGTTAGTTCTTTACAACAGGATGGCACATACAGAGAGTGGTGGATGTTCTTTTTATGAGGCTAAGTACATTCCACACGGTAGAGTCAGATCTCAGCTCTCAGCAGTGGATTATTGCCAATGATATGGCAGGTAAAAGCCCTGGTGTCTGCTGTGATATGGCTAAATGAGAAGGCACACTGACAAACATCTGATTAGGTAGTCAGCTAATTATTGACTGGTGTAAAAATGATAACCATCTCCTGCTCTGCCCTGGTTAGTGAGTCACTTTGTAAAACTGAGAGTTGCTCTTGTGGAATCCCCAGAGTTTAAATGCAGAGGAAAAAAAAGGGATTTACAGGGTCTTTAAAAACAAAAAGAACAGCTTGCACAAGAATGCTATTGTTAGAAGCACCAGATTGCTCCAAGCAGGCTTTTCTGTTCTTGTTGTTCTAACAGTTTATCTGCTGTATAAAGTCATAATGTACCGTGACTTATTTTTTTCTTAAATACAGTAGATACATTCTTTAAATTTGGGATTTTTTGATGGCTAACTGAACATGAGACCAGACAGGTACATATCAGCAATAGCTCCTTTAACACGTAGTCCCCAGACTCCCAACAGCGGTCTGCTCTCTTCTCCGTGACCCAGATTAAGATGTGGCGTGTGCTTGCTGACTGAGGTCGATGTCATCAGCAGGGAGGTCAGAGTTCATTTGTCTTTCTTGACAGACCTTCAGGTGGTGCTCCAGTGCTGCAGCAGAAGGCCACACTACTGCTGACCTCCACGAGTCGCACAATTAGTTACCCTTTGACCCCTGAGGCCTACAATCAAATGGCAAGCACGGAGCGGGCATGCTTGTGCATCTCCAGACCAATTTTACATACAACTGTGTATGTGTGTGGGGTTTTTGGCATGAAAAGACACATGTAGGAGGTTATCCAGGGTGGAATTCTATTTATTGTGAAGTTCTTTTTCATCCCAATTCTCAAATGAGACTCATGATCCTCTTAGTTAATTATCAATTAGCCTTAATGCCTCTGAATGCAATTGGATAAACCTATAACTGTTTGGACTAATGAAATGTAAATGAAAAAACTCTGAAACCCTGAAACTAACACATCCTTCTTATCTATTAAGCCGTACGTGCAGTTTTTTTTTTTTCTGCTTTTACTGAAAATGTATTGTCCAGTTTGTTTAATGATGATAAAAACAGCATTTCACATCAGCAGTAGCCATCTTTAGCCATCGTTTACAAAAGTGTCTCATTGGGACTCTGATATCACTCATTGTATCAAACCCACCCCATATCAGATAAACAGTGGGCCTGCCAAGGGACTGGCCTTGTCTAGATCAGTTTAACTTCATCTGATGCAGACGTATCTGAAAGCTAATGAAATATTAACTCTCTGATATGTCTAGTTCCCAAGCTACTTTTTCAGTGTATTACATGAAATTAACAAAACAAATTGACTGCAGTGATGCATATGAATTTACACCAAGACTTAATGATATATTTGGCTCCTTTCCATTCTCCTCTACTCATAAATTTATAAAAGATCCATTAGTATGAAAAGAAGGCTGAAGTCTGTACTGCTCTTCCTTCCTTGAGTGACTATTGTTATTTAACTGCTGCTAACTGTGTGTTTCTCTGTGCTCTTAAGTGCAGTTAAAGCTCATCACTCATGGCTAATGTAGACAGACAGACTCAGACAAATGCAACAGTTCCCTTGAGCCAAAAGTATAAATCTCATTGCAAGCTCAAGATTTCCACATTCACTTTGTTTGACGTTTTATGTCCTCACTGCAGCTTTGTGCACGCGCACACGCACGCTGTAAAACTAGCTTTCCTCTGTTTCGTTCACAATTGTGCGTTTTCTTTTCAAGCTGAATTGCTCCATGGGAAGTGAGCTGTGCTGTGCTGTGACATTTCATATGAGCACTCAGAAAGCCCAGATGAACAAGAACAGCACAGTTCAAGACTAGAACCTGAGAAGTCACCAAAGCTGCCAACAACTCCAAGGCTAGCTGTTGATTTCACAATGTGAAACGACAGCAGCGATGTCCTTGTCTGCCCCTGTTGGCATCAGTGATATAACAATAGAGACAGTTCTGCGCAGAGGAAAGGATAGATTGGCAATTTCCTACTGTGAGTTTGTCTTTTCTCAGATGGCGATATATCCAGTGTCTTAGCTATAGACTCAAAAGGTGCAGAGGTCAGAAAAGCCTTATTTCTGCTATTTTTTTTTAAGTTTAGTTTTATTGTATTCAATTGTAACTTCAAAATAAAAGGGAAAACTAAAAAATATATTATATATATAATATATTATAATCTGCTTTTTGTAAATACTAAGTGGATACAGAATATAAAGGTGTAGCAGGAAAAAATCTGGCTCCATCCCAACTGACATTGTTGGAGTATCTTTGTTTTGTAAGCACCAAGGCCATGTGCAGCTATGCTATTGTTCACAAAAGACAAAGTGCTAAAATGTGCATATACCATTTTTGATAAGCCACGTATTTTCTAGGGTGCTGAATGAAAATCCTTCAGTAACTGATGAGTGGATTAGTGTGTGCTATGCTCACTAGAGATAGTTCAGCCTACTTCCTTATCTCACTGTGATTCAATTCAATGTGTCTAGACATCTCAATTAGCAAGAAAAAAAAAAAAAAAACACAGATAGTGGTTAGTGCTTATCTCGGTGTGTTTCTCCATCAGTACTTTCACCAGCCCTCAGTGTCTGGTCGTCATAAACAGACAACAGATTTCCATTAATACACCCCTTCCTGACTGAAAGCTCTGGGCTGATGTTTAAACGTCTATTATTAGTGATAATTGTGTTCTCTGAGAAGTCATTGGCATGGTAATGACAGCTTTCATGATAAATTAGTATTCCCGCTCTCCGCCGTACCTACGTTAGGCTGTTGCACTAGACTGATTCTGCTGCTCGCAACTCTGCTGTTCCATTGTTCTGTCGACACGCAGCAGCTTTGTGAGAAACAAAGCATGTCACTCTCCGACATAATACACCACAGAGCGAGAGTGGATGGGACAGGGATGCTGAACATAGCTCACCTTGGCTCTGGCTGATTTGTGCTTCTTTGTATGAACAGATTTAAGGAGCCAAAATGGGAGACTGTAACCTTTAGCTTTTTTCTACAGCACCAACAGCTTTGTGATGATAATCAGTTAGCCTGTTGCTCACATATCTGTGCTGGCACAGGGGTCGACTAACGAAAATTGAGATATCAGCCGAATAAAAAAAAGTGCAGTGCTCAACAATAGCCACTTAGCATACCTCATTATGTGCCTTCTCCTAGCAGACCAAAACCTATAAGTCACTTCATATGGTGAGGGAGGGAGTAGGAGGGAGATGAAACTCCAACAGCGACAGAAAACTTGAATATTTATCCATATGGCAGCGTGCCAGAATAATTACTCTGCTGTCCATTCCAAGGGGAAAGTGGAGAGAATAATTGTTGCAGGATACTCAACATTTCACCTTGTCATCACTTTCATGCTACTTTATTTTCATGACTAGGGGTATGCAGTTTTACCTCTTCATTTTTGTACGTGGTGTCTCAGATGATATATAGCACTAGCCATGTAAATGAGGTGAATATGTACCTTAGTTTTATACCTGTGTGCTGCAACCATCAAGTGTTGATCTAAAAATGATTAATTCTAGTCATGACGCTGGTATGTAAACTGCCCTTTCCTGTTATGGAATCTGCATGATATTTATGAAGCCATGCAATTAGTTCTGTTTGAGCATGAGTGACTCTCTTTGCATTTTGCTTTCACAATTAACCACTCTCATGCACACTTATGCTGCTCTCTGCTGACGCTCTTTCCCAACCTTGTGGTTGAGCGAGCCTTTGCGATGGAGATTATTTGCCATAAGCTTTAGCGGCAGGTTGTATTCTCTTTAAATAAACTGCGGGGAACTCGGAGTGCTCAGAGTCTCTGTCAAAACCGAAAAAAATTGTAGCCGTGGACCAAACTGTAGTGAATGTGGCTCTCTCAGTCTGACAGTTGAGACAGGGGAGAAGCAGGTGGCTGTCATCGCTTTGTATGGGGGTTTAAACTAAATGTAGTGCTGGTTTTTCTGTTTGAAGGAACTATTGTATCAGTTCGGCTGTCTGCAGTGAGTGTTTTAGAGTGGGCTCTTAGACTAAAATAGATCTCTCAACAAGTACCATTGGTGATGGTTGGGAACAATAACACATGAATACTATTTCCTTCTGTGCAGTATTAAGTTAATTTCACATAGATGGGGCTGGATTTTAATTCCAGTTTAGTCTGAAAATACAAGGTTATGTTTCCTGTTCATCGCAGATTCAAAGAAGGACACAGGTTTATTGACTTTACACTGAGAATGAGCCTGGGGATTTTTAACCCTGTTCCCTTCTGTTCAACCTTCCCCTGCTCACCCCACCTTTACTTCATCCCGTCTGTCCTACCTTTCACCTGCAGTTTGCAGCAAACACCTGGCTCCTGCCTTTCCAGCTTGCCTGTTGAATTTTTCATTATGTGCTCATTTCGGTTTGTTTCCACAGCTGAGCCTGGGAGGGAAAAAAAGAAACTACCTTGAGAGCATCCCTGAGACAAAAATCAGCCATTCTAATTAGAAGTGCACAATGGTTGGTACAGGTATACATAAATACAATCTACTGTGTCTCTGGTGAGGACAGCATAGCAAGCAGCCCTGCTGTTGCCTGGCTTACTCCATAGCAGCTATGGGCAGGGAAGTGGAAAATGTTTGAGGAGGGAAAATAGCTCCAACTTTCTCATTTATCGAGTGATGCAGCTGAGCATGACTTTTTCACTAATGAGGAAACTTTGGCAAGACATCCTTTGGTTTTTCTCTTGTTTCTTTTGCAGCTCAAGTGAAGATCACCGGGACATAAATGTCTAATGAAGATGTCTTTTTAGCTGTTGTTAAAGTCCCTCGGTCCAGTTCGGACCTCCTGACACTCTGACCTCACTTGAAGCTGCTGATAGCTTGATGGATCTGGGGATTGATAGATCTGGGGCTAAGGCGGTGCAGCCTGTCTCAAATCCATACAGAAGAGAGAGAGATGTTGGGAATGGGGGAGAGGCAGAGTGAAGTCTGTCCAAACGGTCTAAAAGGGGCTTGTTTTCTTTGTGTGCGTGAGTGAACAGGAAAAGGTAATTAACTGGCCAAGTGGCGAAAGGCTGGAGTGATGGATGGGTGTGGTGTAAAGAGACAGCCACAAGAACACACAAACACGCACACACACAAACACACACACCCACACACTCACACACACACACACACACACACACAAACACACACACACAAACACACACACACACACACACACACACACACACACACACACACACACTCGCCTGTATTGTACCTCTGCTTTATGTAAGGACCCTTTTATGTAATTATGCTGTTTTTAAAAGCTTCTGCATGAGTCTCATTCTGTGTTCAGAAAGAGGAGCTACAGGCACTCACATCCTGATAAATGGATCAAGCATATGGAGCGGTGACACATCATTATATGGGGTCATTAATGGTAGCCGGGTGGGTTAGCACAGACTCATTGGTGATTACATAGGAGTCTATATATGTTTAACCTGAGGGTCAACAGGATCTATGGCCTTTTTATTTTTGATGGACAGTGACATCTGTTTTTACGGATGACAAGAGAAGCTGCAGGTTCCTCAGCGGTGTACAATAGGTTGCATCACAATGCCAGTAAGTCACACCAGATCTTATCAAGATACTGGTCAGAAAAGGTCACAAGTCATATTCATAGTCAATCCCAACTGCTTATTCTAATGGCAGGTTTGTTCAATCATTCATCAGAGGATGTGTCAGTGTGATATTCTGGACAGGTGGTGCTATCATGTGTTGAAAGTGTCACCAAGGGGTAAAGCCTATTTGCATTTTCTGTCAGCAGTTCACTGACAGTTAAAAGGAGGAAAGGGCTAAATCACACAGGGCAGACAGACTGACATCTGTCTCCGTAAGCTCCACATGAACAGATGCTTGACACAGGAGAACTTGGCTACACTTAATGGAATACTGATGCAAAAATGGATGTACTTATCTAAACAAGGTAATTATGTATTCGATAAGTGGTTTGTTCTTTTTAATGTGTTGTTGACATATAAGTTTGCTGTTTTTGCTCAGTATAACTGCTTATATTTGTCTCTTTCAGTGGAAAGTATCGTTAATTATTGTCCTCAGACGATACTTGTTTGACCTGTATTTAATTACAACTGTTGTTTGTGCTTTTGCGATGAATCTATGGGGGGGGGGG
>JAPSES010000105.1:8972912-8985924 GCA_029822895.1 Maxillicosta whitleyi | reverse complement strand
GATTGAGAATTCATTCTAATGCATTAAATGTCAGTAGAAGCATTTTGTTCCTATCAGACTAATGATGTCAATAAAGCACATTTTCAAAAAGAAACAAGAACTGTAATGGGATTACTAAGTACTAATATCAGTACTTGGTATCACCAAGTACTCAGATGTAAGTACTTGTACTCAGTCTGGAAAGAAGTGGTATCGGTGCATCCCTAATATACATTATATGAAACTATGCATCAGTTAATGATGTTAAATTGTTTAAGTTGTAAGTCTGATAAATTTCTTTACACCATATTGTAACGTTTGTCAGGTCAGGTCTTGTAAGTACAAATATTTAGACCTTAAGATGAGATGAGACCCTGTAGAGAATTTGTGTGTCAGAACTCAGTGGGAGTGCTGACCTCTCATTCCTCAGTAGTCAAGGAGCCGGAGTGATCTGAGGTCAGAGGTCATTGCAACACTAATCTGCTGACCTCCTCCTCAAGGGCATTTCAAATGACCACCCTGCAGAGTGTCCATAACTCTTCCTCTTATTTTGGATAAGCATTAGTGTTTGCTGTGTTTGATGTCTGACAGACTGAAAGGGTCAGTTTATCACCCTGCATCATGCGACCTAATGACGTCTCTACCTCTTGCCATATTAACTTTCCTCTTGAAAGCACCAGCATTTTGAGCACCTAAGGGTATGTTTTGTGGTTACTGTTCTGAGCACCACTTCTAATGATTGGACTGATTGTTGTTGAGGAACATCTGGTCTCAGACCTGCTGACGAACCTATGTGACATTCTACACCAGACAGATCAAACAGCACGAGCCAACATGATTTAGTCTAGTGCTGTCTCTTTTATTTATAATCCGTAGCCAAGGACTGTAACCCACAATGGTTTTACTGCTCAATTTTAGCACAGCAGTCACAATATCCAGTTCAACAGTGATAAAAGAAGATTTTTCAGTTTTAAAATTATGGGAATAAGAGGACAACTGAGTAAAAAAAAAGAGGATCCTGCCAAAGGTTACAACACAGTGTGCGACAAATTAATGAATTCACCACTCAACCAAATTATGTGATTACACCCAGATCCCACCACTTCTCTGCAAACACTGAGGAGAGAGAGGAGGGCTCGTGTTAACATCACAGACACAATGTCTTAAAGATCACAAGGGGGAAAAATTACAAAATGTACTCTAGAGGATAATAATTTTCACTCGACTGGAATTTTAAGAAGAAAGAGAAGACAGAAAAGAGCACTGAATAAATATATAATATTAGCAATGTCACACACCTCGAATGTCCTTATCAATAAATACCAGATTTAAGTCCACACAAACCCAGGCAACTGTGTTCACTTTTTAAGCAAGTCAAAAAAACAAGACAGTTGATTCATTTTTCCTTCATCTCTCATTATGTACCTTAGAGGAAAATATCTGGCTTCTGTTGTCAGCTGTTCAGAAACACATTTAATTTGCAACAAATTCTATTTTTCTAAGCTATAAAACACAACCTCTTAATACACTGTACAATGTTGAAGCTCAAACTATGGCTTATTGATGCTGAACAGCATATGTATGTTTAGATAGATATGTGTTGAATCAGCCATAAAGGTCTAATACGCCCAATGCAACCTCTTAGCACCTCCCACTTACACATCTATTTCCCGATCTTTACTTGTCTCACAATAAATACTAAAAATCCAACAGTAGAGGTAAATAAGAGATTTTGGTTGCAATTCTGTTGAAAACTGCAGCTTGTTAAGGATCTTAGCAGTTTTTTCTTTCCTCTCTGCGTGAAAAGTGAAGACAGATTTTTACTCCTCCCTTTAGAAATGGTTTATGGGATGCCATCAAAAGCTTTTAACTGCATGTATGTTATCCAGAGCAAATCAAACGGCCTGGCACAGAAGGGAGCGGCTGACTTGTGCTCTCCATCTATGTGTCTAAAAGCAATTAGTGGCCCTTAGAGCTGGGATGAGTTGCTCAATGCCACATAGCTGAAACTGAAGCCACACAGCGCGTAGAATGTCCCTTCAGGACATAAAGACACAAATACAGCAGATGTGTGTTATTTTCTCAAGCTTGTTTCTTTCATTAAAACCAGATCCTTCAAAATGACAAAAACCCACATCAGCTCTTGTGAGTTGGGAGTTGCACTGTGCTGAAGGCAAAAGCTTTAATTCATGATTCCCACTTGGTTTTTTGTGGGGGAAAGCATGCAGTGTTGCTCAGACAGGGAAGCAGAGATGGACTGTGTATGTGTCAAGCAGGGAGCCTGGGGCTCTCCCACACACAGTCCATTATAGGGCACCTTGAGTCTCTCTTTTGGGAAAGGCTCTGGTTAACATCTGGAATGATGTTTGTGGTCATTGGAACTGAAAGTATCTGCCTCCCTCTTTACAAATGTCTGGCTCTGGGTCGTGTGAGTGCAGCTTCTTGGACTGGTTGTGACAGGTAGACAGAGACTCCAGCACTTCCACAATCTGATACTTAATTTCTGTTCTGTAGAAATTTGTGTACCATTTAAATGCAATTGTACAACTAAAAATCACAGAAATTGAGTTGAATTTGCCATTCTTCCTTCACTCAATACTATCCACAACCACACATGTGCTAATCTATAATGAACAAGTGCTCTTGACCCATAAAGATTTCCGTTATTGGCCTGTTTGCTGCTTGCTACCAAGGCCTACTTCAGTGCCACCAATTTGACGCCAGGCAGATGATCTTGGCTGCTGCTGCATTGGTGCAGCTGGGCTTGCGTGGCAGCGTGCCATGTGAAGTCAAATGTAGCAAGAGAAGAAGAGAATACACAGATTAAATGGCAGTGAAGTTTCCTCTTTTGCCGAAAAATGTGTACAACTGTAATTTTTTACATGCTTCCATTTTCCTCATTAGGTATACTATAGGTTCAAGGTAGGTCCTCACCTCACCTGCTTTCTGTTAGCCACAGTGGACAGCCAAGCACGACAGTCCTGATTACCAGGGCTGTTTTCACTTCAGTAATTGTCTGTTGGCCACTAGGATCATAGGTCAAAGAAAGTCTTGCTTCACCTAGTATCTGGGGGGAAGATAGTAGGACACTGGTCACTTCAGACTTCATTGGAAGCACTCTCTAGAACTATTTTCTCCATGTCTTACACACACACACACACACACACACACACACACACACACACACACACACACACACACACACACACACACACACACACACCTTCTTTTCAATTATGTTCAAGTCTTTCTCACTTTGTCTCTCCCTCCCCCTGTCTTTTCTTTCCACTACTAAACCAAGGCTAAGGGATCAGGGAATGCTGGGGGGTTAAAGGGTGGAAGGCCAGCTCATTAGTGGCTCTCAGTGCAAACGGCCGGGCACACATGGCTCCACTGACGCAGCCTAATTACCTGACCAGGGGATAGATTGTACTTTTCAGCCAAAATCAGCACCAGTCCTGGTCCAAGGATACAGAGAGAAGCTTAGCTGAACAGCTTAAATCCCCAATCCTAATACATGAGGGAATACTCTTTGATAGACACTGTTATGTGCTGAGGTGTGTGTGGGTACATTCATATAAGTGTTTGGCTGTCAGTATATACATTTTGAGCTAATTCCCAAACCGCACTGTTGGCCAGCTGTCCCCTGTTTGCTCCTAAAATCTGGTGCTACTTAAAACTACCACAGTGCTGGCTCAATCAGTATTAAATTTGATGGGCTATACACATCAGCTTCCTGTACGGGTGCAAGTGAAGTGCTCTAGTATTTCGTGCCAGAGTGTAATGGGTCTACTTCCCTGGTATGCGCTAAGATCCTAACCCGCCACCGACACCAGCATAGTGTTAGGCTTTCCGCTCTGGCGGCTGCATGAGGATCTGTATTTGGCTCATTTCTGTTTGCAGCTAGTTTTTCCATCCTGTTCTTTTCAAGCCATAACTTCACACATCACAGCTTGATATGTCTTAGACTCAATGATGAAGTCTCGAAAGAGCAGATCCAGACCCCCAAAACAAGACTGGTTTCTCAACTCTGATAACAAGCTCAAAAGACCAAAATGGGAATGGGAAATCTGGAATTATTGAAGACCGTGCACTGCTGGTGTTGAAATATAAACCATTATTAAAAGTTTTATGTGAAAAGATACCCAGACTTTAATATAGCTACACTTTGTTATGAAACTAAAGCTAAGAGTGGTGGCACTGCAGAGCACAAGCCAAACCTCTCATGTGAATGTCAGAATGTAATGTCCTCATATCCTGATGTATAGCATTCACATGTCAGGCTTGGCATATATATAGTTCAGCTGTCAGCCTCTGCTGACAAATGGCAGATAGGGGAAGGCCACACACTTTATAAAAAAGATTGTAAAGGATGTTATTTTAGCTGCCAAACATGAATCTAGGGCAAACAGTGAGGTGGTAAATATGCAGAGGGCCTGAACTGTGTTTATAATACATACTCTGTCAAATAGCTTTGTGGCTGCAGTGCTGTGTTATGCTCAATTCAAGGTCGTTTTTGATTACACAATGTTCAGGTGTCACTGTTATAAATGTTTTCAGCAAAACTTCAGCCTTTATTTGTTTAATTTTGGATGCTGAAAACCCACAAAACCGGTTCTTGTCAGCTCCTATTGATCATTGTCCTGTAGGATAAACTAGCGGCTCCGGAGAGGATTAACCTTTCATCAGTATGGTGACTTGAACTATAGTGCAGCCTCAGAGTTGAATATAGGCTTGTATAATTAGCTCTCTGCAAGCCTTCTCCCGCACTATTAGCCATCAGTGAACCACTTCAGGAAAACACATAGTTACTTATTCTAAACCCACTGTTTTTTAAATGAAACTGTTGCATCTGTTTATAGGCACCTTGCTGCAGCACATGCATGAAAAGTATGAAGACACACAGGTGATAAAAGCCATTGTAGTTTTGGCATTAGTTACCAGGGCCCTAAGGCTGATGTATTTATTGCTGCTGTTCACAATAACCAGCCTTCCAAAGCAGGGTGTGCCCTTACAAGCCCAGTTTTGGGACCTCATAAACATTTAGGCTACGGAACAAATCGCACGTCACACACTGATGTTGAATGCTTACCTCTTACTGTGGAGGCTTTATGATAGTTCAGGAAATTCAAGGGTGTGGCTTGGGTTTGCTGAGCATTTCTGATTTTTCTGTATTCAGTATAATAGGCTTAATGCTTCAACACATTATCATGAAGTGATAGAATAGAGAGACAATAAATTTCATGCCATACGTGCATATATGCAACAGTTTAACATATAGCTAGCTATATACAACAGTTAGAAGCATTTTTGCTTTGTCACATGGTTCATTTAGTTAAACTTTTTAATCTCTAAACCACAGTGGAAACACAGACAACCAATGGTCTGGAGGAAATTTTCTGGGTCTTTTAGTGTAAGCACTTTGATACGGTATAACGCCACCTGAAGTGTGACAAGAACCAAATTAACCATGGAGGTGCACACAAACTCAGGGTATACTCAGGGTAAAGTAAATGCTGCTGATTTAATTACTAATTAAATGTGGGTTATCGCTTAATTACAGAAGGCTACAACCAGACAACCTCAAACGTGTTGCCAGAATCAGTGGCTGGTCCAGCAGCCTTGGTGTTCTGTAGGGAGCTTTCTGCTGTGCATACTGCTGACTCCCGCTAACCAGAGCTGGATGCAGCAGCTGCCCATCCATCTGTGGCAGAGTAGGACACAGGGGTAGTAAATGGAGTGGAAGGAAGGTTGGCAGAAGTGGTAAAGCCTCTAAGTGGTAGTTGTGGTCTTATCTCTGTATCTATGTGTCAACAGGCCCAGAGTTTGATCAGTGATGCAGACATGGATGTCACAGCGTCAGAGACCCCAGTCACCACCATGACCACCACCAGCAGCAGCAGTAGTAGCAGCAGCAGCACCCTGACACCCTGCAGACTGAGGAGCTCCAGCCAACCGGGACTCCCAGCACCCATCTCCAATACGTCCACCTCCCCCTCTCCTTCCTCATCTGCAGCCTCCTTCTTCATTAGGTAAGCACCTCCCCCATTCCATCAAATCACACCCGTGTGTCGAAATTACAGCTAAATTTGATTAAGTCATTGATGTCAGATTGTGGTGATGACTGTTTGTGCGAGCATGTGCACAGTGCGCACCTGCACGTATTCAGGCGACAGCGTGTGTAGGTGTACATGAGGAAAGATCCACAGGAGATATGCACAGACTCGCCAGCCAAAGGTCGTCTTTCATGGTGTTAACTTCAATGTGGGGCACCCATTCGAAGATGTTGTTCTTGCTGTGCTTGAATTATTGCACGCGTTTGAGATATGCATCATCATCAGACTAAATGAACCTTTAGTACAAGCACCAATGCCCATGAATGGATAACATACATACATAATTCCATATAAGGAGGGTGTGTCTCACGAAGGGGCTTAGGTTAAAGTCAACTATTGTCCTCAGGTATTTCATGTTCTGTTTTTTTTTTTTTCTTTTTTCAGTTTCATTTTTAGATTTGGCAATTTCAGGCGTCTACTCACTAAATACTCCTGGAGCTTGTATTTCAGTGTCTATTTCAGACCTTGTGTATCTAAGGCTGAGGGAGGTTCTTTTAGCTGTGCTTGGCTCTTATGTTGTTGTTACCCCGGTGAATACATCACCCTCTCCAGGCTGGTGCATGGCCGGTGCAGTGTGCTATACTGTCATTGATAAATTCCCTGGCAGGCTGGTCAGTGCATACATTCCCTGGCCTCGTCTCTCTGAGGAGTGCTATGCTATAATGAATGTTGATGAAAAGGAAAGCTGGCTGAGAATGATGAAGAAGAATGATGCATAGGACCATTGAAACTCTGCACCACAGGAGGTGGAGAAATCTGGTGAGGAGACTTGTGGAGTGTGACAGGAAACCCATAGGGGATCAATGCTTAGCTTTTCTTCAGGCAGCCCAAATGGGGTTCTTCTTGCCAGTTTTACCAGGGAAAGAGTTTATCAGTGGAACCATGAGGCCTTTCCTTTGGTTGAGGGGACTTTCCTGATCCTCTACTTAATATGCAACTTCCTGTGTGTCCTGATTCCCTGCACCGTGGCTGCACCACAGTGAGGTACAGCATAATAGTAGATAGGGTTAATTCATGACACTGATGTATTAGTTGCAATGTTTTCTTTGGAGCTGAGCTCAAAAAGACTAGGATAGAGCAGTGTCTGGCCAGCTAGTGTGGGCTAAATGCAGGAAAAAAGAGGGAGGTGGACTTGTTTTTTCCCCTGCAGTGTGTTCTGGTGGGGCAAAGGGGGTGGAGGTGGAAGTAAAGTGAAGGGCTCCACCTTTTGTTTTATCCCAAAGATAATGTGCTGCCAAGAATGCAGTGTTTTACTTGGCCTGAAGAAATACGATGATTTAAACAGCATCACATTCCGCAGATACAGAAAAGGGTGGTGGAGATGCACTGGGCTTGATTTCCAACACACCCACATCCTGGCCCTTTGCAGCTGTTGCCTGCAACAGGAATATCATCATCATCATCATCATCCATCATCATCATCATAATCTTATTGTTGTCTCTGATCTCTTTTTGAATCACTGCTCATCAATACTAAAATGTCCTTAAAAGATGGAAAAAGACTGAGTCAATCAACATATTTTCTTGGTTTCTCACTATCCTGATTGTTCTTGAATTAGAAAAAAAGAGAGAGTGAGACAGAAATGAAATTAGCGTCCTTCATCTGTTAGCCTTGATTGAAAACCCATATCTGATTAGTATTCCTTTTTGTTCTCGAAAGATACAATTAGTGGGATGCATGTTTAAATCCTGGGAGCCCAGGACGTAGGAGCAGAATAACCAAACAGCACTTTCTACCCCAACGGAGTGGAGAAGGCTCCTTAGACACTTGTCTGACATTCACTAACACTGTTCCACCCTGAGATGAAATTTTAATTAGAATGCAATTAGAAAGACTCTAGCTGCTTTAGCTAGTCTGGTGCTGAGAAAAATTAGAGTGTGATGAACGAAAGCCATTCATTGTTTAATTTAACATTGGAAAAACAAGTCAACCATTCAGTTGGTTAAAAAAAGGAGTTTAATTTGTTTCATTTAAAATGTCTACTCAGTTGAGAAAATCATTTCAGTATAAATGACAGTTTTACTGTTATATAGCTGAGCAGGTTAGTCACATCTTAACCAATTCCCCTTTTAAGAATTAGTCAATTTTTTAGTGAAATTAACCATTTTTTTCTCCGAAAAGTATTCAATTGTATTTTTAAGTTGATTAAATCTTCTAATAATGGGTTTTAAATTATAAGAATGAAGCATTCAGGTTGAGTTGGTGAGTTAAAGGTCACATGAGAGCAGCTACAGCAACAAATCACTGACCTATTTCATTTTAAAGTAATGCTTTTATTGCAATACATAATGCATATTTTATATATAACTTATGTTAATTAAACATTTTGCAAGCTTGTCTTTAAGTATTTTTAATGGTGATTAAATTAATATTCCTCTTAACACATCATCATTTTAGAGAGCAAATCATTAATTTGGGGGGAGTAGTTTTTAATTTCAGTTCAGATTTGCACACATGAATATTAATCCTTGCACCTGGCAGACTGTGTGGACTAATGAGAAACCTAAGGTGTGCTCACACTTCAGTATTGTTGCCCTCAGATGCCCTGCAACAATGAGTACTCTCCTACAATGTTCGTATTTTCAGAAATTACACAATGTCTAGTCACACACTGTTTCTCTCCTAAATAAGATAGTACTTCTGGCAAATTTCTCTTCCAAAACCCTTTCTTCATTCTGCTTCCTGCTCTTGGTAATTATGGAAAATAGCCTGAAACAAAGATGACCCCAGGTCAGTAATGACCAATTGGCAATTAGACTGACTATACAGTCGCAGGAAGACATGAAGAGCCAAAGGTCAAACTCTGACCGGATGGTGTATGTATGTGTGTGTGTGCATGTGTGCATATTATTATGGGTGCACGAGAGGGGCAGGGGTAATGAATTTAGAGCCATGTGTTCAGCTGACTAGCACGTTAAGCACTGATTGCCTTGTGACAGAGCATATGATTAGTGTATTGACATGGTGTTGTGTAATGAAACCAGGTGGAGCTCGCAGCAGGGTCTAGACTGTGTGGCTAACTGCCGCCTCTCTGATCTGTCTCCTCATCTTTCTGTTCCATTAACACCTGCTGATTGTGACAGTGTATTTATTACCCACTAGGCCCATGGGATTGCTCACTGCACACCACAGAAGAGAGACGTAGACTGCTCAGTTTGTGGCCCCGGTATGTTATTTCTGCATGATAGTATCAGACCGTGTCCATGGGCTATTGTTGGTCCCTTGTTTGTGTTTATTTGGGGGGAGGCTAGTTCCTCTGTCACATTGCTACCTCATACTAATCATACACAGGAGAGGGACCATTTACACACTTTAAAGGGAGATAAAGACCTTGGAGACAGAACAGGAGTTGAAAAGTCATTGTAACCTGTGGAGGTGGCACACATTCTGGCAGCCATGCTGTTGCAAGGGCAGGGCAGACAGCTGTTTGCAGGAATGCAGCCCTGGAGGGGTGTCAGGAGGAAGTGGTTTTATGGTCGTCCATCGCCGCCCTGCAGCTGCTGCCCAGGTGAGTGTTTGTGCAGTAATGACTGTGATTGTGGAGAAGGAATCCTCCTATAATTGTGGCAGCAGGGCCATTTAGCCTCCGTTCTCCTGCAACACAAGACCCTGCCTTTGTGTCAGCACTCGCTCTGCCCTTCATCCCCCAGGCCCCGCTGAGTAACCATAGAAACAAGTCATTAGCTTGTGGGAATAAAATGCGACTGATTTTTCTTTCAAAAGTGGAGATTGGAAATCAGGAAGTTGAAATAGGCCTCTCAGCAAGGTTGGAGTATAATTTAGTCAGAGGGAGGCCCCGGCTCTTATTCGACATGCAACAGTATGTTGTTCAAGTGGCTGTTCACGCTGTTAATAACACCTGTTGGATGGTTTACTGAACTCCATTGTTCTAATAGTTTATAATATAATTGCTGAATTTTCCATTAGAGTCTTGGCTGCCACATACTTCCTGTTTGTTTGGTGGTTGGAGTATTTATTGCTTGAGGAAATGAGTAGGGTTACTATAGGTAATCAAAAATAAAACAAGTAGTGACTGAAATGATTTTATTAATCTAAATGAAATCACAAACATGAAAACTAAGTAAAAACTGAACAGAGATGAAGATTGAGTTTTCAGTTTTAACCTCAAACTCTAACTTTTGGTTTAGCTTCAGATGCTATTAAATGCTAGTATCCAAGTTCTGCTATGGATTGAGCAATGAAAAGTTGTTTATGATGTTAGAGAAACATTCAATTCTGTCCCCACATAAGAAGTCTTCCATGAGCTACTGTATGTATTTGGTGTAGAGGGCTATGTTTTTTCAATATCAGCACCTTGACTTCAATACCTTCAATACTTTAGCCAATTTTAACAAATATACTGATCATGGTGCAAAGTTTTAGACACTACAATCATGATCTTAAAGGTGCAGTTATTCTCCTTAGTTTTATCGTGTACTTGGCACATGGTATCATCATTACTATCTTCTAAAGGGCACCGTCAGCCTTTGTAAATCTAGTAACTTCAAAATAAAAAGTGCAAAAGTAAACTTTTAATTCCAGGCCTGTCCAGGGGTTCCTTCTGCAGGGGTATTAGGTATTCAGCTCCACTTTTCGTAACACTACTACGTACCAAGAATAAAATATCTTTGCACACTGTTGGACCTTTAAAATGGTGCTTTTTTTTTTGTAAATTCTATTTGATGTCATTCACTCTTCCATCTGATCTTTTTAAACTTCCATAAATCAATACTTTCCTCATAATACAGCACACTATAGGAACTGCATTTACAGTACAGTATAGTGTGAACCATAAAGAGAGGCCTGAGGCTGACAAAGCAGGACACTGCTGTGGCGGGTTTGTGCTGGGACTGATAGCAGGGATCTGGCAAATACGCAGGGGAGATTATGTGGAGCAAAAGGATCTACTGCACGCGCTGGATCTGGCTCACATGGCAAAGAGATAAAGATACGGAGTGGGACTGTAGCTATCTGGGACGAATATGTTTAGAAATGTTATCATTCTCAAAGCGTGCTCAGACTGATGCTCCATTCTGACAGCATAAGGCACAGGAGGTCTGTACCCGTGGAGAAGAATATTGGATTCACTACCATGGGAGTCAAGTAAGTTACATTGCACTCAGACAACAGTGAGTTCACTTGACTGTGTGTTTGTGGTGTATGTCTAGGCAAATGTGTGTTTGTGCATCTGTTTTTGAACATTCTGCTCACTGAGCTGTGCTGTCTATTGTTTTTCTTTTCTCTAGATTCCCCTCTTTCCTTGTTGTCATCTTATCTTTCTTTCTGCGTCGCTCTCTCTCTCTCTCTCGTTTCTGCTTTGTGGAATGTGCAGTTTTGTGCAGTTGGAGTTGGACTGTCTGCTCCCTGGAGGTGAGAGGGTAATGGTTTTGTTGTCAAGCCACAGTGAGACAGATTCCTCTACCAGAGCAGGAGTGTGAGCAGAATGTATAGGATAGCAGAAAACACTCTGGCTCCATTTTGAGGAAACAGTCGCAGTGGAGCTAAACTGTTAATACCACCTTAACCTCCACATCCTGACAAATGACAACTGATTCATATCAATGTGTTGAATCTGAATAACACATGTCCAGGGCAGTGAATGGCTCATCAGAAGTATCACGGGTGGTAGAGGGGATGGTTACTCTCTGGCATTTGTCTTTGTTTACAGTTGGATAAAACACCAGCTGGTACTTTCCTGTCATAATCAGACTGATGGGACTAATGGCTGCCTCAGTGCAGTGGCTGACACAGTGGCAGCAGCTGAGGCCGTGATGGGGCTGCAGCCTGTGGATAAGCCCAGGTGCGACTCTTGTGCTTGTCAGCCTTGGCGCCGCCAAAGCTTAGGTGTTGATGGAGTGTCAGCCTGGCGTTGCAGCCTCAGGGATCTTCATCCTCAAGTGGCAACATCCCACTACCCTGATCCACTCTCTCATTCACCCTCAGACAGTAATATGCTGACTCTCGGTGACTCATAAGTCTCCATGTTTCTCAACAGTTTTCTGACATGATGATACAGATTGTATCTCTGCTGTACTCAACATTACAATGGAGGAAACTGTGTTCAGCAGCCTGGGTGACACTGTGCAAGTATAGGGGTATATCTTGGATATCATGTGACATTGTGTTCGCTGCAGTTCATATAATCTATTTCAGACGGATTTGCTGCACAGTTGGTCTTATCTGTCTACTGTTGGGCTGTGCAACATTGTAATATGCGCTACACATCTACACTCTGTTGTTTATTTTGTTATGTTGCATATCACACTATCATCATTTGGAGCCCACTTCATATTCTTTAAGAAACGACACCAGCCAACATGGAGGGGGAGTGAATGTGACACAGATTAGATTCATGGTGAACATGAGAAAAAGTCCAACTGGCAAAGACAAGATGAGGAGGTTGTTTACATATTGTACATTTGTAACTTTTATACTCATATTTTATATTGCGTTAAAGGCTTAATAGAAAAATTGCATTAGAGTTTTTAATAAAAGGAGAGAAATAGTCAAAAATCTAACGTGAGTAAGTATTCAGTATGAGTAAAAATTCACAGATATAGTCGATCATGATATGTATCAGTATCTGGATATAAAAATAGATTCGATCATATCACACAACCCTGCAGTGGTGGATTCCCTTGCCTTACTCTGCGTGCCTGTTTCTGCCCAGGGATACGATAATATGGTGTGATAGTGTTGTGCCCTCTGTAGAACCGCAGTGATGGGCACTGCTGTGACGGAGAGAGTGGAATCACTTGAGGCTGTCATCACAAATGGCAAACAGCTCCAGTGATAAGGAAAAGAAAAGCAGACCGTTAGGGGCAGCCTGCAAGAGGGATAACCCTATGGCCTTTCCCCATGCTCCCTCAAATAACTCCCTGAGTCAGGAAGTCTCTGGCCCACTCACATAGCCCGG
>JAPSES010000105.1:8933365-8957956 GCA_029822895.1 Maxillicosta whitleyi | reverse complement strand
CACTACCGCCCCCATTTCTCTCTCCGCGTCCCCTTCACAGCGTTCTTGTTCCAACCCCCCCCCCCCCAACTGTGTCTCAACACCCCTGTTGAAAAACACTGCCTTAAATTAAGAACCTTCAGAAATAACCAGTTGATTAGTAACCGTATTTAATCACATTTTATTTTTATTTTAGTAATTTTAACAGTAATGGATTACAATCACATTCATTTTTGTTTATTCAATTTTGTGGTGCTGTTGAATGGAACTAATCCAACAGATAGTCTACAAGTCCTTAGGAGGGTTTAAAGTGTCATAATTCAATACCTAAATTTAATTAAAGTATTATCTTTTCTTTAAGTCATTAAATAGTCACAAATGTGAATTTGTGAGATCTTGTTTGCCATAAATTATCTGTCTTTATCCATTTGTTTTTACGTAAAAGTGTTACAAAGCTCATTTTTATATAATTGCACTTACCTGTTGGCAAAAAGAAGATTCACCAAACTCACTCTAAAAAGCATATTCATCAAACTACCGCTCACATGGAACTACATATTTAATACTTACCTCTATACCCGCAATGCTACAGTAAGAAATTTGAAAACTCAGTTCTAGCTTTAAATTCGACTGCAAACAATCCCTAAATGGTGATTTAAAGCATTCCATTTCTGTCTGGTCCTGCTAGACACCCCTTTGCACAGCAGCACATGGCACAAATTTTAAAATAAGCCAGTTTCATGTGACTTAATTTGGATGCACAGAAAAGCAAAGGTCAGCGCATTGTAGCAAGGACGAAGGAAAAGGTTACATGATATATCAACCTGCTTCATTACAATACTGAGCATGCCAAAAGGTAGGTGGCCATGGATTTTATTTTCTCTTTTTTTGCCTCTGAATTTAATCCAGCAGAGTTCACATAAGGGGCACTGTGTCAGAAAGAGAGAGGCAGAGAGGACTGTGTGTCTCTGTGTGTGTTTTGCGCTGAATGTACTTTCATCTGGCAAGTCTCACACCCACTCTGTCTGCCGATATGTTGTAGTAGGCACTCTGCAGCCAAAGCAGCCTTTCAAACAAGACTGGCTGGTCGGGGGCTGAGGGGGCTTACTGGTAAATTGGCAGCCTAGGGAATACAGGGTACTCTAACCCTGCATTCGCCCACTCACATGCTTTCATTCCCCTTTTTACCCTTGACCATTGACTGACTGCACTCTTTCACGCTGGCCAGTATAAATCTGTCTTTCTAAGATGTCATCTGTTCATTGTCTGTCCTCCCTGAGCTTTCCGAGCATCACTCATTCAGGCAATCCATCCTTGTGCTCTTAAGTATATCCTTCCTTATCGTGTGTCACCGCTCATGATGAATAATACTCTCATTCATCTGGCTAATTACAGTCTCCAACAAAAGCAAGAAAAATACAAATGTGCACAAGTGTATAGTTCTATACACATGAACAGAGAATCACACTCATGCATGCATGCACTGTAGGCATACTAACCAAATCTGTTTGAAGTGAGGGACCCTAAAAGAAGAGAGGGCTCCTGTATGCATTAAGTATTCATGTGACGTGTGGAGGGGTGCATGCATGTGTGTGCGTCAGGGTATCTAACAGACAGAGTGTGTGTGCGTAGAAAGAGAGTACTCGCAAATTGCGCCGCGAGCAGCCAGCAATCGAGTACTGACACCTCGTCTGGCAGTCGGAGGGAAAAGGGGTTGGGCTGAGGAAAGAAAGAAAGAGAGAGAGAGAGAGAGAGAGAGAAGAAGGCAGGGAGAGGAGGGAGTGTGTGTTAGAGAGAGAGAGAGAGAGACGGCAGGACAGCTGCCAGCATTTCTCTGATAGCAGGAGAAGGACCGAGAGGCGGAACAAGAGTAGAAATTCTCCTCATTCTCAGCCACCCAAGAAAATCTTCCAGCTCAGCCAGGCGTGTTGGTTCTCTCCCCCCTCCCGCCTGTAAGCAGAGGAGACTCTGGGAAGGACCTGGGCATCAAGACCTGCAGCCACTTACAGCAGACACGCCACAGTGGATTAGCTGAATGAGAGAAAACCATGCAGCCTGTGGGAAAAATGCAGAATTGGATGTAAAAAAAAAAAAAAACAGAGAAAAAGGAAAAGTTGAGCTGGAGAGCCAGCTGTTGCTGGGTTTTTGCTTCACTGAACTGAGGCTGAACTTTTGTTGGCGAGAGGGAATGGAAAGAGTTAGAGGTTCTTTAGTGGTGCACGATCAGTGGAGATGCACCTCCTCATCCTGACCTCCTCCTTGGAAGCTCCCTGGACCACCTGCAACCCCTCACTGTGAACCTACCGCTTTTCCTGCAGGGTACTCATCCTGTCTGCCATCCTCCACCCTGCCCTACCTGGAGCTTGTTCCATTTAGTTACTATGGTGCCCACGCCTCCTCCCTCTCCTCCTCCCTCCACACCCCTGGCTTCTTACAAACCTCTGTGAAATCAAGTGGAACCTTGATGATTACGATCGCAGCAAAGAGGACCCCCGTGCCCCAACTAGTGAGCAGCCCCGCCTCGCTCTCTTCTCAGTAACTGTGCCGGTGTATCAAATGTACAAGTAATGGAGAACACTGGCAACGCAGACATGGACCACAAAGTCGAACTCTATCAGTTGTCTGTTTTTTGACTATGAGCACACACTAGATAATGGATTGGAAAGAGCTGTAAGTACACCATTGCAGCATTTTCTCACTGGTGCATGATGAAAGGAGCCTTTTAGAAAAGCGCAAATGCAGTGTGTCTGTGTGAGCATTTTGTACAAACTTAAATCTGACACTGACTGAGTACATGCTTTACAAGACAATTTCTTTCCCTTCAGACCAAGTTGTTTAAGGAAACAGCTTCATTAGCATGGAGATTGGGAGTGAACAGGTGGACAAGCTGTTGTGGGCGAAGAAATCTGAGCCTCTCCTCAACGCCTATTTTCCAATGACTGATCATATAGTTGCAGAGTGGTGAAAGTAGAGGGAGGGAGGGAGAGATGGGGAGAGAAAGCAACTAGCAATTAATTTCCCTCTTGCTGTTTGTGCGGCTGTGGTGAAAAAAAGCAGCAGTGTCATCCCTTTTCTCACCTTCCATTCAAGAACACATGTGCACCATTGTGCATCATGAATTAAACCTCAAGGTTACAGGCTTGGCGTTGGATTGTGAACACTCCTGACTGGTCAGGACAATTATAAATCAGAATAGAATCCTTTCTTGCTGTTTTTTTCCTGATCTAATGGTGACTTCTGATGCCTGATTTATCTCTTTGCTGAGAGAGGAAAAAGACAGAATGAGGTGAGAGAGGGGGAGTGAGAGACAGAGTCATAGAGGCAGGATACATTCATCTTCAATGAATGTGCTGCGGATACCTCTCATAAATTGCCACAGTTCACACACACACACACACACACACACACACACACACGCTCGCACACTGCCACGTGTACTCCAGTGTAGTTTCTCCTTCCTTTCTCTTCACCTCACATTCATCTATTCCATCTCTTTTTCTCAGTCATACAATCCGTCTCACATGCTATCACACATTGGTTGCTCCCTAGGGAGAGCCTTCTCCTGTAGCCTTCTTGGATGCAATAATTATTCCATCAGCCGGCAGTGTGTTCCCTGATTGTGCTCTTGGGCTGTCGCTGCAGGGGGCATACAGTGGAGACTAGGGAGAGTGGAGGAGATGGGGTGGAGTGGAGTGGGGCAGGGGAGGCAGTTGTCACTCCAGGACGTAAGGAGAGGGGAGATGAGGGGGTTGTGTTTTGGCAGCAGCCCACACAGTCCTGTCCGGAGGAGCCCAGAAAACAACTAATGAGCTCAAGCTGGCCTTTTAGGAAGCCGCCTCTCTCCAGGATGCACGTAGATCTGCCCTGTTATGCATTTTCTCTCTCTCTCCTTTTTTTTTTTTTTTTTTTTACTTGCTTTCACTTCACCCATAAAACCCCTTGCTCTGCAAATTTCTCATCTTTTAATCTCCAATTTTCTTTCTTTCTCTGTGCCACTCATACTTTTATGTCGACAACCACCTCTTTGTCTTTCCTGCTTTTCTTTGAAATCTGACTGCTTGAGTGAAAAGCATTTGAGTGTATTTCAATTTCCCTGAGGTATTACTTTCCTCCCTGACCTTGAATTTCCAGCTGAGATGCAGTGTTAGCTGATCCAGGGCAATGCTGTACCTGGAACCACTCTGAGTCTGGCCACATTCCCTGAAGGCAGCACCAAGATATTGCTGTTCTTTCAGATGCAAGAGTTAGACAGAAACGAATGCATGTACTGGACTCTAGTTGGCCCTGTGACCAATCTGTGTCTCCTCAGCACTGACTCTGGGAGACAACAGGGCAGGATGACAGTGGATTTTAATTAGAGGACTGTCAAAAAGCTGGCTTCTGTTACAGCGCAGAGTGCAATATAGGTACCAGCACAGCGGAAGTGTACAGGCAGCTATTTGTCTGTCTAGATATGATTAAAGCAGAGGAGAGGTAAGGCATACCCTCCTGCCCTTCATTTAATGGTGCTGGGATGCTTACTCACAGTAAATGATTGAAACTCCTAACCACATCCACCACATTGTACACATTTGACTTAAGTCATGGATGAACATAATCTGTCATAATTACTTAGCTTCAATTGTAGAGATGAGCAGGATTAAATCCTAGAGGGCAGTGTTCCAGTCATTCTCACCTGTCGTGTATATGACAGTCGTTTTGTGTTTGAGCAAGATAAATGCATACATTTACTATGTTTCCCTGTTATGACAGCCTATATTTAATCCCTGATGGGTGTAGGGTTGTTGTTGGTAATCGTTTATCTTTTTAGATTTGCAGCTACTGTCAGTACCACAGAATGTTCCTGTTAGAGTGAACACCATATAGACTGAAGCCTTATTATAGTGGTGCAGGTTCAATTCTGGCTCAGACTATTTGCTACATGTCATCCTTTCTCTTCTCACCTTGGCTTCATCATGCATTTATTTATTTAGTGTTAAAAAGTAACATTTTTCAGTTTTTTTGGTAGGGGATGTGTTGAAGGGAAATTATATTTTATTATAACTATACATTTTCCATTCAAATCAATTGATTTAGACAGATATCAGTCAAACGTCAGCACGTCTATACCTTTTCTGTTTGAAAAGAGAAAAAAATTGATGAAAAGTTGTATTTTGTGGTGTTAACTATCAGCATTAAAACACTAGTATCATTAGAGTATCACACTTTTGTGTAATGGTTGACAGAAAATTCCTATGATTGTCCTAAGACTCTAAACCACAGGTGTCAAACAAGCGGCCCGGGGGCCAACCCAGCCTGTGGGATGAATATGTGAAATGCAAAAATGACACAGAAGATATTAACAATCAATGGTATAAAAACCATTTGACTTCAGGTTCTACATACAGACTAATTAGATCTCAAGTGGATCAGAACAAGTAAAATACTATTGGAATAACCTATAAAAAACAAACAAACAAAGAAAACCAAAAAACACAAATTTTCTCTTTGTTTTAGAGTAAAAAAAAAATTAAAATACAAAAAACAAATATAAACATAACATTTTTGAGGAGGAGTCAGTGCATTTTTTTTTTTTAACAATATTCTGCTTGCATAATTTCTAAACCATCACACCTGGCTCTTCAAACCTGCATTTTTAGGTTGCTCAGACTCAAAAGTCTGAAAATATAGTCCACTGTCTCAGTTTCCTTTGGGCCGATAATAATCTGATGTAGTGGCATAGTGTATCTTTCCTGCTGACTGTGTGAAACTTGAACGAGCTTGTTGACATTTATCTTACATTCCCAGTCTAAAAGCTTCACAGTATACCCTAAAAAATGTGAGTGCAGGCGTGAAAAATCAATAAACTTGTGGTTGGATGGCTCACCTGCAATAATCATCTCAGTAAACGAAATTTGCTCATGTATTAACTTCTGAGTTTATTACTAGATCCAACCTTTGGGCATTCTTCTTCTTTCTTTCAGGGCAGCTCAGAAGCTGAACCTGTCCTCCAAACGGAAGAAGCACCAGCCCTCACTGCTCCACACACAGGAACCTTCCATCTACCCCACCAATTTCAGTGGCATCCTACAAGTCTCGCCGCCCCCTGCCCCGCCATGCCTGCTTCGAGCTGTTTCCAAAGTGAAAGAAAATCCAGGGATGGGAAAGGTGAGAACAAACACACATCGGCATACACACAATGGACTCAAAAAGGTTTGCACATGCTCATAACACTCGTAGTATGTAAGCCTTCATTCTTTACTGCCCCACACACCCCTACACAAACACAGGAATACACACAAACCCCTATTTAAAGGGGAGAATGTAGAGTGGCGACACAATGGTCTGCAGGCAGTGTGCTGTCTGGTTCGGTCCATGCAGATGCAGTTAGATAAGCCTGCTGGAATGTTATGAATCCACTCAGTTTGTGAGACTAGCATTCCCCCACTGAGAACACAGAAAGATGCCAAAAACTATAATTCAGTAATCCATGGTTACACTTACAGCAAGGTTTCTAATTCCATTTTAGGTACAATTTCCAATGATGAAAGTCAGGCTGGCAGCAATAGGACAGTCATTAAACAAAGCTGTATAAACACATAGCTCTTCCTTTGTGGTTTATTGGGTATTGTTTGTCTGAGCTGACGTCCTGTATTCATAAAGCAGAAGTCCCCTAACAAGATTAGATCCCACCTGGATAGGAAGTGCTCGCTTCTGTTGCCAGGTATCCAGACGGTTGAGATTTTGCCACATATTGTAAATCTTCCATTGACACACAAGACTTCATAAAAACTGTGTCATTAACAAGCTTCCTCAAGCCCACACCTGAGATATATCGTACATCTGTGCACCTGAAAAAGCTGATTCTTTGAGTGGAAATCAAGATTTATGATACTATTATAGACATATCAGATTTCCTTAAAAGGGGATTTCATCAATTGAAATTTAGTTTAATAGCAACACCAGAGAAGTACAAAAGCGTGTGAATGCAGTTATATACATTTTTCTCTGGCTCAGGAGACAATTTTCAGAGTTGACAAAAAGAATCTTGGTGATGTCAGCATTTTAACAAATAGCTTGTATTACAAACTGTGGGTGTAGGGAGTAAGCAAGTAGTAGTAGAATGTGGGATTCTGCATTAAAGGAACTGTATAAACCAGGAGCAGTTACAATGATTTTGACATCAGTCTAGTTTTACTGCTGTTTTTATGTCATTATTTCTGCAGCCTGTAGCAAACACTAATTCATCGCCATACAGAGGCACTGAAAACACAAAATGTGAGATTGTTTGGAGAGTTATTGGCCTTCGACCTACTCTAGTGCCCTAAGCAAACATATCATTTGATCTCATGTACTTTTTCCTTGAAAGATATTACAGCTACAAAAATATTTTCTCTGAATGAAGGTTGTGGGTTTACCATGTTCATTTAATGTTTAGATGTCTGGTTTCATCAACTATATATGGGTCACTTCCATTTTTGACCTACACATGGTTCCTTAAGGCATAGATATTTGAGTGGGTGGAGGAATGCCAAGCTACACTAATGGATTTTGTGGGGGATCAGGGGACAGTGAAACAGGGGCCATTAGCACGGGAGTTGGAGGTGTGAAAATACTGTGGCCAATCCTCTATGGCCTTCAGTATCTGATCTCAGCCAACATAAATAAAACTGAGACATAAGCTAGTCTGTTAGCCTCTGTCTGGTAGATAGACTCAGCAGTCGTACATGTAAGTCCAGTTTAAATGTCATAGCAAATGTAATTTACTCAACATATGCACACGTCAGTCACGATAACAGCCCCCTGAGGAGTACAAAGACGGTTTGCATTTGGCCTGTGGAATCCAGGATAAATTCCCTCACTGAAAGAAAGGGATTTCCAGTGACATTGTTTCAGAGTACTGGAGCCTAGATCTGTAGCAATGTTTATATACTAGCCTGGGGAAGAATGGGCCTTTTGTGTACTTTTGGAGAATGGAGAGTCCCAGGCTGAATGAAACCGTTTTCTGTCAAAAAAGGGAAGGGAGTTAGCTATATTTTAAGGTTTTTATTTCAGTGGCTGGGAGGCATCACAGGTACTTTTTCAAGAAACCTTGAAACGACTCAGCATTGAGTTTCCTATCACATGTACTGCACAGTATAGAAACTGTTTAGTTGATATAGTGCTAGATGTATCACTAAGCACTGCAGGGAGTTGACAAGGACTGCAAAGACTGATAAACATATCCTAAGAGCCATTTATGTCTCCTGTCAGTCATAGCTATATTTTCACTGTGCCTTCGGAGAAATATTTGAGGTGTATTTTTGAATATCTGATTGCAAAGCAATATGGAGTTGTCAGGATTTCTAAAGAAGGTTGTGTTATAAAGCCTGACATGCAAAAAGCATGACCACACCCTCACAAACCTACCACAGTGCGTCTGTGAGAAACAGGAAATGGAGCAATTTCTTTGCTATTGTTTGTAAAATGGTACCATCATACATAACTGGCAAAATGACTTCACTTCTGTGCAATAACATTAGACTTGAATGGGCTTGTCAGAGCAGTCCTAAATCAGTTCCCTAGATATGAGCCATCATATTCTTTAGAATGCCATGCAGGCATGGTGAACTGTGCCATGAACTGTGGGATGTGTACTTGCTGCAATCTCAGCAGCTCCAGAAGGGAGGGTGTTGAGCGACCCAATATTGAGCTGCTGTTTTCCACGCACAAAAAGCAACAGAAAGGAGGGAGAGAAGGAGGCAGAGTGAGTAGGTGGGATAAGAGGGGGGGGCCATATGCTCCTGCACTCCCATGCTGGTGAGCTGCTCCTAGTCCAGAAAAACAACCCGCTGGAGGGATAATCCCCCAGCATGGCGTTTCACACACATTAATTTCCACCATTTTCTGCTATGACTTTCAATACACACCGTGCTGCCTTTCACTGACACCATTAGGCAATGTGTTGACCCATCAGGTTCCACAGTCAATGTGAGACGGAGTGTTTCCATGGAAACATTCAATGTCCATCAACTTTGACATAGTGGACGTGATGTAAATGCTAATTCTGAGCCATGCTCTCAGTTTGGATCCTAAATTTCCTTCAGAATACCTGCCTCACATTTCTCCCATTCCCTCCGTTAGTGCAATATAAGTCAAAGATTAAATCTACCCTGGTGTTTACCCCTCTCTGTGCTGAACCTGAAAAATGCTTTCTTACATCTGTCTGCTGATGTCTGTTTCTGCTCATTTTAAGGTTTTATGCTATCTCACTGTCTAATCCACCCTTTCATCTTTTTTTCTCTTTGCTTATCTGTATCTGTGTGGATTAGGTGAAAGTGATGATGCGTATCTGCCCATCTCTGGAGGCTACAGACTCCTCAGAGTCTCAGTCTTTCTTGAAAGTGGACAGCAGGAAGAAGCAGCTGACACTCTATGACCCTGCGTCCAGCCCACACTCCAGTTCAGCTCACAGGAGATCCGCCACTGTGGCTGTCCCAAAGATATTCGCCTTCGATGCTGTTTTTACGCAGGATGCCTCACAAGTAAGAGCCAGTGGGACACATACACTATTTATATGTGTGTGATTTTTTTTTTTTTTTGTATATGTTGTGTGTATGTGTGTGTGTGGAGGGGGGGTTAGTCTCTCAAGGGCAAAGGGGTGTCTTCATGCTGGCAGGGTGTGGCCAGGGGCTTAGAGAAAAAATGCCTGTCTTGGGTCAGGGGGCATTCTTACTAGTGTGGGCCTAACAGCTGACCCTTTTAAGCCCTCTGGGGAATGATTTGAATCCACTCCAGTTATATCTAACCTCTCAGTTCATAGAACAGCTATATCTAACCTTAGCCTGCTGTAGGCTTACCCACGGAGATCAAAAGCAAAGGTCACATATGTGTTTACTGTGGGGTGACTTAGGAGCACACGAGTTTGCTCTCTCCACAGTTTGGAAAAAACAGCATAGTTTTCAATGGAATGATGTGTCAATCAATGTTAAATTTTCCTTAAAACCTGAGCACAAGTATTTCATGTCATTCCCTGTAGTGCAGTTGTACTCTAAATAGCCAACAGAGTAAGAGAAACTGTCATCACTGGACAAAGGCGGCTGTCATTTTATATCATACCACCTACTTCAGGCAAGTATTTTCCTAAGTAAGCTGCTGATAGCCGGAGCCTAAATGTTGCTGCCGCAGAACTGAGGCCAAGCTGCTAGATTGTGCCGCTGGGACAGCACTGCTGGTGGCTAACAGTAACAGCAAGCTGTTCTGCTGTTAGAGGCCTTGTTTGCTGTGTGATGTATGGGAAGGGGCCTCTGCTGCAGAAGCCCTGCCCCAGAGGACCCATGCCGAAACAGATTGTAAAAATGAGCCACACGTCGCAGCAAACACAACCGCACACACTAGTGAGTGATGAAAAATACCAAAACATTAAAGTGATTTGGTGTAGCCAATGCCAAATAACACTTTAGTTTTTATGGTGTTATTTTAGATTCATTGTTCTTAGTACACTTTGCCTGTTTTGCAGTAGTTCTCACATGGAACTTGACTGTAAATGGACTGTTTTCTGTGTTTTTCCCAGGCTGAGGTGTGCTCAGGGACAGTAGCTGAAGTCATCCAGTCCGTGGTGAACGGTGCAGACGGCTGCATCTTCTGCTTCGGACACGTCAAGCTCGGTAAGCCCTTCCACTGGCAAGAGATTAAACCAGAGCCTTTGTTATCCAAAGAAAACTCTCATAGCTCTTTGTTAGCCGCACTTGATGTCCACAATTGGCTTAGTGGTGCACTGGGGTGAGTCAAGAAATGGGAGATTGGAGGAAAGGAAAGGATATGAGTGTGAGGTTGGGGAGAGGGGTAAAGTGCTGCATCAAGGCTCCAGGGCTCAGTCTGTAATTAAAATCTTAGTAATTGGCCTGCCCAGTGCTTTTAGACTGAAGGGCTTGTTCACTCTAATGCTACAGCTTTCACTATCAATAATTCTCTGCAGAATCACTGTATGTCCTTAAATTAAAGTTCGTTTTTTATTTGGAATGTGCTGCACATGATCTCTGAACACCCATACCAGCCATTAATAATACTTTTCATCAGTAGATGTTTAGCCCACAGAATACATCCAATAAGTGTATTCCTTTCTCAACTTTCCAGCTGTTTCAGACAGCAAGATGAAAGAGGGAAAATGGGCTGGGAAAAACATTTACATTTCATATTATGACCACACTGGAATATAGAGCAAAACACTTCTTCCACATCTATAGTTTTAGTAAAATATGCATGAATTTGCAGTCTTTACATTAAAGAGGCGTTAAGCTTATATATAATTATATTTAGCTTTTTTCTTTTGTTCAGACAAGGTTCAGTTTTTAGATGTTACCTGCTTGACAGTTTATACTTGTATATCTATTTATTTTATTATTTTTTTTTGGTATTTTTTTGGTACGGTTTTGTTTCATTTTCGTTATCAAATTCTGTAAAACTAGCACCACAGGGCAGGGAATAAATACTTGATTCATGCTATTTATCAGGGATGTGCATTGGCAGTATTGTAATATATTTTGGTCTTTAGCTGCCATCATGTAAAGAACTCACCACCACATACAGTAATAAGTGATTTACAATTATTTCAGTCACTCTAACACTTATGTAACACATCGTAACACTACTTTTTGAGCATGGTGTGTAAAAGAATTAAGCAATACCACAATACTCAAGAGTACTGATATTTTACACTGCTGGCTTTTTTGGCTTTTTAAGAGCTTTTTTTTCTTCTTCAATTGCATAGACAATATCATGAATTAGATGATTGTCTTGCAATGTATCAAGTGCCACAGAATAGTTGCATTCTTAAACCACTGTTATGGCCGCCAGCATATCATGATAGTATCATATCATGAGTTCCTATGCGATTCCCACCCTTTTGTTTAGACATACTGCATGTAGCTGGTATCTACACACAAGGCAATGTTTTCATCCCTTTCTCCCTCTCCATTTCACACGTCCTCAGGCAAGACATACACTATGATTGGCAAAGACAGCTCCACTCAGAGCCTCGGCATTGTGCCCTGTGCCATTTCCTGGCTCTTCAAGCTCATCAATGAGCGCAAAGAAAAAACAAGCACACGCTTCTCTGTGCGTGTATCTGCGGTGGAAATCTTTGGGAAAGATGAGGAGCTCAAGGACTTGCTGTCCGAGGTGTCCACAGGCAGCCTGCAGGACGGCCAGTCCCCTGGCATCTACCTGAAAGAAGATCCTATCTGTGGCACTCAGGTGAGATCACATACTTTATGAGGCACTTTTTCTTTGTTCTCTGATCCTTTCATTCTCTCTGTGGGTTGTACAGTATTAGTCTGTGTAGTCTGTGTGAGTATTGATCTCCGTCTATGATCCACCTCTTCCTCTTCCAAAGATGCTTGCCTTTTTCTCATGTGTATGTGTTTTTAGTCTCTCAGGACCTCCTAGTCCAGCTCTATCTTACCTGCCTCTGAAATCTTTGCTTTATATTTCCACAAAACCCATCTGTGGTATTGATGGCTTTCTTCTTACCTTTGTATTGACTCTCCTGTCAGCATCCATCAGCATCTATTAGCCTTGTACAGCACAATGAAAGTATTATTGGGGGATGGTTGGAGACTGTAGGTTTGAAGGTAGTCACAGGTGTTCCTGTCAGATGTTGTTTTTTTAGGATCTGTATAGACTCTGACTTCAAAGGCTGCACAGTCCTCTGAAGCTTCATCTTGCTCTTCCTCTTAACTGCTGTGCACTGTGTCCCCTTATGATGCCTCCACCTTCTCTCCCTTTTTGACCTCTTCCTTTTGCTTCTTTTTTTTCTGTATCTCACCACCATCATGAGTGACATCTACAGTGAAGAAAGTGGCTCTATCTCATGCTCCACCATTACCTCTCCTAATCCTCCTCCCTCTGTGTGCATATCTACTATTTTAATTGCCCCCGAGACCCAATCTAATGGGCAAGAAATGTGTGCCGGAGTCCAATTAGCCAACTACCCTCTCTTTTCCCTTTCCTGTGTACCCCACTTGCCTCTTTCACATCTCTCCTCTTTCTCAAGCCCTATGTGGTCTCTTTTCTCACCCTAACCTTCTTGCATATCGTTTCCTACCCCCACAGCTCCAGAATCAGAGTGAGCTACGTGCCCCGACAGCTGAGAAAGCTGCCTTCTTCCTGGATGCAGCCATTGCTGCACGCAGCACCAGCAGGCCCAATGCAGATGAGGAGGATCGACGCAACTCCCACATGCTGTTCACACTCCACATTTATCAGTACCGCATGGAGAAGAGTGGCAAGGGAGGAAGTAAGTACAGAACAACAACAGCAAGTCAGATATAGTAGATGTGTTGTTGTTGCCAGTTTGTGTTTATACATAAGAATAGTATATTTCTGTATTTTTAGATACATGCGTTAGAAGCACAGCCAGATCAGCGTTGAGCTCCATGATTCTTGTAAAATCAAGGGCTCTCAAAATTAACATGTTAAATTCACCATTATGATTAATCTGATTCAAAATTTTTAATGCAATTAACCCACCTGCAGCACAGAATGACTCTGAATGTCTCTGGTAATGCATTTCGGCAGTTTGAGGCAGCAGAACTAACCCATAAATATGGAAGACGCTAAACAGCACGTTGGCCCTCTGGATGGAAATATGAGGACAAAAAAAAAAAACAACCCAAAATGGAACAGTTGAAAGACATAAAGTATTACACACATTCTACAGGATGGAGTTTTCTTTTCACTGAAGCACTTCCAGCTTAAAATACCAGATTTATGTGAAGCATACATTAGTCCAAGATTCTGCTAGCATTACAGCTAATGTATTGCCCTGCTTGTGACAAACTCATTAAGTGCGTATATATATATATTCCCTTTTTTCTCATTCAAAATGAAAATAAATTAAATTAATGAGCTTATATATGAATTATATTTAAATGTGTTAAATGTGATTAATTGGATTTAATCCACAGCAACCATGTGATTAATGTGATAAAAAATGTTAATTGTTTGACAGTACTAGTAGAAACCTATATAGTCTATATAATTTAAGTATGTTCACGGGTGGCTCATATTTTAAAGATATAATGTGTAACATTTCCAAATTAAAATATCGAAAAACTGATCAAATTTGTAATATAGGTTGTTGACCAATGTTGACAATGTTCAACTGCAGAAAAGTACATAATTTTATTAGATTTAATGGCCTGCTCCCTTTTCCTGTGTCTCCATTTCCTCATGTCATTAGCTAACTTGCTTGTGTTTTCTTTAAAGAGAAATTTATAACATGAATATCCTGTATATCACTCAACACATTTTGATTAAACCTTTATGTCATGTGTAAACACAATTTCTCGGTGATAGACGTTTATCAGTAATCTCATATCCTCCATTCAGCATCAACTGCATCCTGTGCATTCAAGAAATATCATGAGTTAGGTGATGATGATCTGTGACTGTATTGTAATGTCTTTAAACATTTGTATTCTACTGTTCTAAATGAAAGTACGTACGTGGGAAACATACCCAACATTCCAAATAATTACAAGGATTTATAGTGGATTACATGGTTAGAAATGGGTTCTAACTAAAAGTAGAATAGAAGTCCTTCATTTTCGCATTTACTGTGGATGTGAATGATGTTGTTGTAGCTTCTGCAAGATTTTATTATGCATGTATTGCGCCTCAAGTTGTAGTGAATGGAGATTTGAAGCTCTGCTGACAAGACTTGAATATTTTTTCTGCTAGTGTTGCAATTACATCAGTCATCCACATAAAAATTGGTAATAGTATGAAGATTTATTTAGTGACAGCCATTTCCCTGTAGCTAAATTTTAAATCATTGGAAGAGGACTATATTTTTGTCTTAGATGAGTGTGAGCCTGTTTTTTGTTTTCATGTTTGACCAACAGAGTCTCCTTGTTACCCAGACATCTGGAGAGAATTTACCACTTCAGTGTGGGAATCTAGCTCATAAATAAATTACAAAGCTTTGACAGTCACCCGCCTAATTTAGGCTGAGCTGTGCCATTCCTGCCATCATCATCATACTGTGTGTGAAAAACTGACTTAGGGAAGGGAGTGTCTATGCTCACCTGGTTTCTTTTTGTCAATGCCGTAGTGTCAGGCGGACGGAGCCGACTGCACCTCATCGATCTGGGCAGCTGTGAAAAGGTCCTAAGCAAAAGCAGAGATGGTGGGGGTGGGTTGTGTCTCTCTCTAAATGCCCTGGGAAATGTCATCATGGCTTTAGCGAACGGAGCAAAACATGTACCTTACAGGTAAGAAAACAGTGAGATTTTGTTTTTTCATCACTGTGTTTCTCCTCTGTGAAGTTGTATCTATAACGAATTGTTTCAGACGAGTCGCTACATGCATTAGCCTCGCAGGTTTGTTCTGTGACTGCTTAGTTTGTTTAGTATGGCTCATACAGTAACCCTCATTGTTATTGCCTAACATTATATTATAGTCATTCATGTATGAAAAGATTAATGGTTTGTTATTAGGGATTTTTTTCTTTTCATCTTAAAGGTTAATAATGGCTTGTCATGGAGAGATTTTAACCCTAATTATTAAATGTGGCTCTTCATTTGCTAATTAATACAACTTCACTTTGTAGGGACAGCAAACTCACAATGTTGTTGAGGGAGTCCCTTGGAAACATCAACTGCAGAACCACCATGATCGCCCATATCTCCGATTCTCCCAACAACTATGCTGACTCACTCACCACCATTCAGCTGGCATCCCGCATTCACCGCATGAGGAAGAAGAAATCTAAGGTACACTGATGAACTGATTAGCAATGATAAATGTGGATAAAGACATTCATTATTAAATGTATAAACAATTTGCTAAAATTATTCCTAAAACAATTTGACATCACAGTAATTTGCAGTCTTATTACTGCCAAATGATCGCTGCAATAACTGTGACTCATGTGACGCTGGTAATTATATGAATATAAATTAAATGCACAGCAATTGTTATTTGAAATTATATTGAAATGTTGAAGTTATAGTAATTAAATTCCTAATTTGCATATGTCCCAGTGATTAAATTCAACATACATCATCACTTAAAATCTCAAAAATTTTCTTCCTCCTGTAATTCTCCAGCTATTAAGCAAACGCTTCTACAAATCAAGGATTAGTGATGCAGTAACTCAGAGCCAGTTTTTCTCAGCTCCTCAACATGTAATCAATACAACTGCCCAAGGAGATGTGGAATACATTCCCTGGGATTAAAGAAATATATGCTCCAGATAATTAGAGGGAATGACAGCATGTATTTATTTTGTTCCAGGCATTTTTATTATTATTATGCAGTCATCATCCAGCAATTTACATTATAGACATTAATTTCTGTGGTACTATTGACGTGCACTTTTAACCTTTAGATAAATATTGACTGGTAATGTCATAGAAATTCATATTTTCTCTGTGATTTATTTTACTGAAGTTGTTAAAAATTAATTTACTATAAATTGGATGGGTTTAACATAGTTTCATAAAATGTGTTTCTTTAATAATTTAAGAAGACAGAATCACATTATTGTTATCACTTAGTAAGCTCATTTTTAAAGCCCAAAGAATCATTTTTGTTTTACTCTTCTTTGTAGTATGCCTCCAGTTCATCTGGTGGGGAAAGCTCCTGTGAGGAAGGGAGGATCCGCCGGCCTCCTCACCTCAGACCCTTCCATCCTCGGACAGTTGCCCTGGACCCAGACCTGCCCTCTTTACTCAGTGACCCAGACTACTCCTCAAGTAGTGAGCAGTCTTGTGATACTGTTATTTATGTTGGCCCAGGGGGAGCAGCGATATCGGACAGGGAGCTTAGCGACAATGAAGGTCCACCTGCCTTTGTTCCAATCATCCCTTCCCTGAACAAGAAGAAGTCTGCAAAAGATGGGCCTCTGGACAGAGATCAGTTCTTTAAATGCAACACATTTGCTGAGCTCCAGGAGAGGCTAGAGTGCATAGATGGTAGTGAAGAACCTACTGCCTTTGTAGGAGAAGGCAAGCGCAGTCAAGCTAGCCCCAAAATGGACAAATCGAAGGAGAGCCAAGGCTCTGTATCACCAAAGACTGTTGCAAATATTTCTTGCACCCAAGAGGGCATCTCACCCAAACAATCTCCTAAATCTGTTGCCACACCACCATCCTGTAGTCCCAACGCTAAATCTAAACTGGACAACACCAAGAGGCAATGTATACCTGCAGAGAGGACTGTATCAGAGAGTGTTCAAAATGCATGCAGAACCAGTGCAGATGGTGAAAAGGCCTTGAATTCAGAAAGTCACCTTAGTTCAAACAAAGTGGCAACTTCTGCTGCAGCGAACTCTGAGCCTGTGGTGAGAGAGAAGGTGTACTACAACAGGAAACCTTTGCCAAAGCCTGCCCCACCTCCTCAACAAAGAGATGTTAATAAAGAAAATGCTGAAAATAATGAGGAACGATCAAGTACCAGAATGCCACCTGTTGGAATGAGCCACCAAACTGCAAAAAAGAGGGATCCTTGTACTTCCCCTCTGGTCCGAGCTCCAGTTGAAGTGTGCCAGCTGCGTTCTACATTAAGGGAAAGGTGTCTGGATCGGGATATCCTTAGAGCTACCGTCACCTTGCAGCAGCCTGTAGAGCTAAATGGCGAGGATGAGCTGGTGTTCACTGTGGTGGAGGAGCTGTCAATAGGCAGCATTGTAGATAAAGGTCGGCCATCCAGCATTATCAGCTTTAACAGTGACTGCTCCCTTCAGGCCTTGGCCTCTGGTTCCCGACCTGTCAGCATCATCAGCAGTATCAATGATGAATTTGATGCCTACACTTCAGCTGTGGGAGGAGCAGAGGTTAACATTGCGGTGGTCACACCCCTCCAAGAAGGATCAATGGAGTGTATAGATAGGAGGGGTTCATCTATCAGCTCTTGGCTTAGTGAGGTTAGTGTTAGCACCTTGGAAAGTGAAGGGGCTCATTCTTCGGAGGTCTTTCTTCCACAACTCAAACACATGGGACCAGAGGCCACCTTTTACTTTGATTCCTTGGATATGTTCCCCAGTGTGTCCTCTCCTAGAGATGTCAAGAACTCTTTAAATGACAGTGGATTTAGTTTTTCTGATCTAGACAGTGACAGTGTCGCCTCAAGCAAACTATCACTGACAAAGCACCCTCCATCTCCAGAATCAGCCAAAGGCTCTCTCAGATTCACATCTAAAATAACTAAAGCTCACTCACTTAGCTCCTCACAACTTCCACAGGGCCCATCCATAGTCCACTCAAGTCTTCCCCGGAAGATAAAACCTACCTCATCTATCTCTCATAGTAGTAGCAGTAGCAGCAGCAGCAGTAGAGAGCCACTAAGGCAAGAGACAAAGCAAGACGATCCTTGGCATCGCATGGGCAACCACGCAGAACCTCAGTATTCTGACTCCAACAACACCAGCAAGTTCCTCAGATATCCCCCAAGCGGCATTCCGTCAAGCAGAGTTGTCAACAACAGCAACAGTGTACCTCGCCCACCCAAGGTGCAGGGGTCTACCTCATCACAAAGGGTGGTTGATGGCTGTGAGAAATCAGCTTGTAAGAAATCTGATCCACCCAGCAAAATGCCTCAGTTGAGACGAGGTGCCACGACACTGGGAACCGTACCCGTGATCCACTCATCCCCAGAGTACAAGGGAATTCAAGATGCTATTGCATCTACCACAAGCCTTAAATTCTCCTCTTTGGGAAAAAACAACAAGGCTAACTCACAGAAAGTGAGCAACATCCCTAAACCTGGTTGCACCTCACCCCCTCCTCCTCCAGTGAGAAAGTCCAGTCTTGACCATAAGACTAAAACCCTGCTCCCCCAAAGTGCCTTAAAGTCAGCATATGGGGAGGCAGGGAGAGCTTCTGGAGTTAGAGCAGCTGTATCAGAGGATGAGCTTGAGGTACGACATAGAGTAGATTCTACTAGTGTCAAAACCTCCGGACTCAAGTCTGACCTCACAACAGCCAAAGTTACCTCCAGCCTGAAGAGCAGAGGGCATAGAGGAGAGGCTGGGCAGCATTACGGCAGCCAAATGTCCCTGGACAGGTGTGAAAATCTGTCCTTATCAGGTTCTAGAGCTGCATTAAGTAGGGAAAATAGTGGGGCAAGTCTGGGGAGCAGCAGTAGCAAGTCCAGCAAGTCCTTTCAAAGATTTGGCATTCCTAATTCATCTAGTTCACCTATTGCTACCTGTCCATCATCTCCATGTGGAGGAAGTGTTAGCAAACCTGGTCAGGTAAAAGCTTCTGTGAATCCCAGAGCATTAGGAACAGTTAACAGCAGTAAGGCACGTTCACTGTCAGCCAACAACTCTAAAGGCCTAAGCTCCTCCACCAAGTCTTTGGCCACCCCTGTGACCAGAAATACCAATGCCAACCTCCCTCCTTCAGGACGAACATCAGCTCCTCGGACCACTGCTGCTGTGAGCAGCAAGCCTGGGAGAGGAACTATTATGGGCACAAAGCAGGCTATGAGGGCTGCAAATAGCCGGGTGAGCGAACTGGCAGCAGGCAACATATCAGGCAAACAACACATGAGAGGTTCAGGAGACTCAGACAGTGGGAATGACAGTGGGGTGAATGTGAGTGATGACAAATCCCCCATAGCCATGCTTCCCTCTCCATACAGCAAAATTACAGCACCGAGGCGGCCTCAACGCTACAGCAGTGGCCACGGCAGTGACAACAGCAGCGTGTTGAGTGGGGAGCTGCCTCCAGCTATGGGCCGCACAGCTCTTTTCTACCACAGCGGTGGGAGCAGCGGATATGAAAGCATGATCCGTGACAGTGAAGCCACAGGCAGTGCTTCTTCTGCTCATGACTCCATGAGCGAGAGCGGCATGTCATCTTCAGGCAGGACAAGGAACTCCAAGTATCCCAAGAAGAGGACAAATGGTGAGAAACTAATCTGGGTGTAAGCAAGTATATGCACAAATATCATGAATATATCACAAGTTGGTAATAGCATTGTTTACAAGATTTAGCTCACAGAGGTCGCTAGTGAAACTACACACATAGATTGAATCTCAGAATGAATGCTTTCTCCAAGGAAATTAACCGTGGAGGCACTCTAACTTTATGAATCCATTCTTATTACATTCACAAATTGGTATTTCAATGGATATTCTCCCTTCCTGAATCAGCAGCATACATTATTCATACATACTGTGTATAGGAAAAAGATAATGAATGTTTCAAACAAAATAACTTTGAACTGTGTGATTATCAAATAAGATGAATTGAACATGAGCTGTGGTGACCTGGTTCATGTTTTTGCAGCCTTGTATATATAGCCATTTGAATTCATGTGCATAAAACCAACCTTCTGAATTTATTCAGGGTGTGGATATACAGAATTGTAACTCATGAAACCCTCATAAATATGCAATCTATGCTACTCAGCTAGCCTGTGTAAAGCCTCGCATTTACTTTACATCTCCGAGTCAGACTCATAGATAACAGCAAATACTACTATTATATGTCACAATCATAACAAGCATCTGTCATTCACAGGCTTCCAGAGAAGACGGCTAATCCCGGCACCCCTTCCAGACACCTCATCCCTGGGGAAGAAAGTGGGCACTGCAGGCCAGTGGGTAGACTTGCCCCCAATGTCTGGACAGCTGAAGGAGCCTTTTGAGATCAAGGTGTATGAGATCGATGATGTGGAACGGCTCCAGAGAAGGCGTCAGGAGGAACCCACAGAGGTGAGCGAAGGGTCACTGGAGACTTGTTCTGCATGGTGGTTCATTCTGCTGAACTTGTTTTAGATCGTGTAATGTCTCAGTTGAGGTCTTGTAAATCCCACTTGGCTCAGCCTCAGCAATATTTTGCATGTATGACATTGATCTGATACATGCTCAAGATGTGCCACATTGGCCAACGTTGTGGGAATGTCTTAGCTCACATCTTCCCAGTTTCTTTTTAAAGACCGTGACAGGAATAATATGTCTCAGATGTGTGACCTTCAGTTAGCTCAGTGGCGAATCCAGGCGTTAAAATGTCTGTGACCAGATTCCCACCGCTTGGTATTTTGTCAGGGCTCTTCAGGAATGTCAAGAGTTCAGAAGGCAATTACTGACGAGGGTTAATTGGTTTGAATATGACTGATGACTCCACTTACTGCTGACGATGGTGGTGGTGATGCTGAGGGAGTAAAAAAGAAAAAGAAGATGGCATGGGAAGGTTGGTCAGGGAATGTGTGATAAATGCATCTCAGTGCAACTCACCGTTAGAACTCATCACTGGTAGCTTGAATGCTTTTATAGCTGCCTCTACTTCTGTGGATCATTAACTGCTCCCGCAAGTTCATTGCGGCCAGACAGGGATTTGTTAAGAGAAGATATTAAATCAGCTAGATGGTGGTTTGATTTACTTTCAATTAGGAAAAAATGATCTTTACTTTTTTTCCCTACCATCTATTGCTGACTGTATGGCAAGTAATAGATAGCTGCATGACTTCCCCCTTCTAGTGGAACATATAAATCAATAAGTTATGTGTATATTAATATACTGTTCATACTGTTTTATGTATGCAGTGTTCTGTTTTCATTCAGAATTTTAACTAGTTTTATCCTCTCAAATCCTTGTCTTTAGCAACCATTCCAGGATGTTGATAAGGTAAGATTTTTTTTTTGTTGGATTAAAGTATAAAACAACAATAAAGTAGTTTGTATTGTATTGTATTAACTTACCCAAGAATCATGTTTTTCCTAGTTCTAATTAAATGTATAGGTGAAAATTACTTGTAACTGAGAGACTTTGTAAAACCATAATTGCATTTTACTGTTTAGATTCAGCTACTGACTTTCTGTAATCTGCTTTTACTCTCAGGGCCTCATGTATTTTAACAGTAAATTGAAATTACTGGAAAGAAGACAACAGCAAGTAAAAGAACTGAGGGCAAAGCATGAGATATTGTTGGAGGAGCTTGAAGATACCAAGGTTCGACTGATGATGGATCCCAGCAAGTGGATAGGAGAATGTAAGTAACTGCAAAAGGGTTCTTTAAAGGACTTAATTCTGTTATAAACCATTTCACTAAGCAAAAGTGTACTTTTCCTTTTCTGTAGTTGAGGTGGACCAGAATTTGGATAAAGACTCTTCAGAGTACCTGGAGGCCTTGGCACAAGTCACAGATGAGCTGGAGTTTTGTGTCAACATATGTAAGTCTCGTGTCATGATGGTGACCTGCTTCGACATCAGCATGTCAACGCCTGGTGCTCAGGAGGGACTACGTGAAGTTGAAGTTTGAAGACAAAGGCAAGTCGAGGATGAGAATAAGGAAGTGACAAGACGGAAGATGATGAAATGTAGCAGCCAGCTTATAAATATTACTAGAATAAAGAGATGATAAACAAGATGGAGCAGGGAAGGGGATCTTTGCCTGGAAGAGGAAATCTTAACCACCAAGCTGCAGTGCCTCGTTGTCCACGACGTGTTAATGGCAGAGAAATAAAACGTGAGCACAATTGCTGTTGCTTTTATGGCCAGGCAATGGCCAATACTTACTTTAGAGTCAATGAACACCTGGAGTGCCTTTTTTATTGTCTTGTTTTGAGTCATTATTTTTCATAAGGTGCAGGTATCTTAGGCATACCTAAGCAAAACCCTGAACATATTGCTTTTAAAATAAAATATTTTATATCGCATTGTATAGTGTATTTATATGATTATGTGGTGTGTACAAATATCCTTTAAGGGAAAAAAAATAAAGAGGAAAAAAGAAAAAGCAATAAGCTAATGTTATTGCGCTCCCAGACCTTGCCTTTTCACTTGTTTCAAACCTCAGTCAGCATTTTATCCATGTTCATTCAGCCTCTTGCGCCTTATGTTAACTCTCTGGTTCTGTAGTTTTCTAGACTTTCAAACTGGACTGTGTTATCTCATCAAGGACTGCATTTGCTGTTGTCACTCATACCCTGCCGGCTGGCCTGTGAAAGCTCGCAGGGTTGAGTGAATGTTTTACCTTCCAGTTGCCTTGATTAAAATGAGTCTCAGTGGATGCACTAAGGTAGAGCAGCAGTTACTGTATGTTTCTAGACGGATGGAGAGCCTATTCGAGCTTTTTTAACCCACGTTTATCTCATGGAAAATGAGATGTTAAGCCAAAACATATCAATCAGAGGGCCACTGTGACAGATTGTGATTGATTATTCCTGATTCAGCCATTGTCTCTGGTGCCTCAGCCAGCTAAGAGACATACTGTAACCTTCCCTACGCTAGCCTATAAGATAATAACATGATGAATAGTTGGCTGTGCTCATCATCAAGCCCGGCTTCTCTCGAAAGGGGTGTGGTCCAAGTGCTATCTCTACACTGTAACACAAAGAGGCATAGATGAGATGGCTCAAGTCTTTTGTCCTTTTATACATGTTCAAGCACTAATAAGCCTCAGCTCTATGCATTCCAATACAGTTACTGCAACTCCTGTAAAAACCTCAATATTCACTTAAGGGCGGCAAAACAGTTTGGCCTCTTTTTGTCCTCAATTCCCCCCCTCCCCCTCCCCCCTTTTTTTCCCCCCAAGTAGGCAAATTTAACATAATGAATCTAGTGTCTAATACAAAACCTTTCGTATGAAGCGGTGCAGCAACTCAGAGCAAATAATCATGACACTGTTTAGCAAAATCAATCATGATATTGACTCTGAAGCTGCAAGAATGTGATTATTATGAATCAAATGGCTGACACAGATGAACGTGAAAATGATTGTTAAAAACAAAACAAACTGGCTTTGTTGGATTTTGATGTGTTTTATTTCTGTTTCTATGACAAATATGTTGTTTTTTTTCCCTTTATTTTACAAAAAATGTACTTTCTCAGGCCCTCTGAAGATGCTGCATGAGATTTTTTAATCATTTTTAACAATGATTTTTACTCCATTTTTACCATTCTGATTTTTTACAATAACTTCAGCTTTCACTAATGTGGGGTTAGGCTCATAAATTAACTATTAACTATTACCAAACCAAGACCTTTTTCCAAGAAATTATTATATGTAAGGTCATTTTTCATATCAAAACCCATATTTTCGAATACCTTTGTTTTTTAAAAGGGATTTTCAAACCCTGTGTACAAATGTATGATATGGCAGCTTGTGTTTTCTTTACAGTACATGTGAATAAAATGGTTCTTCTTACTGATAATTCTGACTTTATTTTCATTTTTTTCCATCATGTACCTCATATTGAGATTATATAGCCTATGTTTTGCAAAGTCAAATAAGTAGTATCCTATGTTTTAATAATTTTCTGAGAAATGACAAGTCTAAATATCTTTGGTTTTAGTGTCATGACTGCATATGCATGCACATTTTATATGTCCATAAAATGCTTATTTAAGTGATAGCCTACACCAACCCAGACATTCAGTGATTAGACTGTTATTCAGGACTGTGTGGGTGTATCTGTGAGCAATTTATTCCCCCTGTGCACCTGAATGCACCACAGGCCTATTATTTTGGGTTGTCTTTACATTTTTGTGTATTATCCCAGTAATGACAAAAATGCGTGTGCAAAGTTCAACTTTCAGTTTATATGTAAATATTTCAGTGGAGTGGCTGACCTCAGAAATGTTCCTCTTTGTTCATTCTCTATTATATGAGATTATATGAGAACAAGGTTAGTTGTTT
>JAPSES010000105.1:8888788-8933265 GCA_029822895.1 Maxillicosta whitleyi | reverse complement strand
AGCATAGCATTTAAAGTTTATTTAGCCCACAGGGAAATGTTTCAAAATATATTATTCAATTAAAAAAAAAAAAAAAAAAAAAGCAACATATTACTCCTTTAACAAGTTTTGAAAGCCACACATTATCCCACAATCTCCTGTAAAATCCAAATTTTACCCATCTGTGTGGGGATATGTGAGTAAGTTTGTGAACCTAGTAAGAGAAAATACAGTTGCCCCTGTTATTTGAATCAGTTGTATCAGATGTACAATAAATCATTATTAAATTTATCATTTTAATTTTTATGAGGGGGTTGGGGTTCACAGTGATTAATTACACCATGGATCAGGGGGGTCCTGGGCTCTGTGTGATACAAGAAATCCTGTTGAGTTATTATATACTGCAGACATGAGCGTGCGTTCAGCTAGAAACTGTATCATGCTGTGTAATAACATCTAGCCTCCTTCCTGTTAATTCTGTTTTGATCAAAATCATTAGAGGTCAACTTGGCTGACTGGTGAGACCAGCTGGACAGTTTGTTTCAGATCAGGTTCATTGGTTGATTTTTGCTGTGAGGCTCAGTGGGTGTTGGAAATGGTGAAGAGTATTAAAGACAAGGTTTTCCTAGGTTTATTATACTGACACATGGTGTTTACATAAGGCATAAATCATAAGTCATCGGCGTCACTATGCATTTGACTCAAAAGGCCTTTAATGGTCTCATATAGCCAGACCTACCTACACACATTTGTACTGAGATAGTGCAGTCCCCATCGACTATCATTCTGTGATAGAAATAAAGCTCTGTGCTTGTTTGGCTTACTGTCAGGATCTGAAAAAAGGTAGTGGCACTGTTTTTTACTGGATTTAAAACAAAAACAGTAAAACAGAAGTGTTTGTGAGTGTTACTTAAGGGATGTAACAACAAAAATTACATAAAAGATGCAACAGAACCAAAATACTAAAAAAAAAAAGATGAAACAAGATGTAGAGCTTGCAGCAAAATGAAAATACACTGAAGGTGCAACAAGATGAGAAGTATGTGAATAAGGGAAAGACAAAAAAAAAAAACAATATGAGATGTAATTAGGCCAGATATAAAAACAAACAAACAAAAAACCCATAAAATTTCCAACACTGCTTTTCATGATAATACAGTAAAAACAGTGTTGTGTTGTTATTGTAAAATTTCATCCAAAGAGGACCAAATAGATTTTTTGGGGTCTTGAGATGAAAAAGTTTGGGAACCACTGATGAATCACACTTGCATTGGGTCGTGTTAAACATAGCGTGCACTGGCCGTGCAAGATAGTATTTTGGCAAAACATGAACATCTGTATGTGGGGAAGCAAGCTGCGGTATTCAAATGATTAAATCCCTGTAAAAAACACCATATAGACTATAAAGATGTGACTTTGAAAACTTGACTCTTTTTCAGTTGGTATCTAACTGATTAAAATACTTCCTGTTATCCAGACTACTCCTTTATCAGCTCACATAAACAAATGGAAAGATTTGGAATGGCTTTTATTAGTATTTAGTCATTTTAAAACTTTGGTCAGTTGACGCATTTCGTCAAATCCCTCAGAGCTGGTCTGTACCTCACTACATTCTATAAGTTGTTGTGTGACTGGAAGCCGTTGGCTAGGGCTTCTGCAGACGTCTGATAGCTGCTGAGTCTGTGCCGCGCTCACTCAGCCCTATGTGTCCTAGCTCACTTTGCCTCAGGCCTGATCATTAGCAGGGAGCTGGATATTGTATGAGAATAGAAATGAGTTCACTGAAAAGTCAGGACTACTCTGCAACCCACCACTGACCCTTTGTTGGAACTTTTTTTGCATTTGTCTGATAGTTTTTATCCTTAAGACTCTGCTTCCTTTTTCATTCTATTTGTTATATTTTTCTTTCATCATGTCTTATCTTTGTTCCTATTAGCCTCTATGTGATTCCACTGACTGTTCAGTGCAAAAAGATTGCGCGTTGTCTTGTCTAATAGGGTTCTTGTTCGTCTTCTGTCATGGTAAGCACAAATGACACACTTTGAATCTTCAAACACTCTCTGCGTACCTTAAACAAAGTCGGCTTTATATTTTTAACCTTGAACTAAGAGGTGACCACATGTAGTTGAGTCTGACTACATGATGATTAGGGTACAAGTTTTTATATATACAAGCAGAAATGCTTTATGAACCACCTCTATCCAGCCTTCAAACGAACCTCTGTTTGGCCGCCTGCATCTGCCCTGGGCATTGTTAGTGGTTGTTGCTCAGTTTTGGATTTACAGCTCTCCAGTCCCACAGATTGGTCTGTCTAAGCCAAGCTTGCTCTTTGAAGACGACCCATAAACCTGACCAAATGCTGCCACTTATTTTCAGTAATTAAAACAAGCTGGCGTGCAGAAAAGTCCTTAAATTATCAGAGGCAAGGCGGGATGTGAGACTCTCTCTCTCTCTCTCTCTCTCTCTCTCTCTCTCTCTCACACACACACACACACACACACATCACACAGTTTCTCAGACTGCATGGTCGTGCTTCGGGGGAGCTGTAACTATCGACATCTCCATCCTTAAAATAGATTGCATGTGTTAGGAGTTCTGCACCTCTACGGGAACCTTAGCAGGTATGGTGTGAAAGGATTCCCACCCATATGGAGTGTAAATCTTGGACGGGTGGGCATACAAGTCCAACAATATGCCACCAAGCTGAGATAATGCTACAAGCATTAAATCAAAGTAAAGCGATCCATAATGTGAATGTATTAATTAGCTTTTTAGTGACAACTTGAAATGACCTATCATTGATTGAGTGTACTCTGCATAATTTAGTAAGTAGATGGTGCAAGACCAGATTAGAAAGATAGAAAGATGTGCCATTATAAGATATAATGATTTAGCTGATGTAAAGCCAATACTCTACTGTTTTTTTTGTATACTTACTGCATCAACGCGTCACTGGATTCCCAGTCTATTTACTTTGGTAAGAGCAAGATGTGCACTTCAAGTAGTTTGTTGTGTCTTGACCTGCATGCTGGCATGGTAATAAGAACCTAGATGATACTGTACACACACACACATGCACACACATAGACACACACCGGCTGCATCTCACACTACATGACAGAACACATAACATACATCATATTTTATTATGTGTCAGAAGCAACAAATAAGTCACAGGAGAAGGGGTATATTCCTTTTTTTTTTTTTTTTCACCATGCAATTTTCTGGTTATGTCACTTTTGTTTTTAACCATAATGTGATTCAGATTACTGGTTATCCTTGCTGTGGACATGGGTTTATCATATTTGGTCACCACATGTGCACTGACCTTGTCAAAGAATAATGAGATCTGCCTTCTCTGTGAAATGCACTGACCTTGTTTGTCTGTGGTCTCATAGTCCCCTGGTCCAGATTGCATGAAGATAACCGCTGATTTACATAAAGGCTTTGTTTAGACATACTGTCTTAAAATGCATTTGGAATACTAATGTGGGCAGGTAATGCACAATGAATATTCATGTATTTTTTTTAAAGGTTCTACTCAATTGAGCAGAAAAAGAGCAAGGGAAAAGGTCCGTGATTACATCAGATGTTGGTTAGGTTGCAGTACTCTATAGTCAGATTAATGAATTTGTGTTCTCCTCCGCAGGTCTTGTGTTGTTTTTAAAGCTTCTGGGATTGTAAACTTCTGTAAATTGCACTCAGGAGATCACTGACCGTAAAAAGTTTTATGATTCCCAAATAACTTAATTCCAGAAAAAGTTCTCACTTAGTCATTGCTGTTAATTGCAACAGTGAAACGGTATAGTAAGCCATTCCATCAGGTTTCCTCTGCAAACAGATGGGCACGAGTGATGAAAACCACCTTTTAATTAGTCTGAAGACTTTTCTTCATAATCGGCAGTGCTTCTTATATTTAAGTTTCAGACTCGTACCTGGCTCCCAGCATTAACCATCTGGTGGACAGCAGAACCGGGGCTACAGGGTGGCTCCTCACTCCGCTGAACTGACACATAACCCGAGGGCATGACCAAAAGGCCTGGGCTGAAGGAACTCTTTTTGTGTGTTATGTGTGGGAATCTAATAACAAATGTAAAACAAGCTCCAGACAGGTATATAATAATTCAAAGGTTTTTGACGGTTATCTTGACGTTCATGGAATTACATATGTGAATGTATGTTAAAGGTGGGGTAGATGTTTTCCTAGAGCATTTTTTTTTTTAACTATATTGCTTAAAATCCCCTTAACACTCTGATTGCAACCAGTTCATTAAATGCTCTAGCACAAAAGTCACCTGTGGAACGAACAGGACCGAAAAAACACCATCCAATCATCTTTACCAGCCCGTCAAACTGATTGAATGGTGATATGTCTATCAAACTCAACTGCCATTTGTCCCTCCCCCCTTTGCGCGTACCCCTCTCATGCATGAATCGTGTGTTCTCAGAGGCTTGGAGCATTTTGTACAGGAAACGAAGCCAGAGCTGGAGCTTGGCTAGTTATATTAGCTATATTAGGATTGTTAAGTTCACCGCCAAGTAGGGCTGTACGATGTTGGCAAACTTGCGATATGTGATACTGCTGATGTAAAGCATTGTGATAACACTAATATTGCGATATTTGTGGTTCATCTAAAGAAATACCAATTTCATCTAAGATGCATTCCATAACAATGTTAGAATGAGCCAATTGTTTGTATACTGACTCAATTATTGAGAATTTAAAACAAAATACTGAACTACTACAATCACTTGCATAATTCTGTCCAAAAAGCTGGTGAAGCTGCTACCATAGACCTTCAGACACAGAGTCAAATATTTTGCCATTTTTATTCACATATAATAATGTGTAAATTACATGGATGTATTTCATAATAAAAGTGCCAGAGTACCGCCATGTAAGTGCTTTAACCAAATAATATTCCATTGCTTGCCTGGTTTAATAAATACAGCATATAAACATAAAATCTTTAAATATAATTGTTGTCCAAAGTTATGCTCTGAAAATATTCACGTCTTTTAATTAACATTAATAACATGTAAACTTATGTTCAACCAGCAGCAGTAGAATTATTTAATTTTTTTTTTTGCTAGAAAAACTAGTATGTTATTGATAGAGAAAACCACTGTGGCATCCCATGGTGTGTAAAACAGAAAATTATTGCATGTCGTTACGATATGAATATTGCACACCCCATTATCACGATAACGATGTTTTTGCGATATATTGTGCAACCCCACTGGCATGCTGTTTTGCCACTAACATAAATCACTGGAGAATGTAACATTAGCTACCTAGGTATGAATTGATGCTGCACAGCACTTGTGAACAAGCATCGTGCATGGTTTGGGGGGGTAACTTGCTTGAACCATTTTTCGAGGATCTCCCTACTGCACCTTTAATTATGTAACATATAAGCTATTATCCATTACAATATTTCACATCTGACTAAAATCTTACCTGTCAGGTGGCAAATTGTAATCTTATTTTTAAACTGATTTAATTTTAATCAGCCCTGTGGTGATGCATAAACATCTGCATCTTCTAAATGGATCTCAAGTGACACTTTAATAGTAACACCATATACTTCTTGTAATTTGATGGCATATAATTTCAGAATAATTACCACCTGGGGATTGTACATTGAAAGGCTGTGTGAGACACGGGACACTTTTTTCTAAGGTAATTTTAAACTTCATCTGAGCCTGGCTGATTTCATATTCAGTTCATCACTAGTTCTGAATTTTTTCAAGGGCTTACGATAACTTGGGCAATGGAAGAAAACGATGTGGTTTCCAGTCCCTGTTATGGTTACTGATAAGATTATTTGGATTTCCAAGCTCAGTGGGTAGCAGATTTCTGTGTTTTACACTCCTGCTACTGTGATGAACAATTCTTTGTGTCGTGTTAGAAAGGTGTTTGATTTTTTATTTATTTATTTATTTATTTTCTAGGGCTGTGATTTCCTTCTCGGTCTGTCTACACTCAGTCTGCCTCTAAGAAAGAAGGTTTTCTGTACTTCAAGTGTGAGAAATCCCTCTAAAGTAGTCCTTCAACAAAATATATTCTCACATGTTTCCTTAATCTTGAATTGACAATACGGCATTGTAGTCTTACACACAAGCCTCAAAAACAGCAGAACAAATTGGTGGATAGAAAAGTGTGGCTGTTCTCATTTTTTTTTTTTTTTTTGTATGATAATGTGAAATAGTTTCATTAGATGGAAATTACAACTTCAAAGAGAATTTTGATAGAGTATCTCTGCACTAAATATTATCTAGAATTTTACCATAAAACCTTTGCACATGAACTCGCATGCTACGCCAATTTGACTGCAAACCAAGACTCGGCACGGCATATTATAATTCAGAGTTAACATATTTACTGTATGTATGTTTAACACTTCAAAATATAACCACACTGTCACGATCCCACCTCAGGGTTAATCCACTATTCACTATACACTGCCTTGTTCTGCTCATTGTGCTTTCATCTGCCCCTCACTCACACCTATAGATTATGTGTGCTGTTTTCATTTACACATTTAGGTGATGATGATTAAAGCCACAAGGCATTCCTTTCTTCCTCAGCCATTTCCATTGCAGCTCTGACGGGGGTTCCCTCTTTATTGTCTCATCAGACAGTTTCAGATGCACCACAGCAGAAACAGCCCAAATGCTGTCTTTGTATTTCTTCTTTGTCTCCCAGATTGGAGCTTGATTGGCGCAGGTTGGTGACAGCAGCCTGTCAGTAGTTTTGATGTCTGGAGTAGAATATGTGCATGTAAAGAGGTTAATTACACAACATTTAAGACCCTTCCTCTCATCGTTCATACCGGAGCCAGTCACATCCAAGACGCTTGCTAATCAAACTGTAGGCTGGCAGCTCTGCACCGTGGCAACAGTTGCTGTGATGGTGGCTTGTCTGGCAGTGAGTGCATGTCCTGCTGTTTGCCTATTTGAGTTCGTTGGCAGGCTCGGAAGATCTCCCCTCTCTTTTAGTGCTATTCATTCATAGCCAGAACAATGGATCATTTGTAGTGGTGTCTGGTTCCTGCTTCATTAAAGCTTACGATCATGTCAAAATAAAAACCATTAGTCAAATTTGTAAAGACAAGCACTACAGCGGAATAGTATGTTGTTTCTGCAAAATTCCTTAAAGGTGCTATAATAGTAAAATAATTTGTGCTTTTATAATGACATGGAATATATACCTTTTTTTTTTTTTTTTTACTGAAAAATTGCACTGTAAACTATTCAAAACTTAGGGTCTCATACTGTTTGTACATAAATCAATTCTGGTTCTAATTGTCAAATTATGATGTTTACCATTCTGCACCAGTAAAGTCAAATACAAGCGGATGAAGCATGCAGAGTTTCAATCTAAGTGGCAAATTCTAATAATGATTTCTGTCATGATGCAATATGGCACACTAAAGTGGTCCCCTCGAGCGCTGACATTTTAACACACTGGCATTTACATCTAGAAATGTATGCTACTGGTCATTTCATATGAGCATTGTTGTCACTCTGTCAAACTTATGCTTTTCATTTCATGCTTATTATTTTATTGAATGATTACATTAATCTGCTTAACCTCATTTGGACGATAATACTGTGATAGACATTTGCATGCGTATTAAAATCATCGTTTTCAACCCATCTATTATCTGTAGTCATTTCCATTGACCCTAAAATTGCACAACTATAACTTCCACATAAAAAAACAAACAAGAATTTCACCAAAAGTCTTGTATTTCAAAGAATAATATTAGTGCTGGCAGAGGTGGTTTTTCTGGCGTAGCGCAATAGATGTATCATGCAAAACTAATGGAACGATCTTTTTCCACAACTAGGCCTATAGTCACATTAATAAAAAAAACAGATGTTGATGGACATTACATCAAATGAAGAGTTTTAAAAGAAATATAGCATTGTATGTGTGGACGTGCCAGGAAACTGAATCATTTATTAAATTAGAAGGGGATAGAGGAGTAATATGTAATAGTAATGGATATATCTATAAATCAACACAATACATTTGTCACCATGTTTATAGAACGACTTCTCGTGTCATCTTGTGATAATAAATAAATGAGTCATCGCGAATGTGATTTAATGGAAAAAACAATATTACGCACTTGTGTTTTTACAACTTTTAGTAAGTATCAGTATTGTTTTACACATATGTCCAATGGAAAAGGGACTATTGCTACTCTAAAATATATAATTATGTTAGATAACCTGTAATCAGCGTCAAAGTCTTCACTGTCACAATAATGGAACTGCATCAAAACCTCTCTGAGGACTGAGAAATATATATACTAGGTATCTCTTCCAAAAGAACTAGCAAATCATTGGTCAAAATAGCAGCTGTGAGATTATTTCTGGTAGCAGATTCCCCAAGGTAACAGTCATTGTGTTTTAGTATATGTTGTTCCATAGCAACTGAGATAGGTGATTGTATTGATTTGCTGAGGAGCAAATTAGGTCTCACCCAGGAGTATCCATGGTATTCCCACTGCTCTACCACAGTGACGCTATGAAAACCCTGGAACAGATATTTCTTCCTCCTCTTTAATTACCACTGGTCACCTGAATGGCGTGGCACACCCTCGTAATTAGCTGTCAGCTGTTTAAAGGCACAGCTCATTGATTAGGTCGTGATTACTAATAGGACGTGAAATGCTGCTGCCTCCGCTAGTGATATGGATGACAATGAAGGACGGCTTTAAACTGAAGCCAGACCTTTGTGTTAAGTAGTTTAAGACACCGGTGTGTAACATGAGGTTAGAATTTAGGCAGTTTCACAAGATTTATTATACACACTGGTTTTATTAAAGGTTTTATTACAAAAAGACTGTATAATATGAGTCAGTTAATCAGTCTCTGTGGTATTTTTTGAAGAATCCATTCATCATGAGGTATTTGCTTTAAGTTGAACTGCAAATTGCATTGTTAAACCCTCTCTTTAGTTTTGCTGGACTGTTAGTTGACGCAATCTGATGTTTTTTCCCTAGCTGACAACAAGCTTTCAGGCCTCATTTTGTTCTGTTGTGAAGACATGCATAAGTCGAGGATGCAGGTTTTTTTTTATTTTTTTTTTTATCTTTGATGTTGTCTGAATTAAGAGAATGGTGCTAAGATACAACAACAACATGTCATGCCCTCTAAAGTTGAGAAATAATGTATGATTTATAGATAAAGGTTGCGCATAATCGTAACCATGTTTTCATGCGCAGTAACATCACAGTGCATTTTGCTTCCTCCTGCAAAAACACATTATGCTCTAGTGTATTGAACAAACAAGAACCTCTTATGACAAGGACTGCTATAAAATGCTCCCGGTGATGAAGTGTGGATGAAAATGCAAATTAGCGGCTGATTATAGGTGCAGGAATCTCTCTAAATAATTAAAACAAAGGCTTAACTATGGTTTTATGTTTATGTTATTATTTTTTTGCCCAGTTTGATTAGCAGAAACAAAGACCCTGTACTGGGTGTGGAGAGGGATAGTTAAAATAAAATAAAGACACATTTTCTTCAGTGTTACAGTGGTTTGTAAATGGCTAGCTTTTTCAAATAGCTGCTATTTGAGGTCAGAGTTTGTCGAATGCACATTGACTCCGCAGACCTCAGCTTGTTGTTTCTTTGTTCATTCGTAGTCATTGATCTCCTCTCTGGGAATGCGACGAGTCTGGATGAACAGGTGGGCTCATGCCTACAGGCATGTGAACTCGAGGCCTCAGCAGCACCGCTTTCCAGACTTGGTGTTTTTGGCAGACGCGTGGCAGTCCATACTCCTTCCATCTCCACAGCCCCCAAACACAGTTGTTCATGAATATGGATGGCAGGCAAGGCTTCCTGGCATCATTAACATGCCACCAGCCATTATAAATCATATCACCATAAAACCTCCAAATGCTCTGATAAAGAAGGTAACGTGACAGTAACATCCCGCAAAAGCCAGTCTTAAAATATCTGGATAAAAAGACAAACTAGGTGTATTTTGGTAACTTGTTTGTTCTGGCCCCTTATTGGACACTACGTTGCCCTTTGGTGCTATAGAAGTGTTAACAGCTGACATCTCTTGTGATGGGAGAGGATGCAGTTACATGCAGACACGGTTTATCTTGGCTGAGCTGTTGACAGGCACTCGTGCACAGCTGCAATAGACTTGAACCCATCTCGGAATGAAAAATAGATGTTTTCCCAGTGAAGTGCACACACTAAACTCACAGAGATTTGCGCAATTTTTTAATTAGGTGGACACAGACGGAATCTATTATAAATATTGGACATCATCCATGTTTTAAACAATTAAGTGAAAGCATTTGTGTGTTTGTTTCTTGTTAGATAAGAAATGAACGTACCTCTGTCTGTGTGTAAATGAAAAAGGAGAAGCAGGAAAACCCATTTAAATGACCAAATCAGTAACTGGACTCTGAGGGCATTTTGACAGTCTGTTGGCAGGCAGCCCCGTCATCTCTTGTCCTTTTTGACAGAGCTGCACACAAACCTTCTAACCATCTGTTGAGTTCGAATAGGAACCTTTATGACTTTGGTTTGTGATTCACGTGAACATGCCATGTGTATCCCAAGGCCATGTTGAGAGTGACAAAGAACGCTGTAGCAAAAAAAAAAAAAAGAAAAGAACAACCTCCTACACTCACTGAGAGTACTGTGCTGCAGTTTTTTGCAAACCCAGTCACACTGCAGTGTCTCCTGACCAGGCATAAAACCTTATAGCATGTAATTTTTCTATTTGTAGGGTTTAGTAAAGCAAATGTGTCAGAGCACATTTCATTTGGGGCTGTAAAACAAGTGCTGAGTTGTTAAATTCTGTCCCTTTAGTATAAACTGCACCACAAGTCTACTAAACAGACTTCTGGTTTATATTACTCTGTTCACCACTGGCAAACATACGCACACTATTTATTTTAGTTTTGATGTAGTGCTATTATTTGTCCAAAATGGCCTTAGGAATGACAATGTGACCAAATGCAAGAGAAAGATGTATACCCCACATTTATCCCCACTTCTTAACAAATGGGGGAAAAAAATATGATGTCACTGTGACCAAACCCACACTGTAGATGTGTAGAAGCTCAGTATAAAACCTCTACATGTCCAAAACTGAGAAGAGAAGCACACAGAGACCTGCCTGTTATGGAAATGACAGTGCACCCCTGCAAACATCACTCGAGATGCTTTATGGTAGACTTTTGCCTGTTTGATGAGTAAGACTTCCCCCAGAAAACCAGACATGAATATGGAATAGCAGGGCATTTCTTCTTCTCTCAAAGTAACTTCAGACAGGGTTCCTTGCAGGGGGTCTGAAGTGGATTCTGGGGGGCACCAGAATACTAGGCTTTTTTCTCTTTTGTTTTGCCACATGCAAAATTCATTGTTTTACCCTGCAGAGGCATGGATAAATATTTTGAAATGTGAGAGGGAAAATGCAGAACAATGTCTTATGATGGAACATATTTCAAGATTTATTTTTCTACCAATAGTAACACACACTGCTGTGCTTTTATATATTGGCAGAGGTATTGACAAAATCTTTGTGAAGCTGAAATATCTCATTTAAGTGAGATATTGTTAAAATCTTTGTGTCAACTCTGTTACACACTTTCTGTTTGACGGTATGATATGATGAAGTTTCTGACTTTAAGAAACATTATTCTAAATTAAGACTCATAATGGAGACTAACAGTAAGGCAGTGCTGCATGAAATTACAATAGAAAATGCTGAAGACAATTTTATTTAAAAATGTTACTGTATGTATAGTTCTGCCTCATGTAGAAGGGTAGTGTGGTGTAAATCACTATGCAATGGCCAATAAAATCTCAAACTGCCATTTAGAAGATTGTATTACAATTTATATATGAAACAAACGCGTATTTGTTAAATTTCTGCTGCGCTACTCTTCTGTAATGAAACATGAATGAATAGATCATTATTTATACTACATATGTATATCACGAAACACCATGAAACCGCATTGATGTATTATTTTGAGCGTCTCATTTTCACTTTTGTTACACATCTGATCAGTGCATGATTTCCTCAGGGACTTTGCTCACCAGTAAACCATCCATTTAAAGCTGGAGAGATCGTGGCAAATTTGCTGAAAATGATAGCTTGTAACTCAATTAACGCAACTTTGAGCAATGCTCACCCACTTCGTATGAAATCAGATTAACAGTAGCATAAATGCTGATATTAACCAAGTGATACAATTACAACTACAGGTTGTGTGCTAAAGCAATTAACTGGATGAGTGAATGTTCTCAAATGAGATTAAGATGTTGAACTCCAACCCCTCCTGATCGAATAAAACATAATTTATCCATAAAGACCATGGTGACACTTTCCTTTTCCTCTGATGTGTTTTTCAAATTAAGATTAACAGAGAGATTTCCCTGGCATCCACTTAAACACTTAAACCTACCTCTTGTTATTTCAATTTGCAGTCTAAATTGTTCATCTCTTATCTAGATCTGATTCATGTTTATTAGTTTTTTGTTGTAGCTACTCATCCTTGTCAACATGAGAGAAAAGTATACCAAATAAATAGCAGGAGTCAAATACTGTAGTTTATCATTAAATATTCATTATATATATTTTGTCAAAATTATAGTTGTGTTTTTTTCACCACTGTGCAGACAGTCCTACTGGAGGTCCTGTTTCAGAGCTGAAGGGGATCATGACCCTATGGACACAATTATTATTGCCCCTGGCCAGGATTATGGAAAAGCTAATGCTAAGATATGCACTAGGTTGGAGCTTTGGGTTGAGTAAGGTTGAGCTTGGATTGACTCCTTAATGTAATTACACCTACTCAAGGGAGAGAAGGAGACAGAAATGGGCTGTGGATTTGAGAGAGGGATGTGACAGCCTCACAATAGAGAGCAAAGGAGTGTCAGCAGACCTGTCTCCTAGGGCTGAGGGTCGGTCTCATGGCCTCAGGCCAGGCACTAGAGATTAAAACATCCTGGCTGTAGGAAATGGAAGCAGCACATGCAAACACAGGTCACAGGAGCTGGAATTAGACTAATAGGACAGCAGAACGATGCATAGAACTCATTGCTATTCACGTGCCATACCTTTGCTTTAAGGCACTTTCTCTGGTTGACAACTATACATTTTTTACCGCTTGTTATTGTTGCAGTAAATGACACAAAAGTGAATTTAAGAGTACGATTCAAACATTATATTTTGCAAAACTTGGAGTAAAACCACACCAGCTCTACCATTTCTGATTTTAGCCTCATACAATTTAACATTTACATCTTAACTTGACGTGTAATCACTGAATGCATTGCCCACTCTGGAGCTGGCACTCCCTCATGCTCAGAAGAGGAGGAAAGAAAGGCCCTTTGATGAAAGGACTGAACCCAGCCCCCCACTCACACGCTTCCCCTCCCTCCACGTCTTCCTTGCCCCGTGGAGTTAATCTGGCAAAGAGGAGGCAGCATCAGCCAATTTACACAAGCAGCAGCAGCTTTTTTTTGTGCCATGCCTTCTCTTTGCTCGCCTTGCCGGAGTCTCCACCCCCATCCACCTCTCTGTTCTTTGTGTGTATGCATGTTTGCCCATGTTTGTGTGTATAGCTCCCATCCTATTCTCCATGCTAAGGGTGGTGGAATAATATCCAAGTACAGTAAGGTGAAAGACGGTCCAACCCTGAAGCAAGTAACACCTGTCTCACACAAGCTGTGCAGCTGAGGTGTCGTGGCTCAGGTACCAGTATCTACCTCCACCCACCCTCCTCTGCCCCCGCTGTTTCTGTTCTAATACCTGCCCCCATTTGCTCGTGTTTTGTTTTCATTCTGTCTTCAAAACCAATAAAGCTTCTACAAGCGTCTTTGAACAAAGGGGGAAAATAAATTAAGAGTTCTCCCATGATTGAGCCCCACCCTTTTGCCTCCCCTCACTCGCTCACACAGACACTCACAGGCTTCAGATGAATATTCTTTTTTTTCTTTTCGCCAGTGCATATCCGACTCAGCTCTGCCCCAAGAAAGAGAAATAACTTCAATAAAACATGTTCAATTACAAATGAGGCTTATGTAGCGGTTAAATGAATTGCTTGGCCGACACTGTGGGTTTTATCTACATCGCAGCAGAGATAATCATAGAGTTTATTCGACCATCCATACAATCAAACAGTAATTACCTAAGCACAAACTATGGTTTTTGTTTTGTAATAATATTAGTCATGCTGCATGTTTGTGCCTCCTGTTGTAATGTGTTCAATAAATCCCCCAGCTACACTGATTTTCTTGCACTTTGAAAGCAAATCTAACTCTATGGTCCATCAATTTTCCTCCACCAGGCTTGCCCAAATCAATTAAATCAAAGTTCATCTCAGGGAGACGTTAATTATTTAATGAATGGCATCTGGATCTGGGGTGGTTGTGTATGTGTCCGAGCTGTGACTGGAAGAGGACCAAGGAGATCCTGAAGGTTGAAACGAGTACTTATAATTCCATGCTATTTCTAAGAAAATATTTCAACTGTTTGGTGCAACATCCATGTTATTTGTTGTTTTAGATCCATACAACTACTACTTGATGGGTTCAAAATGAAGGTAGTTTTTAGTGTTTATGCTGTAGGTATTTATGGTGTTTTAATATTCGGTCAGTGTGCTGTTTTCTTCCATCATGATTTAATTTTTAGCCAAATTTTTTTTTAAAAATTAGTGAATTGTGGCATTAGCAAGTTGATGCTGGTTGGTCGTTGACATGACACCAGTGATTACAAAATTTCAGACTTAATGTGGAATGTCACTGCGCTGACTTGTTCCCTTTTGAATTTTAGGTTAGTCTCTCCTAAGGCCTCTGGTCAAAGGTGACAGAGACCGGTCTCATCCTAATTTGCACAGTGAAGCATCAGCACTTTGTGTGCCCTGGGTCAATACAAGTCTGCCAGCACCTCGTGCAGCCTGTCAGAGTCAATAGACTGGCTGACATGACATGCCCTGCACCACTGATTGAATTACAGGCCATTTGTCTGCCATGATTGTCTTGCTGTCATATCAGTATTAATCTCATTGTGGATACTGTCTATCATATCTTTTATCAGAAATGACACTTTTCACAGTCATATAAGTTTTGTTTTTATTATAGGGTGCCATCTAAGCCCTTTCTAAAAAACAATTTGGAATCCTTTATGTTGCCACTTTATCAAGGTCCAACACCCCAGGGCCTGGGTGTGACCAAAAATATAATCAGAATTAGTAGAATTTATTTCATGTTAATGGTATACACAATTTAGGATGTTTATGATTTTTTTTTCTGACTACCATAATAGCAAATAGCAATGCTTGGTAATTAATGTGTGTTATATGTTATCACAATAAGCCACTTATCTTTTGCATTTTTTTTTTGTACAAGAAAGGTCATTAGAGGAAGCGCTTAGCATATAAACACTTCTTGAAGTAAAAACTTAATTAAACTAAGTGTATATTTCCTACCCATGTAATTGATGTATAAAGAAGTGACTTGTTTGTTGTTGGGAAATTAATCTGTCTCATTAAGTTCTGTAGAATTGGTCAGATTTTCACTATAATAGATTTATCTTATCTCATCTTATCTATAGCCTGCTGAAACTTAACATTTCTGAACAACCCTCCTTTTAAAGAAAAGGTAAACATTCTTTTATGCCTGATTTAACTCACATGGAGCTCATCTAGTGTTCATCTGTAGAAAATTTATACCTTGCATGCATTTGGTCTTTATGTAATATACAGTGTATGTCCACATGCTGCACATTTTAAATGAATTAATCATCAGCAATGTGTGTTAAGTAGTAATTATCATGACATAGTGGTATGAGCTGAATTGCGAGTATGGGTAAATAAATTAATTGTCACTGGGGATGTCAGATGAAGAGAGCTGTGGAGATGTTAAACTGAGGTGGTGACTTAAGAAAAACATGCCCCGATGCATTCATATATGATCACTCTGGATGATACACATTGCAAAATAGATGCACAGGAAATTATTCTTCAGTTAATGATACTTGTTGAGAATTTAAATGCATTTTAATTTCAACAAAAGTTAGTGTTGCTTTTGTTCTGTCACTTTCATGACTTTATGCCCTGGAATTACAGAGACACACCACAGAATTGTTAATAATTCAACCGTAGAGGAATATGTATGCTTTCTCGCTCATAGACTACTTAAGATGCACAGACTGAGACTGTTAAAATATTGATTTTTAGTCCCCTTCTTTCCAATTGTGTTTTAATGCCTGGAACCTCTGATTTAACCATTTCTGTAACATATAAAACCCAGGGGTGTGAAAGTAGTTTGACTATCATAGTAAGTGTCTTTTCTGGTATGTTTCCCTCCAATGCTTCTTATTGTTTATCTCAGGATTTGCATCCTATATACCATGGTAATCTTGTGGTATTCTGTAATATAAAGATGCATAAATTCCTCTGAGCAGGATTATGCAGAGCACTAATCTAACCACACTAGCTGCCTTGAATGTGTAAATTTCTTTTTACAACCTGTCAGCCCTTCGCAAGGCGCTCTGTGACACAACTTCAGAGGAACTCCTTGATGGTTGTAATTCATCTGCTGCAGTTTTCAAAACCTCATAGTTCACTTGCTTCTCTGATCTGAACCCTGGCCTGGCACATATTATTTAACAGGGAGATGAATGGCGATTGGGTGTTGCTCATGTGTCATGGTGTAAGTCGTGATAAATAACAGGAGGAGACCGACAGGACACAGGACAGTAAAAAGTAGAGATATCAACATCAACACAGGCTCAACCAACCGCAATGTAATTTTGCAAGTCGTTAAATCACTGCCAGAGAAATACGAGTCCAAGGTTATTGAGTGCAATGTAAGTGATGGAGACCTGGAGTGGACCACAAGGCTCAAGTTGCTGCGGAAATGAGATTTAACACTGTGTCATCTCATAGACTTTAGCAGAGCAGAGAGAAGAATCGGAGTGGAATTGAATTGCGTCTGTTGAGACAATGCTCGCAATGTTCAGCTTATTATGTGGGTGAGAATGTGAACGGAAATTTTATCTGAAAAAGGATCAAAACAGTGACGCTTCACCAGTGCTGTGAATTCTCCACAGCAGGCTTTTTCTATTTGTGTTCTGATGGACAGTAGCTATCTACAATATAATGGAGGAAAAAAGACCAGGAGGAGTGAGGTGATAGGGGTTAGAGATGTGAGGCAAAGGGAGATAGGCAGGGTACGCCATCCAATTTGTGATGGACCAGATGCTGTACCCTCAAGCGAGGTATTTTACCCCAAACGGTACCTGTAAAAACTCCATCTGTTGAAATGGGTCTTGGAATATGTCAGCAGTAGCTGAAGGCCCTCTTGCTGTGTTCGAGCTGGCTGCCTGGCGCTGAGGATCATGTGTTGTCAGCTGTACCCCATGGGCTGGGAGAGAGAGAGGAAGATGCTGCTATGGCAGTCTGACAGCAGGGCTGTGGCAGCCGCCTCCTGTACCATCGTTCTGAGAGCCCACCAGGGAAAAGAGGGGGGGTAGTGGGAAAAAAAAAGTAAAAAGATCCTATCACAACATGGAGCTCATGCTGTTGAATGTCAGTGTTGGAGAGATTGGAAATCACATTCTTCTGAATGTCACAAAAGGTGCCATATGCATACAGCTGTGACATTTGCTCCTATGTATGGAAATAATGATGGTCAGCAGACTTGCAGACACATGTTTCACCAGCTGATAGACCCTGTTGTGTAACGCTGACCCAAAAGTCACATTTTCATAGTTACCGTAATATGAAGATTCAACATTGTAGAAGATTGAACAGGAAAAAATAATCACATATCTGTTCATTCATGCATTCTCTCTCAACATTAGAATCTTGTATGTGAAATCATTCAACACAAGTCAGATGAAGCCTCAGGTGACCATCAATACTTTGATGAATTTGAGTTGGGTAACGAACAGGAATTTAGTTTATCATCAGTGTTCAACCATCCTACAAATTACATCCATACATATCTGGGGATGCCTGCACATATATTTGTAATTGCTCTGTATGTTTAAGAATTTCAATTTGACCTTAAAATCAGCCTTTTCGTTTTGTGTTGAGGCAAAAGTGGAACTGAGAGTGTGAGCCCTGTAGCTGACTCGAAGGAAGCCCCAGGCACAGTCTCCTACCATATGATGATGTCAATACTTAGACCCTGTACTAAATGAAATTAAAATCCTGCTTGGAATTATAACTGTCTGTGCAAATTGTTTTTTTAATGTGCTTGTTGTGAATTATACACAGAAAATACAATATTATTTTTTGCTTTTAAAGCTGTAAGAGCGATGAGTGGTTTAATTTTTACATTTCCTCTAAATCAATTAAGGAGTGGTGAAAGACTGAAGGATTAGTCAGCACATAGTAATGCTCGATCGTGTTCCAGAAGACTATGAGGTGATGCTGAAATAATAACCAGTTAGTTCAGTGCATTCATAATTTGAGGAAGTGTTGTTGAAAGGTCTCACACACACACACATACTTTGCACTGCTAAAGTAAAACTGCTTGACATTTTCTGCCCACTCAATTTACTCAGTTTAGAATTACAATTTCTCCGGCCCATTTTTTTTTTTGTGTGGACTGTGAATGCATCTTTGCTGGCTTCTGTCCTACATGCGTCAAATAAATTACTGTATCTGTGCGGTGGCCTCCTTTCCATAGAACCATAGTGGGTCATCTGTGGCTGTGCTGTTTAGTGTCCCCCTACAGAGATAAGGAGCCAACAGCCAAAACTGTGTCCTCTGTCTGCATGTAGAGGACATCAGTAGCTTTAATACCAAAAACCTGCAGGCAGTATGAGGTCAGACAGTTAGAATGAAACTCAAAGACTGCACTGTGTCTATATTTTACTTCCATTTTGTCAGAATAAAGGGTGTTAAAATTTCAGGATTTCCTACTATTAAAACACTTCTTCTCATTAGAGCTAGTTTTAACACCTACAGCAGTTCACTGTGTGTGTGTATGGACAATCAATCCCCATAGCAGTAATCAAAGAAGGGAATAGTGTGCAGTAATTTAGTTAATTAAAAGCTGGGGGGCATCAGACAAGACCGGGCGTCAGATCTCCATTTTGGAGGTGGCATAATTATGTGCTATAGTTTGTAAAATGGCTGATAGGGATTTCCTGCCTGGGCAAGAGAACTTTGAATATTCATCAGGCGTTGTTAAATAGTATTTGTAGACATATATTCACTTCAGGAGGTTTACCCTTGCTCCTCGGTTACACAGGAGCATTAAAGAGAAGCTATTCCAAGGGCCGCCAAGTTAAGTGTAGTATTGTTGCATGTTAACTGCTGAACAGAAGCAAATCATGTCAATGCTGAAGACAGGTATGAGATGCTTAAGCTGCAGAGGAACCATCATCACAAGACGAAAGGCCAATTAGTAGTACTATGTTGAAGCAAAGTGAAAGCCCAAATCAAATACGAAAACAAGGGATGAATCCTCTCTAATTTGGTGCCATTTTGAATGGGCAACCTGAACACGGTGCAGCATATGGCAGACATTTCAGTTCTGTTTTGATAGTGTTCATAAACAGAGACCATTGCCATGCTTCATTTCAACCCAAGTGCACTTTGCTAAAGATAAATGCAGCATTGAGAGATGAGGGGGTGTAAATTGGTCCATAATTGCATTCCCCAGGGAAAAACCTGCGCACAAATCTTGTGTCATATACACTTGCAGTGTCACACCTACACAACTTATATGCACAATTGCATTTGAGCAATTTGATGCAAATGTCTCATCTTTCTCTTCCACAAAGACACCTCTTAAATATTTAATTTCAGTAAATAAAATGACATTTTGCCTCACGTTTTTCTCTGATTGTGACTATATTAAAATGACAACATCTACTTTGAGCTTCCATTTCTTAGTTGAAATCCATTTGGCACTAGGTTAATGTGTGTTCTTAAAGGTGAGATATCTGTTCTGTCTTCAAATTGAAATGTTTACCTTTCCTTGTGATGTGGGTTAAACCTTTGCTTTTTTTTTTTAATCTACAGAATCACATTTGTTCACCTTTTTAAACCCTTGATGGAGTCTTTACCTTAATGATCATTCGATACATCAGGCAGTTGATATATCGTGCCGATATTTGCATTGTTATATGCGAGGTGGGGTGTCATAAAGGGTGGGTAAATGTGACAAATTCATGAAGCCCAGCATTTGTGGGGGGGCCCATAGAGCAGTGGCGAGGGTCTCGTTGATACAGGTTAGAAGTTGTGAAAATTTCATGTAAGAATTGCTGTATAACAGAGGTATAGAAGTTGGACGTTGGCTGCATGTTTCATTTTCGTTTCATGCCAGTGTTAGTTACATTTATTATGGTCTGCACACCCATGCATATAATTACTGCCCCAACCCCACGTACATACTCTTTTTGTTCTGTTTTTAATTAAATGTATGTTCAACAAAGACTAAGCTGTTAAATGCTATTGTATGCAACATTACTTGTTCTTCCTCACCTTTCTACATCTTTTTACTATTGAAATATGTTTTTTAGCTCAATAAATGCCTCTTTTTTAAACTGAGACCTGTAACATTTGTTATAATTGTGCTATTTTTATAATGTAATTTGAGGGAGCAAAAGCAGCCTGCATTGGTCATCGTCTTAGGCTGATGGAAAAAAAAAATTGGCCCTAAAGAATCTATATTGGTCAATCCCTACTTTACTTTATAATAGTTTATTTTTAGCTGCCCTAATTGCGGAATCGACTGATACTTCAGCCCAGAAAGCCTCGGTCTGAGCTTCACCTGCAGTATTGTGATGCCTACATACTTGGTAGTTCACCTAAGTGAATAACTATCTCTAACATTTGTATCAACATGCTTACAGAAGTGCTCTAGGGTTGGTTCTGTGACTGACTCAGCGTTCTCATACTCAACAAAAGGAGCAGAGAGCCTCGGGGTATCCCAGTATCACTCCACATGCGGCTGTCACTTTCAGTTTGGAATGTTCACAAATATATGACGAGTATTGTACAGTCCTTGTGCATGTTCACAGACTTATAAATGAACAGTGCTGACAAGGTAGAGAAGGTGTAAACTCTTGCTTCATGGTGTAATATTGATTGTCCTGAATCCCATGGTGGATTTAGTTTCCTGTCTGGTCTCTTATAATTCGATAAAAGCTATGGTTTGCCTCCATGCCCCTGTTTATATGACTGTGAAATGTTGCATTAAGTGGAGGGTGGTGGGGGCAGCTGGACCAGGACCATCTCTCCACGTCTTCGTGCCACCCCATGGTGAGGTTCTTGTATCATGTCTGTTCTTATCATGTCTCTGTCCCGGCAGGTCCTGTGCATCCACAGCTTAACGCTGGGCTCGACCTGTGTTTGTAATGGAAAAAGGGGCTTATGCACATGGAACAGGCCTGAGACAATGTTTTAATTAAAAGACCTGCTTCAGAGGAGGGAGCCTCAGAGGGTGAGAGGTGGACCATAGGGTGAGAGACATCTGCCCTCACAAGCTCACAGACAGATGGACACCATTGTGGGGTCCTTTTATGCTGATTATTATGAAGATGAGAATGTTTTTAGTGATCTGTTGTATGACAGGGTTATGACCAGTCTGAACCTAATCTTAATCCTGAGGAAAAGACACGATATTATATTGCTGATTTATCGTTAGGGTTGGGGTTAGGGTTAGCTATTATAACTTATCAGTTGTCTGTCTGATGAAGTCACAAAAACCAGACAGTCTTCTAGTTTCTCACAATATAAGCATATTTTCATCATCATCATCATCATATTATTATCTCACAATATAATCATAATAATTATTATAACAATTTTATTGTATTACGGATAAAAAAAAAAACCTGTTCTTGCTCCCCTGACTTGGGTTCTTTACTGAGGGTTCGGTACAGGATCTTGGCTGTTCCCTGGACTGTGCTCTAGGACAGAAATTTCTGATGTTGCTCTTGGTCTCTGCTGGAGCTCGGCCGCTCAGCTTGGGGGTCACTGCCTCCATCGTCCCAGTCGCTATTGGCACCACTGTTGCCTTCAGATCCCACAATTTCTCCAGCTCCTCTTTTAGCCCTTGGTATTTCCCATATTCATTCTTCCTTGTGATGCTGTCATATGGGATTGCTACATATATCCCTATTGTTATCTTCTGATGTTTATCGACCACCACTATGTCAGGCTGATTGACCATCACCGTTTTGTCCTTCTAACAATTGAAAAGCATGAAACTTAAAGCTGTATATGATTTTTGTCACCAGTTTTTCACCAAATCTGTAAAACCTGAGTCATAGCCTAAGTGTTACAAATCCCTAAGTCTTTCCCTGATTACGCACCTGAATTTCTTCTCTCACATTGAACAGTGTACTCCACCATAAACACCCAATGTGTTTACAAACAGAGCTGGTATTCACTCAGGTATTTTCTGAAATTTGTTGGCGATGTGCATTTTGGGAAGCAGTGCGCCACGCAGCCACATAATGGCCACACTGGCAACAAACACAAAACCAGCTTCATTGCCTTTTGCTACTGAATGACTGATGGCAGGTATCCCAGAAATGTATAATGTAAAAAGCAGCAGCCAGAAAAGTCTGAGACTCTGCAGATAAAATAAAATTTCTGTATTATCTAATGGATACACCAGCCCATTTTGATTCCAAATTCACAAAAACAATCCGAAAAAGATATTTGCATTTTAAGATTATAATGTGGGATCAAGTCTGCCTCAAATTACAGCAAAAAATAGACAAAAATCTGCAATATGAATAAATAATAGAAATAGACCTAAAAACTAAAATATTAGAGGAAAAGGGGTAAAAATGAAGTAAATTAAGTAAAGGAATGGTGGGAATAATGATAGAAGACAAACAAATGAAAAGAAAATGAAGTAAAGAACAAAATACATTAACATAATAAAAAAAAAAATGACTGGACATAATTGGCCAGAAAATAGTATAGTACTGTTTTAATTAACCTAAATTGGGCAAAACATGTACACAAAATGTACAAATAAAAACAGCTTATATTATGGCTATTAAACTGTTAGTGAATTATTTAGGTTGTTTGTATAGTATCAAATATCTTGGTGCAGTAATGCCCTATTTAGGAATGCAATATCTAACATATGCCACAGTATTAAGAGCAGTGTTTGTCATAAGGTAATATATTATTATGATCACATGTGTACATTTTTGGGAAATAAAGTCTGAAGTATGAGCATTTTACTAGGGGTATTTAATACATACTGAAGCTTTATGTACATATATTGTCAATAAATTACTTAAATCATAGTCATATACATATACATTCACTTCATATGTACATATATAGAAATGTCATCATATAAATATTTTAGATTTGTATATAAGGTGTATTGATGTCAGTGCATAGGGCCTAATGTTAAAATTAAATAATAAATAATAAATTTGTCCACTGCAATAGTGGGGCTAAGCAAAGGGTTTTTGGTCAATAATGGAAATTTTTGGCATGGAAGTGGAGAGATAGGTGGCAAATTTGGGGAATAACTGGCATAAAAGTGTCTTAGGACATATTTCCATTGAACTACAATAACCTGGGTACCTTGGGTGACTTAGAAATGATCGTCCACTCATCTGTTTTTATGCACCACACTCGTACAGTATAGTAAAGTCTGTATTTAACTCAATCCTCTAGAGCTAATGTCAAGGTTTAGCCTACATTTAATCAGTCTCCATATAGTTGATGTGCAGTGTGTTGAAAGATAGAAAAGTGTTTCTTGCTGTGGCGATGCATGTCATTCATCTGAATGGTTTGAGCTTTTTACGTCTGTGAATCTCCACACTGTGTCACACGGGTCTCCTAAAACGCTTTTAAAGCATTCAGTTATAATTACCGATGTGTTTGTTTTTTATGCATGTTCACTTAGTCCCCTTTCAGGTTGTACTGTCTCTAAATGACACAGATTAATCTCTAATTCTGAATGACAGATGTGGTAATGCTGCTGAAATTCAGTTATTTACATTTCAGACAAAATTAATGTTCCTTTCCATGATGCTTTTTATGATTTCCAAACCACAACAACATGAGATAATAAGACAAAATTAGTGCTAATCGTGTTTTTCCTGTTTATAATGTAAAACATATATGGTAAAACTGTCTCATTATTAATTCATGAAATCCTCAGATGAATAATAGATGATGTCCTGTGAGACCGGTGCCCTTGTGCCTGTTCGTATTATGAAGAGAATTCTAGATTATATCGGGAAAGCTTGTTTCCTGTGGTGTCCTACTGAAACCCCTTTCTAAAGGCTGGCACATCATACATCATGGAACCTAGTATTTTCTGCTCATACCTTCTGTAATATCTGAATTCTCTACACTGTTGTACAGTTGAAGTCTTTGTCTTTATATATATAATTTTTTCTTCCTTCACACCAGAAAGTTGGACCTAATTCAGGATAATCCTTGGTTTGATAAATCATGAACCTGATCACACTTTGCTACATCTACATTGTAATTACTAAGAAAACAATTACTCATATTGTGTATTAAATGTGTGATTATCATATGGTGTAATGTTAAGATGGTGTGCTCTTCATTACTATCTGTATTTAAAATACCAGTAATTAAACATCTGCCACATTTCAATTATTTCCACTTGCGAGTAAGAACTGCCCCAAGCAAACGGGGAGCAGTGCCCTATGCATCTTGGGTATGAGATCCTGAATAATTGAGATAATTATCTCCCTCAGCAACAGTGTTTTTCAAAAGGGATTACCATAAAACATTGCTAATTTTAATGGGAGACCTAATGCATAGAAATAATTATAACAAGAAGAGGAGGGAGCCTTGAATCATTCACCCCATTTAGTGGAGGAAGGGTGGTGTTTTTCGTACCTAAAGGGTGGAGTCAAAACTATTGTCACTAATTGATTCTACTTAAAGCTTGTAGACCAGGTAGCATGGGTGAATAAGTGCAATCAGGAGGTATTTTATAGACGTTATTATTCCCAAAATGGTACAATTTGTAGAAGTAATATGTGCAGTTTTTATGTTTTTCCTTCTCTCCCACAGTAATAGATGCAGACTCAGGCTGTCTCACCCACATGGCCGAAAAGGTCAAGCAATTAATCTCACCATAAACCACGATAAATTACAAAGACCAATTTTACAGAATAATCCATAACAATATCAGTGTGGGGTAGCCAGGCTGTAAATACAGAGGTGAGATGCTGTGATGCATGGCTGCTGAAGACTGTGGTGGAAATAAACTCTTACTGTCTCCCGGTGAAGGAACAAGATTCAGGGTCAAGTTCTCAGTTTGTTCCGTTTTCCTTGCTCTCAGTTGGTTTCGGGTGATTTGTTCGGTTTATGTTTGCTAACGTGTATTGCTAACCGAGTCCTCTCTGTTTTCCTTTTCTTTTGTGTGAGTGAATAGTTCTCAAGGCAACAATAAACAGATCCAGCTCAGCTCGGGTCTTTGCAGCCTGAGGAGAAGTTGTACTAAAGCAGGGAAGTTCCTTTCAGCTGCTGGCAGGAAGCTGATTTTACATGTCATCTTCTTTCAACATTCTTGCCATAGCTTTTCAAGATTTTACAATAGAAACCACTCATTGTATTTTCAAAAGATCAAAAGTCATCACAGAAGTGCTTTAACCCAGTCACTCTTCACTGACAGAGCTGATCTTTAGTGGATGTGACTTCAGTGCAGTTGAAAAGCTCCCAAATGAGCGTACCACATCAGTTCACCTCTTAATGAAGCCGCTGTAATCGCACTCATGCAGGATGGTCGTCTCTCATTAGAACAGTAGTTGGAGAAATGCTCCGCGAGTCTTTGATGTTGTCAAAGATTCTCGGCACTCTGTTCAGAACAAAGAGCGTCTTCCTCTTAGATAAGGGAGGAGGACGCTTCCTTCTGTTGCACTGGGGATGTCAGGAAACCGTTTGAGTTGGGAAATCCTTTGTTTTGCTTCCAAAAACAAATTAGAGAATATAAACTTTACTATTATTGGGATTTGTGCTTGGCAACCTAATTTCAGGGAGTCAATCCTAACCTTTTTGAAACAGAGCTTTGTTGTACATGTTCTGCTTTGTGTGTTTGACCAGTTTATGCTGCTAAAAAGCTCTAGCCCAAAATATTCCCGGTGGGAATAAATAGTACTGAAGGAGGGATGGGTGAGAAAATAGTTGTTCACAGTTGTATTATTTATTTATTTATGTTTTTGAACCCATTTGGAACATCAGAGGCTTACCTGGCATTTGATAAGACTCTGCTCTAAGGTTGTGTTTGAGACACGATCTTGTGTTTTCCGCACGTTGGCTCCCTCACTGGCAAGGCTGCTGTCTGCAGATAACACTGAGACTGGAGTCGCCAGTCTGATGTCACACAGCAACTGCACAAAAGCGAAATGGGAGAAAGCAACAGAAGGAAAAGGAATTGCGAGAGGATATAGCAGAAGGAGCTAACAGTGTTTTTTCTGTAGTTATTTTAGAGTGTCTGGGGGCCTTGGTCACACATGGGAGCTTCCGACATCGGTGATGATTAAAAGGCAGCGCCACTCTTCTGCCCTTAACGGAACAACTACAGGGAATGATACCAAACAGAAAATACTTCCTTATTGTCTGCATGGAACCTGCAGAGAAACTTGTTAGCTCATCACAGTCTTTAATGTACAATCAGAAGAGGAAAATAGCCATGCTGATAATTAGCTTTCAAAAGTTTTTCTTTTAAAAAGAAAAATGATTTAATAATCGCTTTGTACAGGATTATGAAAGTATTACAGTACGCTTTAGCCTTCATAGCTTCTTGAAATGTCAACTCAGCTGGCAGAATACAATGGTGTCATTACCAAAGTTAATCAATTTCATGAGGTAATTTGTCTTGTGAAGTGTAACAATTGTACATTTCTGCATACTATTGAGCATCCCACAGGTTTTTGAGGTCAATAAAACCCTTTAGTTGTTAAAATACCATGATTTTGCGTAAAAGTCACTAAACACACTAAGACGTTTTTTCCCTTGATCTTAAATTTGTCTCGTCTGTGCCCAGTCTTTAATCTTTGTCTTGTCTCTTCTTGTTTTATTTTGTAGTTTCCCTTGTGTGTGGTGTTTGTTATCTTTACTTCCTTATCCTCGTCTTTCTTACCTGTGTAATTTCTAACCCTGCCTTATTCACACCTGTGTCTTCACCTTCACCTGTGTTTTCTCCCCGTTCACCAGTGCATATTATCCCTGTCTTGTCAGTGTCGCGTTGCTAGTTCGTCACATCAGTTGTGGTTTCTTAGCCTGTCTCGTGACCAGCCTGTGTGGACCTGTTTTCTGGATTTTGACCTCTGTCTCTGCCTGTTTGACCCTCGCTGGATTTTGACCTCCGTCTGTGCCTGCCACTGTCAGTATCTTTGCCCGTTTGGACTCCTATCCTGGTTTTGGACTTCCGTTTGAATCTGTACTCTGTCTCTGCTTTTCCCCTGCCTGTACTTTTGTTTCTATTTGGATTTTTGGATTTTGATCTTGCCTGTTCTGTTCCATAAAGTATTCTGTTTTATATCCACTGTTTCCTTTCATCTCTGCATTTGGGTTCACGTCCCTAGTAGCCAAAATTCTGTTATAATGTGATTTCTAAGAAACAGAAATTATTATGGGTTGCGGAAATGTTCAATGGCTAATACTTTATTCTACCATTTCCTACCAACACTGTTTTCTTCTGAACAAACCGCCCTACATATCATTGGATTCTCTTCAAGATTAAGTAAATGTGAATATATAATATAAAGGGAGATTTCTCTTGGCACGATCACATTATGTTCTGATGTAAGACAAGGTAAGGTATGCTCTTGGCTATCACGGTCAGGGATCAATGCTCTCTTGATAGATCATCTGCCAGTGACCAAACACACCACTGCACACATTACACCAGTATAATTATACCAGGAGGAAATCAACCCTCAGTTGAGGGAAATCAAGGTTTTAATTTAATTAAAGATAAGACTGCTCGTGACGGACGGCTTTCTGTAGGTCTTTAGGTTTTACAAGCTGCTGGCCTGGGCTTGGCAGCTCTCTGGAGGAAAATTAAACGCTGACTGCTCGACTGTTAACATGGAAATCTATCGACTGTGCCACAGTTGTAGTAGAGTTACAGTGTCACCGTTAACCATCAAATATTATGGTTGTGGGTCTCCTTGTGGCCTTGTTGCTTCCTCTTTGGCTCCTCCTGCTCACTATCATCCCTCTGTAGCTGTTTTCGGACCAACAGAACTGTGCTGGTTCCTGCACCTAGTCTTAAACTACTGTTCACAGTGAACATCAGAGCGTTCAAGAACTGAAAATTTGGTTCCAAATGGGAACCATGTAAAGCTTGGTTTTTCTAACCGTGATGACATGAGTGGACATCACCAGGTTGATCCATGTTCGCCTGCTGAGGTTACAACTCTGGATTCTGTGTCGCTGCCTTTTCTCCAGAGCAGATATTGTAGCATGGCTTGGTGCAGATAAAATAATGTACAAATGCACGCAGGTAGTCGATGGTGTGATCCATAGCACTGTTCATATTTTCTCTGTTGTGAACACATCCACTTTTATCCACTTTTATATGGGCTCACATTATGGTATGAACATGAGTTGTTCATTAAGCACTTTGGTTCCCAGTGTAACTGGTGCAGGAACTGGCTCCAACACAGATTGGCTGGTTTGAAAGTAGCTCCACTGACCTGCTGGCTTTCTCCTAAAACTCCATAACCACTCCTCCATGCCTACAGCTCTCCTTTAATCATGTCCACCTGTTCCCACTCACCTGCCTTCCATCTGCAGTCAGTCACAGCAGAAAAGCCAGTACTCCTGACCTTTGCCAGGTTGTTTTGTACCAGTGTGTCCAGCTCTGCAGACAGATTATTCTGCCAGTGCAACTGCTGCCGACCTCAGCTTGTCTCCTAACTTTTACCTGTTGCCAGCCTCATTTATTACCTGCGTTGTTCCTGACCTGTCTCCAGTTTTAGCTGTGTCAGTTTTGATAAAAGAGTTGCTTTCTAGTACTGAACCCAGCCTGCCTCAACTCCTCCTTTACTGATCCTCTGGCTTTGTTGGCAGACCTCAGGTTTTTAAAAAAAAAATTTTTATTGTCCATTCCTCATCTGTAGAATATAATACACCAATGGATATCGTCACATTTGGCAACTCAGGTCATGGAACAACAACTGGTAGCCAAATTTCTGGATTCTGGACTAATTTATTGCAGTTTGGTTCAGAATTACAAAGCACTTCACTAGTCCATGGCAATATTGCAGTTTACTGTATAATCAAGCTGATTCTAAAGGCCTTTACACACAGAAAATACATTTGACACAGAAATGTACTTTACATCACCTGGAGCCTCATCTGCAGTGTGTCTCTGGGTCTATGTGAAATGTCCAGGAAAAAAAAAGCATGCACACACACAAATTATATTTGATTCATTTGACATTTACTTTACATAAACTTCCATCTACCCTGCTATTCTTGTTGTTTGGTGATGCTGTTCAACAAGTTGTCCTTCAGTACATCGTCTTTATGATTTTTGTTTTTCATACTATATTAAGTGTGAATAGAAGTCAACAGTTCCAGCTCCATCAATGTTGTTGTCAAAATGTTCAGTTCACACAAATGTTTGGTTGATTCTTTTTTCAGACTGATAATATGAAAAAACTACCTTGTGAAAAAAATAAAACAGGTTTTTTTTTCCACTGAGAAATATTTGTGACTTGCAACATGGTATATATAAACAGCTTTCAAAAAATACTGAAAATTATTCAAAGGGAAGAAATGTCCTTGTACTGTGTTTGCATTTGGTTCCATTAAAATCTGATACCATGTATCTTTATAACAAAACAATAAAAAAATTTGAGTGGCTTCACTGCAGGCCTCTACTTTAATCTGCCTCCAGAATTTCAACCACACGGGCAAGCTTGTGACATTCTCAAAATAGCTCTATTAACAGATGGTAGGCCTTAGACCTGCCGTGAGCAGAAACAACCATTATATCCCTGTGGAAAAAGTCTGTAATTTAAATCTTTTTTGCACTGTCTGTCCTGCTGAGCTATGGTCAGGCAGAAGTGCATTATATCTACTGACAAACTGAAAACCAAAACTGTCAAACTGTTTGTGTTTGGATTGGCTGTCTCACAAGTATTAAAGGGCTGTTAAATTAAATTCTCCCCTATAGAATTTTACAGCCTTAGATTGAAAGTGTGTGTATCAAAATGCAAATGATGCAGCAGTATCAACATATTTTACCCTCACCATCTGCTTAATAGTTACCCATTTTGAGAAACTTGGGAAAACTTGGAAAAAGGCTCTTATTCTGTGTATATATACAGCTTTAAAAGACCATAACTAGACCTTTAGAAGTGGAGTGAAGCAGTGTTTTTTACGGCTCTCGGTAGACTAACATGCTATCGACAGAGAACAGAAGGCTCTTCTGGATTCTGATTACAGTCACTTTGTGACACCTGGGGGACTGAGAAAGATGTCTTTAAACCCATCATAAATATTCACAGCAACTTAATTGTGCATGCTAAAGTGATATAGAACCACCAGTATCACTCTTGTGGGAAACGAATGCAATGACGACAAGTGCTTTGGCACCTCACTCTGACTTGACTTGAGAAAGTCACAGGAACAGTCCGTCTTGGATCTTCTGCCTGTAAAATTTCCTATGTGCAGTCTGCGCTATCACACATTGAGCCCCGCCTTCATGCCTGCTGCTAGTTGATGCTTTTGCAGTGGCAGCTATCGTGAGACTCCTCCCCTCACCTTCTGCCATTGTTCCTCCTTCTGCAGAACCTCCCCTGTCTTTTATTGACTCTCTTCACTAATTGCAGCCTGCATAAACAAAGCATGGAGAGGACTTGGCAGTGTAAAATGCTCAGATAATTAGTTTTGCTGGGGGGAGGACTGTGTCTGCGGACATTGATCTGATGGTTTGCTCTATTGAGTGGGCAAGGGAGGGACTCCCATGACGGTGACAGGTAGCCTGTCTCATGGATCAGAGCTTCTCGTCAATAGTACTCCCCCATTTCAGTGGTCTGCTGTGGACCATTTCGTGGAGTGACACAGGTGCCAATTGATTTGAGATAATGTAATGGAGGCATTTTTAATTTAACATATATAATGTTTTTTTTTTTTCCTGGGCTTTTCAATTCTTTTGTCAACTTTTTCCAACCTGGCATCATGTCTTTATTAGTGACTTCAATGCAGTAAATTGATTGTGTCATTACAAATGTCTTCATGGAAATGTTCTTTGTATGTACGCTGTTGTATTAGTGTCTTGCAGGTTTGTTGTACTCAACATGTCACACCAAACACCAGCAGAATCTAAATGGTTCATTTTACTCCCAACATGGAAGAGGGGGTGTAGAGTTGGGGGAAGGGTGTTGCACAGTGCTGCATGCTAGGTGTAGCAGGAATAAAGATGATGATAGGAGTGTTGGGGTGCAGGTGTGCACAGAGCAGGGGAGGTGACCTTGGCCATGGTGGTAACCGCTGAGAGGAGCCAGCCATCTGTCTTGGGCCACGAGGAGGTGACCCAGCATCATTGTTTAGTCTGATGGGGTACACTGGGGTCACTAGGAGGGCCAGACCTCCCTAGGTGGAGACCAGAATGGGGTGTCTAAGGATTATGAACAGTCAGGATAAAGAGACTGAGGATGTAGACCAAAATTGTACAATAAATTATGTCCTAATTTTTTTGTGATGTTCCAACAAGCTGTTATCTACTCTATTATTTTTGAAAGAATGTGGTATAAAATTGGTACTGCTACATCGCACTAAGTGGCTTTCGTCTGTTGCCTCTGTCATTCAGATTCCTTTTTTTACACCAATGGAGTAGCTCTTTCTGTAATTATTCTGTCATTTTGATGTGGCACCCCATAACCCTTTGCCAATTTGTGAAGCATTTTATTGAAAGCACTAAGAAGAAAAGCAATTTGGATGTAATTTGCTCCATGTCTCAATTCAAAATGAGCTTTTAATCTGCATTTTATATAAAAAAAACTATGATTTTCATACCGGTTCACCTTCTGTTCAATGAATGGGCTTGTATGTCTTAAATTTATCTTTAAAGTGAAGAAATGATTAGACTTCAAACTTTTATGTTAATGGAAAAATGTTCATAATCCAAAAATAATATGTCCAAAGAATGTAACAAAAAAACCTGACCATTTGTCAAGCAGTAATTTTTCAGTATCAAGTAAGTCCCTCATCTAACTTTTTTTTTATAATGACTTCCAATGAACATAAATAAAATGACAAATCTAATAAGCTTAATGGTTCAGTCACTGTCATTTTTGCAGTTTATAATAAGGATTAAAAAAAACCTGACATGGGGTCATGATTTAATCTCATAGATTGAATTGGACCACACAGAAACATAACTTTTAAGGACTTTTTTTTTTTACAGACTAATTTTTCCTGTCCTCTGTAGGCTCTGGAGAAGGGTCCAGGACCAAATGGGGTGCTTGCACCAGACAAAGACCTTTGATGAAGCCGTCAGTCTGACAGGAACATGGCAGACATGCAATCAAGGTGGTAAATGATAGAAAGGCCATAATGTCTGTCCATTCACTTTAATCACAGCCCCGTAGCAGGTTTTACTCTGCAGTTTCAATCACTATTCGTGTTTCCTTTCACACAAGGAGTGACCCTCTCAGCTTACGCTCTCGTATTTTTCACACTGACAAGTTTCACTTCTCACCTCATGCTCATTAGTCATCTTTGTAAGCAATAACACCATTGCAGCAGGGTCTATAAATTCACACCTATGGCCACATAAAAGAGTAGCTTTGTTCAGAATATTGTCATATAAAGCCAGCTTTATTTTGCATGAATGTGGTCACTACATTTCTGTTTTATGCCTTTGAAAATGGAGTCATTTTAAGGATGATTAGTGAAAAGGGAAGCATGTTATTATGTGTTAATCACACCCAACTTCAAAGCGTGGACTTTTACTTCCTGGATCGGCTGGAGCTGCTTCAGGTTGCATGGTGAGTGTGAGTAAGATCAGAGGTCGTGGTGAGGCTGTGGTCTGCTGGGTGGTAAGCGGATAAAAAAAAGTGACTCAGTAGCAAGAGCCTCATGAAAGTCATCATAAAATAGATTTTACAGCTTTGCATAGTAAAAATGACCTCCTCACATCTCTTTACTCAGCGTAATGACATTAAATGCAACAGCACCAACACACACCAGGGCTAGATGACAACAGATGAGAGGCAGACTAAGCAGCTATGACTAAGCCCAGCCAATTCCTGTCACTTCTTCAGTTTAACAGGAAAACCCTCTGGTTAATTGGTGCTTTGACTCTATTTAAGTCAGAGCAATCATCGCAGTTTGAAAGGATGTGGCCTGTGTTTGACCCATAGAGATCTGAAATAAATAAAAAAAATCTTTTCGTTTTCGGACTTTCATTTTCAGTAACCTCACAATACATTTTTACAAGCCACTTTGAATAACCTCTCTCAAAAATAAAGTGAAAAAGTTACTAGAGATTAAAACCAAATCTTGACACATTTGGTGTTAGCCTTGATTATAAAAGTCTGAATTCTGTTTCAGTTTACAGGTTGGGACTGAATGATGACAGACTTTTGCCCAGTGAATGAATGTTCATTCATGCATTTCCTGAACTGATTAGTCCTTGTGACAGTTACAGGGTTGTCTGAGTTTATCCTTGCTGTGTATGTGCGATGGTGGGGTGCACTCATCACATGCCTGATATTAGCACAGACAGACTAGCCTGGCCAGCCACCTGGTTTACTCAGTCTATTCAATACTGAGAAAATAGTCTGGAGTTGGGGCAATTGATGTGAAATATGCATGAGCTATTCTATACCGACCAATCACAAGTCTTGGTGTTTCACAATGTGTCAGGCGCACTGCATTTCGAGTCAAAGCTAGTCCTTAGTCTACATATCTTTACAATTGTTATTGGTTATTTACTTCATTAAAAATAAGATTTGAATTACAGATTGCACCCTCAAATTTCTCTGGCAAAAGCGTCACGTTCATCTTATCTGGGATTGGTTTAGTTTCGCCTTCATATTTGGATTGAAGCTCTTCGATTCCAGATTTCTCATTGAGAAAGGCGGATGGCTGGCCAGACTGCAGACAGATGACTATTTACTCTCATACTTACAGGGGATTTAGATTGACCAATCAATATTATTAAGAGCATGTATTTGGACACAGAGAACCCATTCAGGCACAGGCAGAACACGCACACTCCACACAGAAGGGTCCACACTGGCTGACACTGGAATCGAATCCAGGACCTTTTACTTGTCAGGCACCACCATGCCGCCTCCTGTCAGGCTCCTGAAAACTACACATATCACAGATATGTCAACCTTTTTGTATCCAAAACCTAAAAATGAAATGTTAAAATTGTAATTTATTATTTGCTCAAGATACTTTTCAGCTGTCTCTAATTGAAATTCCCATCATAGGTATACTTATCAATTTTATTCCTAGGTTTAGGAAAAGAAATCAGAACTTGGTTTAAAAAGGAAAAGTCTACAATGATTAAAGGATGACTTGTAATGAATTTGGTAATATCTAACTAAACGACAACCCAAACATTACCCAACTACAGCCTTAGTGGAAACTGCATGTGAACTCTGCATGTAAAGCACATTTTGCTTACAGTATCTGCCGGCCCCCTTTCTGTTAAAGTAAAGGCTAAAACATCTCTAACAAATGAAGTCTATATAGAACTGTGCTTTACTGAAATTTACAGGACAACTTTTTTGTGCCGACTGGATCTTAAGCAGAAGAAGGGATAACGGAGACGGTGTAGATTTTCCTGCTGCCATGTTCTGAAAGTTCACCTTGAGGTTCAACTTCATTTGAAATTGTAGCCTTACAGGTGTGTTGAGCTGCACTAGCTTTTTGTAAGCTGACATGTCTCTGAAATGGTTAATTTCATGGTTGAAACCGTGCACCAACCCCCTCAATGTTGAGTGAGGATTAGGCCCGTATAAATGCATAGGTTTCTTGAACAGCACATACCTCTGACATTCTCCTGCTGCTCTCAGTTCAGTATGTGTGAAATGATGTGTGGTGAATCCCACTTCATATTCTTTTAGCGTGGCTAGCGCCCTTTTGATTTCATAGGCTCCATTACTCTTCAATCTGGACCATGCTTAAAGGCAAAATGTATGTGCAGGGCTGCTGGCCCATCAGGGGAATTATTCTTTTATGTTTATGTTCTGTGAGTGGCTTTGGTATAGGAGCTGAAAAGTGGCAGTTCACCTTAAACACCCCTCCCCCCAAAAAAACAGAAAGATATATCTTTGTTTATAGGATATGCAAGTTTTAAACATGACTATAGTGACATTTAAAAGCAATGCTTGGACAGTTTTATGCTTCAAATTTATGACGATGTAAACTATTGCTCTCTGCAGTCAAATGTGTGACACAGTAGTGAACAAGTATGGAAGCTGCACATAGCAAAGCACAGTGTCGCTATCAAATTAACTCGAAAGTGCTTTGCCCATGACCTGAGGGCCAGTGCACAGATGGAGAGCCATCAAAACACACTATGTCTTCTGACCATAATCCTGACTCGTGCCCAGGGTCATTGAACTTGACAGGATCTTGACCTTTATAGAAGATGGAACATGGAACACAGGAGGCTGATACTGACCCTGGCTTTTAACGCAAGTGATTTTTCTGCGCTTTTCCACTTGACACTGATGAACAAAGAGCTTCTTTTGTGTTCATTTGAAAGATCCAAAGTGTTCTGCCATTTATCTGCATATCCTCCAGAGAACTAGGAAGGTTAACATTTTGATGTTTTTTATCTATTAAATGACTTGATTGCTCTTATTTATAGAATGTTTTTCCGCAATGGACAGCTTTTTATTTGATCTTTTTAAAGTAAAGCTCTGAAACTCATGTTCCCTACAGTGGACAAAAATGCATTATTGGGTCTCAGGAGGATACAAACCCTTGCATTTATCATATCTTGCTATTTTTCTCAAATGTAACTTAATGTGTTTCCTGATATCAGCTGATGCAACCAAACAAAGCTCATGCACGGAAATAGCTACCTCTTCCTGTGTTTGGCTTGAAATAACATTTGAGATGTGTTGCTGCCAAACACTGGCAAACACAAGAGTGCACAATATGAAACAGATGCCACCACAGATGGAGGATAAACAGGCGCATACATTTCTGTTACAAAGCAGAACTGTCACTTGCTGTAGTAAATGATTATTAAGTTTGTGGCGAAGTGGGGATTTGGAGTCTATTGTCTTGTGGGTTTCATGGCATCCTTTACATCTGTCATGCTAATCCACAGTATAATCTGTCATGTTTGAGTTGAGCAATTTAGACAAAAATTCTCTGCATGTCCTTTAATTCATTCTCTTTGATAATTTTTTCCTTGCTCAAACTTCAGTTGGGCATTAATTGACTTTAGAGAATGTTTTCCAGTTGAAAGATATGGATGTGTGTGTGTAATATATATATATATATATATGCATGTGTGTGTGCATATGTAGCTGTATTGGACTTATTTACATACTGCATTTAGTGTATGATACACTAATAAGCTGAAGGTTAATGTCAAATTGGTTTTTCCTGATTAAAAAAAGAAGTGCAAATGTGTTATAATACATCTTAATTGGATTATTTTAATTAGACATCAGATAGTGTTTTATTACTGTAGGTGCAAAGCTCAGAAGATTAACTGGTTCACCTTAAACACCCTTTTCTCCTTGGCGGCAGTGATTATATGCAAGAAGTTTTGATTAACTGCCAGCACTGATATAAGATTACCGTAACTGTCATCTTGTCTGTATTTATTATGCTGAGATTTTATATTTTGGAAGCTTACCTGAGTAGAAAGAGAGGTGTGGGATATGTGAGACATGGTCTGAAGCTGTCACCTGTTGCTAAAGCCCAAGGGATCATGGGTAGTGATTTACAGTCAGGACACCCACAGTCCTCAGCCTGGTGTGTTATGACATGCAATCACAGGTAGATTTCTCGTGTTGCTCCTCTAGTGTAACATTCTACCCCCACTGCTCCTGTGCATCTGTGTAGGTTTAACTTTTGTGTTGTGAATGACTCCATCTTAAACTGGTTTGTGTGATTCTTGTTAAACTGAATAAATAAGAACACAGTAGTGGGTGCCCTACAGAAGAGGATAAGGGCCACCAGAAAAAAAAAAACTTAAGGTTCAATATGTATGTTTTTTATTATTATTTTGAAAAAAATAGATTAAAGTCAGAATTCTAAGGAAAAAAAGGCTTTATCAGTATAATTAAAAAAAAAAATACACTGGACCTGATTTTTGTTGTTTGTTTATTTTTTCCACTGGCCCTAATCCAGTGTGATTTCTAGATTTTTTCATGACACTTGAGGCTGCAGATTGTCACTGAAATCTATAACAGCTAACACAGTCCTAACCGCTGTCTTCCCTACCAACAAAACATAATAAACTCAAATTTACTCACTGCTAAATCTGAATAACTAGTGGATTTTAGCTTTTAAAAGTCTGCTTCTGCTTTGAAAGGTTACACACCAATTATGAGTATTTGTGGTTTAAAGTACTGTGACTAAATGCATGTTTTCAGTTGGTTGTTTTCTCATTTTAATGACAGTTTAAATGACTCAAAAGATTTTGCTATATCGATATAATACACCATTTTATTATGATGCATATGTGGCACATTCTGCATCATGATATGTGCTATGATTAATCTGATCTTCAATTAGAAATATTGCTTTTTTCGTAATTACATGAAAAATCTTTAGCGTTTTTCAGATTTCTCTTGTGATTCTGTTGATGTTGCATGTGGATAATTCAAAGCTAATGGCGATCCAATAAAATAAACATTCTGTATAAACAATGACCTATCTGTTTGACCATCTTTACCCTTCATGCCAGGTGAAGCAGGATATTGTTGTGGCTTGTGTGGGTTTATGTGCATAAGACCAGTATTCCACATGACTGGATGCATCAGTCTTTATGAAATCTGTCCTGATGTAACTAGTCATAGATGTAAGAAATTAAGAAGGAATTAAAACAGATTGTTGAAATCCACTCGATTTTTGCCAAAACGAATTTAAAGACAGTTTAGCAGCACCTGGAGGGTTCAAATTCAGTCTTTTGGAACTATTAGGGTCCAAATACACAAACAAATGCTGCAGTCACAGCACTGAGCAAGTTTTAGCTGGATGGGTTGCACATAAGTTATTTTCTTATTGCCTTATATTTATCCTGTATTTATATATTATTAGAGTTTTCATACTTATTTTGTACTGGTTTTAAACTTCTCCTATATTCTCATTTGTATTTTTTAATCTTTTGGTGGAACCAAGGGTATTTTAATCATGTGCAGACAGCTCACATCGGTTTGTTTGTTATGTTTTTGTACACTAAGTGTGTAAAGGATGAGCTCACCTGTCTTCAAAACAAATCTAGCTATTGGTATAAAATAAAGCAACCTGAGCCTGAACGTGAACAAACACAGCAGAAACTAATAAAAGTGGGTTTAGCAAAATATGACCCCTTTAACAGAAATGCATGGTAAAGTTTTACAAGTTACAAGAGATGAGTATTTGTAACCATGCAGAGTTTACATCCTATTTTGTATGTGTTTCAACTTTTGTTTATTTAACTGGCAATAAAAGAAGACAGTAGTGGAATGACAATGCTCCTGTCATCTCCTCTTTGCAGGTCACTCACCATAGAGCCAACGCTTGGTTCCATCTCTAACCAAAGCCAACTTTCAGCCTCAACCCTGCCATCTGTGATTGTGCTGACTCACTCTGCACGCAGAAGACCATTCAGTCCAGGTCGGGCAAACACCTAAAAGCAGTAAACAGTGTTGCTGAGGGGCTGACAGATGACAGGTATGACAATTTGTTATTTTTTCCGGCAAAAGACAAGCACTCAGGGGTGATAAACACCCACACAGAAATATTTTAGTGTGTAGACAAATATTTGTGTGTGTAGGCGTTTGTATCATGGTTGTATAGTAATAGAGATGGAGATGGTGAGAGAGAGGGAGAGAGTGCAAGAGCATATTTTCAATTTTCCATGCCCTAGGCCTTAGACATACCAGAAGTGACAGAAATCTTGCCAAGTGGGATAAGATCATAAAAACTGCAAGGCACTCTCCTTTCATTTTCAACTAAATGGATAAAATGGTGTCAGCATGTTACTGCGAGCCCCTCAGGATCCAAAATACTGGCAGGGCTATAAACTAAAGCAGTTACTTCATGACAAGACACTGAATCCATTCCCATCATAGATTTAATTTGAAAAGCTGGAGCAAGTGCAAGGAAAATATCAGGAAAATAAAATCTGGGAAGCATTGTGTTTTATGATTATTGATGCCTTTGACCACATACCCATGATTCAGTGACCACACAGAGAAGCTAGTGAAAAGTGAAGTATCGGTACAACAAGTATGAAAGCCTTTACACACCAGGGGCATTTTATTCAGGTGATTTAATTTGCACGTCAATATTTTCTCAAGCTGTTGTTTTTGCCAGGAGCATGTTCACACATAATATGAATACTACATCGCAAAAAGAGATTTCTTTGCAACAAGGTCAATTTTTGTGATCGTTAGCACGGTAGATAAAGGCATCATGCAAGTATGTTGTGCAAAACAGATATCAATGCCAGAACCACCCCAAGGACATCATGTGCAGCCAGAGCACTGGGATACCAAAGTGTTTACGTACAGTAACAGCATATAAATTAGATCCAGTTCGTGCTAACCTATGTCTTCTTACGTGTAGACTACCCAAAGGGACAAAGGACTCTAGTGTACACAACATGGTGTATTTACAGCTTCGTATGGGGGCTCCAGGTGATGTTAAATCCAGAAGAATGAGCTGGTGTAAATACCACCATTTAAGGGTAGTTGTAAACTACTCATGAAGCTACTTGATTTGCTGTCAATAGAGAAAGTCAAGGAACCTAATCAAGCACCAGTAACAAGGTCTATTTTCTTCAAGTTTGTGGAGCCAGAGGGGATACACCAGTGTTTTTCAACCTTGGGGTCACATCTCCACATGGGGCCACCAGGGATTCAAATGGGGTCACCTGAAATTTGTAGTAATTGATTTTAGGAAAAGTACTAAAAAATATATTTTCTAATGATTCAATATATATTGCATTATAATTAAAACACCAAATCCTTTTCCTAAAAAAGTAAAGTTCAGATAAAATCCAGGATATAATATGTGAGAGGGCATATCACCCGCATACCAGTGTTACTACGCTTTAACCTGCCTGGACACAGTCACAGTCAGGAAACTAGACCGAACAGAGATTGGAAAGATTTCTTTGCCCACCTGGTTCCACTAAGAGGAACTGAGAAGCAGACACCAAAAAGGTGCATTATATACATTGTATAGCCTAAGTATCATCTAAAATTAATGGTTTTTGGAACATAGTCTAGCAAACGATTACATGATCACAAACAAAATGATTTTAGCAAAAAAATGTATGTGATTGAACAAATTTGTGGTTAAAAACGTTTGGAGAACCACTGAGATACACTATTTTTGGCTTTTGTTAAAAAAAAATGTTGCCACATTGTGGGTGTGAATAATTTATACTCAACATATTTAGGATTTTTTTTAGTATCTTATGTTATTTATTCACCTCCAATGTGTAAAGCCATGTAGTAGCATTTAGGCTACACTTGAACCAATGTTATTTGGACATATGCAGTTGCATAAAACTGAAAAAAAAAATCCTTAATAGAAATGCACTGTTCAATGAAACACACATTTTAACCTCAGTTCACTTAAAATTTAGTTCTCTTTAAATAATAATATTAGTCTTAGATCATCACTACCTTTATAAAAACGTAAAAAAAATAATTAAAAATTAAATTTACCGAGCCTCCCATGGTGCCCTGTCTTAAACCTGGTTCCTCTGTAAACACTGCAACACAGCAGGTGTTAGAGGTGTTGATGGGGAACCCTCAAAGTGAGATGATGGGGTTGATGTAATTTATTTTTCCAAGTTTTCCCGTACCCGTTCAGGCTCAGAAATTTCAGTTATCACCTCTTCTATGTGCTTTATTGGTGAAATTGGACTGTCACTTTCTATGGCATTAGGCTTTGTGTTAACCTCTGAGACCTACAGGGTCAGGTGTCACTTCATTGTCTGGAAGCCGATGAGAAAGGAAACGAGGAAAAGAAAGAGAAAGAGGGGGGAAAGGAGCAATAATGATAAACTGGATTAAAGGGCCTCTAAAGCAGTCAGATTCTGTCAGGCTGGGAAGGTGTCAGTTTTTAATATGTGTAGCAGTCAATGTTTTGGGGAGGGGCAGTGCTATTGTTACTGAAACTGTGTCCACTCACCTCTCACAGGTAACTGCAAAGTGTTTCTTGTATTTTCTTCCAATATGAAGCAGTTGAAATGTAAATGTAAAAAAAAAGTGGAGAAAAAAAAAGAGTGGATGGAGCATGATGGAGCCTGACTGTGACGCCTTCAGTGTCACTGTATTGGTTTTGAACGTAGGGTGTGAATTGAAGCTACTTCTCAAAAATCTCCCCTGGAGGCACATTGCAACGGCAGCATTGAGATCAGCTGCCGGAACATGCTGTATTGTAGTGTAAACTGTCATGTCTGGATGAATTGCAGATGAGACAACCTTACACACACACTCAGACTCATTTAGTTGAGATTTAGCATCATTATGAACCCTCCCCCTGATTGGACTCTTTATTGTTTGAGAAAGCTTGATGTGGTCTGTTGTCTTTATTAATGAAATATTGTTTTTGGCAATGTGGATTTTAGAAGCGAAACACTGCTGAAATTGTTATTCAGTCCTGCACCATCTGCGCTTTGAGAAAAGAGTGTGAATGGGGCTCAGATCATGATTGAGTGGCACCTGCTTGTCAGGGGGTTGCTGCAAAATATTGCTGCATTCGGAGAAGGCAGTACTCCACCTGCATGCCAATCAGGCTGTCAGGCTAATCCCCTCCACCTACACACACTCAGATGCTGACTCTCTCTTTCGCTCTGAGTCGCTCTTCCACTGTTTCTTTCATTGCATATCCCCTGTAGGTCTATACACACATACCTGTCACAACACACATTCGTGCATTGACAAAGCTTGAAAACAGGTTGTAATTAAATTTAGCCTGTATGTACTTTGGGCAGATATTGGTATGTTTAGTCAGTCACATTGCTTTACTTCAACACAGATTTAAACTGATATTGGTGCTGTTTAATGTGTGTTCACTCTAGCATGGCTGCCAACATTGATTTACCCAGTCTCAAGGTGTTGGATGTATGTCTCGCAGGTTTTTCTTTTATTTACAGTAGCTGATACCCATAGAAACACTTGCATCAATAGAGGAAAGAGGAGGGAAAATGAAGTGTGGTCCTGTCTGCTGTTTTTACAGCTATCGATTTACACAGCAGGAGATTTGAAGCGGACCTTTGCCTACGCCTATGATCACTTGTGTGTAGGTGTACTTGCTGGAGGAGTTAGCTTGCATTTGTATGTACACATCTGAGCGTACACAAGCATTTGAATGACTGTTTTTGTGCATGGAGGAAAAAGGGGGTTATGAGCAGCTGTGTCACCAATAGAAGCTCAGCAATGCATACACCAAGCGTAATCCCATTCTCCTGAGCACCTCCTCTGATCTCTATTTTCTCTGTCATGTTGAGACAGTAACAGGTGTCTCACCTAAGGCAAAAACACTGTATCACTGTCTTCCCTCTTTATCTCTCCGTATGTATCTGTTGTTGCAGTTCTCTGGGATAAAGCAGGTAATAGTGAATTTTGTAGCAGTGATACTGTGCGTCTCTGTCACTCTCCTGCACTGTGCCAACCTTGTAGGTATCTTTGGCAGTGTAGTTTCATCAAGGGATTAACCACATGGTGCTGCCTGGCCTGGATTCACTCCTAGCAATACATCCATGCAGTGTTGGCTTGGTGGAACAGAAGGTCAGGACATGCCATAACACTGTGTAATGCCGGGCTGGCAACAGCACCCAGGCAGTGAAGACCACATTATGAGCCAATATCAGCCCAATATCTGATCTGGGCAATCCACATGGGTATGTTTCAGCAATTTTAGCACATTTTGTTCATCAAAGTATTTCGCAGTGAGCTTGTGCTGTTTTAATCTTTATTGCAAATTGGATTGGATCTTTAATGTCATTCACCGTGGCTAATGGTAGATGTGAGATTTCACAATGACTGTAGATTGTATTGTGGAATGCGACAATAAAGTGAGGTAAGAGAACAGAATTATGTTGTGATTTGGAAAAAAAAGGTGACAAAAATGCATGTCTTTCTTACTGTTTAGCATTGAGCACAGTGTGAGTCATCATGAAAATGTCTCTGCCTGTCCTTTTTCCTCTCCAACCCCCCTCCTTTTTGACACTCCTTGTCTGAGAGGCAGGTAGTCTGACTGGAAAACAATGGAGTCTCACTCCCTTGATTAAACACTGTATGATTAATTTACATCTCAGTGCTTTTTGACAGTGGATATGTCTTTCACAGGAAGCTGACGTGATCTGTCTGAATCTAGGAGTTACACGCTCGCGAACATGAAATATCATTTGCTGAACAGTTTTTGTGAATGAGATCATTAACATGCTGATGGAACTAACACAGTTGTCAACAACCTATGCAGCCTGGACATTTTATCAACATCAGCACGAATTATTGGTTATTCATCACTACACTGGTAGGAAACAAAGAGTAGAATAATTGCACCAACTGGCCTCAGCATAATGTATCTGGGTTTTTTTTTGTCAATTGATTAAAATTTGTAATAAGATTAATCACAGGGTTGCTGTTGATTAATTTCAAGTGATTACTATTAAATATACAGTTTTAATGCATATTAATAACATTTCATTTTGCATGAGCAATCAGACTCAAAAAAGAAGGGTATTCACTTAATGTGTTTATTAAACATATGAGTACAGCTTCACTTTTAGCAGTTTGTCAATACCAAACTGAATGAAGAAAAATAGATGGAAGCATTGTAGTTTTGTATCTTTATTGACCAGAAACATAACCAATCAGAGGTTGTTCTATCAAGGACATAAATAGTAGAGGTGTGCATCTTCTGTTCCAAACAATCTTTATGGGTACTCTTGGAGATCAGATAGCAGAATCCTTTTGTCTGAACATGTAACACAGTAATACTCTGCTAAATTTAACCATACACCTGTCATTGTATTCAATAACAGTCATCAGATTAATTTTTCCACAGGTAACAGTATTTTTTCATGGAAAGGACAAGGACTGTAGCTCAAAAAATTAAACATTAAATATAACTATTGAAGATATGTCTATAGAAAAGTCCATGGACTATATGAGAAAACATGATTCGCTATCTGATGGACATTTGTTATTATTACCACAGCAACGCCAATTATAACTAATAGGGAATCCTTTAAAAAATTCCTGGATCCAGACAATGATCCGGATCACCTCCAAAATTTAATCATCTGTTCTTTGTCTCAGAGCGAACATTTCCTGAAAATTTCAT
>JAPSES010000105.1:8826506-8879297 GCA_029822895.1 Maxillicosta whitleyi | reverse complement strand
CATCTTGAATATTTGAATTCAGTTAAATTCAGTTTTATTTATAGAGGCCAGTATCACAACAAAGTCACCTCACAGGGCTTGTAGAATTGCTAAAAAACAAACAAACAAGGAAAATAAACAAACAGTCAAGTAATCACTAAGTCTAACTAAGGTCTATGTCAAGAAAAAACTCCAGAAAACCCAGTAGGAAACAGAAACCTTGGGGAGAACCAGTGAATTAGAGATCCACTCCCATGAACGGACAGACTGTAGATGAAACCAGGACTGACGGACATCCATGTACTGATGAATTAGGATTTAACCTTTTAAACCTTTGTTGACCTAGAACCAGTTTTGTGAAGGCTTCCAAAGGAATTTATCTCTCCATACAACCTTTCCTACATTTATCACCATTTACTAGATTATCTTCTGCATGTTCAGGGGGGAGCACATGTTTTACTATATTCAATTTAAACACTACAACCACTGTCATTTCTCAGACTACATGGATTTTATTGGTGAGTCAATGTTGCAGAAAATAACAGTGTTTCCATGTTCAGTGAGGAGCCTCTGAACATCCAAATGGCTCATATCTGATGCCAATGAAAAGATGAAAAACTGAATTTTACATGAATTATTTGCATGTTTTGATGGGATTAATGTCAGAAGTTATTAAACATTTCAGATCAGTAGATTCTTTGGGTGGCTGATGACTATTAAAATTTTTGGGAGTTAAATCTTTAATGAACTGGATTGTTTCCATCTGCTATCGATGCAGCGCAATACCATCAACTACAACTTTACTGAATCTGATTTACTTAGACAACACTGTCCAGGCACCAGCTGAAGGAGAAAAAGCTTCATGCACAAATCCGTTTTGACTTTGCCGGCGGCTTAAGATATGAATGTGGTTGATCTTCATATTGCTGTTCTACTTGTACCTGGATCTCCATTTTAATAGGCTAATTACCTGGCAGCTGCTTTGGCGTCCTACCCCTGCCTCAGTCAGGAGCCTGGGTCTGAACAGGCTGCAGCCTCTGCCAGTAGACTGCAGACAGCTGGGTGTGTAGTGTGCTTTCCAGAGATGTCAGTGGAATCCTTTTCTAATCCTCTGGTCTCCTGCTGAGAGCCTGTTGTTGGAGAGGCATCACAAAGAACATATGACACCGCTGATAAGAGGGACTATGAGATTCAGTCAAATTAAAAAAGGATCACTTTGCGTTATTAGCTAAGCGTTTGTTAGAATGTTATCGCTCTCAATTTAATACTTATTCAAAGATCATTCAGTGATGCTGAATGCATCTGCCTGTCACAAGGGTTTTCTCGTGCAGCATAGGAGAGGATAGACGGCGCTTGGATTGAATAATTTATTTGGTTCATCCATATCTGTGAAAAGTGTGTGTCATTCAGAGGTGTGAATGGAGTCAGATCTCAATGGGATTTCTGTTGGATTTCTGCTGGGAGACCAAAAGACAGTTCTGCTTCTTGTGATTTGTACCGCTGTTGTGACATCGTCCAATGGAGGTCATATTCTGTAGATCACATAATCGTGTGCGGTATAAATTAAGTCACCTTTTATGTCTTTTATATTTTTAGGTGATTTTATCAGTGGGATCAGATAAGCTGTACCGTGTTTGGAAGTGCTGTGCTAATTGCTCTGCGGTGAGATAAGAATCTTGGCAAAACTCCAGACCTGTGAATTATGAATGTGCTCAGTTTTAACCACCTACTGAACTCTGAACGCACTGAGGTCAGACCTCTGAAATATGGCTTTATATTTGTCTAAACAGACCACTGTCTCCTGCATATATATATAACCACGTACACACCCTTAGATACACAAACAAGCGCACTCACTAAGTGGGAGTAGAAAAGTAAAATAGAGTTTCACCTGGCAGGGAACATCAATCTTACTGAAAAAAGAAGCATGAGACATATCAAGATTAGAGCTTCAATTCACTGGTGGGCTTGTGGGAAAGGATACAACATGTTCCAGACCTTTTATTCTGAAATTTGGGGGGAAAAGAAAATGCTCCGTTCTTTGTAACTAAAACATCACATGGGCTTAAAAAAATGTGGTAAATAGTGGCTTCAGTTTGTTCACGTTTGACTTAAAATGAAGGATGTGAATATTTATGTCGAATTCATTAATAAATCCTCAGTGGTTTATACAAGACACAAGTAATGGTTTGGTGGGTGTATCACAGACATGCACTAGGTGATACCTGCATATCAGGAGAATAGAAATAGCCTGAGTGTGTTCAAGGGGGGGGGGGGCTCAGCTCCATCTGATTGATTTGGCTGTAACAGTGACAACAGGCCTCCCATGTGTTTCACTCCGCATAATTCTTTGATTAATGCTGCGCATCCCAAAAATCGCTCCACTGCAACATGAAATCGAATTAAATCACCTGGATACAATCTGTAATTGATTGGAAATGTCACAAAAGAGAAGCAATGTCATAAATAACGACAGATTTTTTAGAAAAATGTAGATTAAGTGATTTCTTTTTATATTGTGATTATTTCTCACATAATGCATTTCATCATACTCGGTGGTGCTATCAAGAAATAAAATATCAGTACTGAATATAACATCTTTCGTCTTTCGCTCCTTATTTCACTTTGACGCATGCTTTCTCCCCAGAGGCCCAGCAGATTCAGATGTATGTCTCATTGTGTACAAAACCAGATGCAGAGAACCATTAAATGAAAGCACCGTAGCCCTCTATCCACTTCACACTGTATGACTATGTTTCAAATCAATACTGTAAATTATTGAAGGCATGGTATATGCCAAATGATATTCATTGAAGGGAATCGTGTTCCCCTGGGCTGTCAATAACGCAGCACATGTTCTCACACAGCACCTCGTGGCATGCCTGTTGAAGATAGGAAATTTGTACTTTGTCAGGTAGTATTTTCAATGAATAACAATTACAGACTTTCATAATTCCATTCATGCCTCATCTTCTTAAATCTGTCTATTCCAACCTGTCATTATGATAAGGTGTACTGCGGCACTGTAACACACTATAGAAGGAGCTTAAAGGTGACTCGGTCCTGTTTGGAGCTCTTTGAATATAAGTATTAGGTTATTTAATATCTATACATCTAGCAGAGAGTGGGGTTCACAGGAAATTGCAGAATGGCATTAAAGTAACATTATCAGCAGGATGCAACATACTGCACTATATAGGAAATATGTTATAGAAAAGCATATCAAATGATCCTGCACATGGATGCATATTTTTAGTATGGTCTACTGTGACTTCATTTCACTTACACATATTTAATGTAAGCTAAAGTAACAAAAAGTGAAATATATATGATATTAGTTACATTCTGCAAATCAAGACCCAATTCTCCTCTCTAGAACTATAAAGGCTCCTACAGACTGTGACATTTGAGTCTTGCTAAGTCTTATTAGTTTATTAATATTTATAAATTTATTATTGCCTGCCACTCCATACAGCATAATCTAAACTGGGATTTAAAACCCACTGAATTTCATTGCACAAAATTAAAACGCGTCTTATATGTAGAGTATATATGCTGCTTCCTCTACTTGAATTGACATGGAGGCAGAATCATGTGGCAGTTTTCCCTGCTATATTAAAATATTTGACCAACTTCTTTACATTTTGGCATTTTTCTTTTATTTAATATGTTTTTTTTTTTAATTATTATTTTTATATGGGTGCTTCTATGACACTGGGTTAATTTTGGTACCTGGCATGTTAATAATAAAAGAGAAATTTAGACCTATTTACCCCCCAGGATGTATCTAATGATGACTTCAGATAAATGCAGAAAAATAAATTATACCATTGCTCTGAGCCATCCCAAAATTAATACAATTTTAATAAAATATTGGGGGCAAAATTGGAACAGGAAAAGCTACCTAGGTGTCAGTGTATTTTATCTTGAAAACATGGCTTGAAATGGTCTTCTATACCATTATAACTAAAGACACTTAAATTTGACAATCCTAGGGATTTTTCTAATCCAGACATGCAGATGTTTCATGAATCGTCAGTCTCATTCCAGGTTTCATGTTTAACCCATTGTGTCTTCTTTATTACATGCGGAACCTGCCCAAGTTAAATACAAATAAATTGTGAGTGATTTGGCAACAGTGGTCATGTTTGTGAAACATTCTGCCTTGCATAATTAGTGTAATTCTCAAAATGTACCTGTGAGAAAATAAAAAATATTCGAAAAAATAGTAACATGTAATTTTCATGTCCGTTTTGCCCTTTGAATTTTTGTATAAAAATAATATGAAATACTTTGTCTTATACTTTATCTCAGTAAATATTTATTTGTAAAATAGACCCAAAGTGCTTCCAAACTTGATTCTTAATACTCTTAATATACATCTGGTTTAAAATTTTAGCTTTTATCTTTTAGCTTTTTAAATTTTATCCTGTTTTTAGGGACTGGTGTCATAGAAGCACCCAAATATACATGTTTGGTCTAATCTCAGCGAATCTTTAGTGAAAAATAATGAAGCTAAACTGATGATTACATTTATTTTTATCAAGTTTTATTTTGGGAAGTAGTTCTTATTGTCAGGATCATAAATGTACATGTCTATCTGAACACAGCATGTGGATTCCTACTGTTTTTTTGGGGTTTTTTTAGCAGATGTTGGTCACAACAATAATCACAGTATGAGACTGTCACATCCTACATTTCTGACAATGTCAATACTTTTATCGTTGGTCTTTGTTCGTAACAGTCTGACAATGGCTGTCTTGAAAACTCTCACAATGCGATAGAAAACTACTGAGTTTTAGAAGTGACAAGATTTTTTCCTGTTTTGTCATCTTTTATTTGGTAAAGAAAATCCCAGCGTATACCCAGCTTTAGTGTAAGAGACAGATGTATAACTAATGATTATCATATTCAGTCGTCATTTGTGGATCTACATTTCTGAAACAAAAAGTCTAAAACAATGATTTTGATGTTTCTAAGTGATATCCAGCCCTTCAGTAGGATATGCATATTCCATTTTCATAACCTCATTCATGCTCCTCTTTGTCACATCCCTGAGAAATCTCACTAACACAGACAAAAAGCAGTTGCCATTCTAGAGTGCTTTATTTCAATATGAAGTCATTTTCATATGTAAGGGAAACTGAGCTCATTTTAATTTGATTGTCTAATAACTGTGGGCTGAAGAAAATTGTCGAGTTAAGCTGACAATCCTAGTTTTAAACCTCATCCTCTATATGTCCTAAAATGATGTCTTTCTTCTACCATTGCAGTTTCTTTGTCAGGTTAGCCTCCACAGGACAAAAAAAGAGGAATAATGTGTGCAAACGTGGAATCATTAACACCCGTCACGTCACAGTACATCCTTTGCAATTCCCGTCTTTCAGATGGCAGGTTTAGGTTTGATGAGTAGCCCTCAAGCTCTGCTGACCCATCATTTTTTGCAAAATATGTAAAGTAAATGAGTGCGTTGCATTGCAGGCAGTGAAGGTCCAACAGTTTCCTCAGTGATGCGTGACAGCCATTATTATTCTAGCTGTCAGTATTACACACATAAGTGAGCAGATGATACCTTATGAGTGGTGGTACACTGATAGAGCCATCAGCATCCACATCCTTGGCCTCGTTCAGTCTGTCATGTTCCTCTCTGTCTGGGCGTCCTGGTGAACAGGAGGTTTACACATAAGCTGACAGAGTGAGGCGTTTGACCACTTCAGCCAGAAATGGGTGTGGTTATGTTCAGACTGCAGGGGAAAAAAATGTGATTTGCATTTTTTTCCCCTTTTTTACTCATTTATAACTCCTTTTTTTTTTTTTTTTTTTTGTTCAAAGCAGTGTGAACCACGCAAATCACGTGGAATTTGTCTTTTGAAATATGGCTTGGACCTCTTTCCCATGTGGTCCTAAATCAGATACTGATTTGTTATTTTTGTGAATAGTCATAGTGGGATTCATGTCATTTCACATCACTGTAGATAGAAATTTCTCACAATTTTGCGGTGGTATCTCGCAATGGAATAGAATAGAATGTGGTTTATAGTGCTTGTCACACCATGTTCCTCTGTCTGGGCGTCCTGGTGAACAGGAGGTTTACACATAAGCTGACAGAGTGAGGCGTTTGACCACTTTAGCTAGAAATGGGTGTGGTTATGTTCAGACTGCAGGGGAAAAAAATGGTAAATGTGATTTTTTTTCACTCATTTATGACTCAAATATATGTATTTTTTCATAACATTGTCAACAGCACAAATCCCATGGAATTGGACCCCATGTGGTCCTAAATCAGATACATATTTGTTGTTTTTCTGAACAGCCATATTTGTATTCATTAGGTCTGTACGGTATTAGAAAAAAACTGATGTTGCAGTTTTTTTTTAACCCTGTGATATATATTGCGATATGAAAAAATACTCAGCGGTATATAATAGCTGTGAGGTGTTGACAATATTGGTCAAACAAATTAGTTGTTTCCACTTGTTATAGCAACAGGTACAAGGCACTATCAACACAGAACACGTTTCAGTATCATTATTCTTGTAGCTGAAATAATTCCAGATAACTGACATTGCTTTTCTTTTTGGCACCAAGTCTTCATTTACGGTGATTTGCTCTTGTTTGTTGCTCATTTTTCAATGTTGTTACCAGCAATTCACTCTAAATTGATCAAGAACATTTGTGATTGGTGGATCGCTGTTTGTGTCGGGTACCTATGAAATTAGATAAGAACACGTTGAGTTCATCTGCCACAGTGACTACTACGTACGTGATGACAACGCTCAAATGATATATAGTGCAGCCCTAGTATTCATTTATTTCACATCACTGCAGATTGAAATTTATGATAATTTTGCAGCTGAGAGAAACTTTCAACAGAATCGAATAGAATATTATAATTTATAGTGGTTTGAAAATAGAAGTAGCACAGTGCAATAAGAGTTTGTTTACATCTCTGTTAAGTGCCCAATATATATAAACCACACCAGTAAAATTCAGCTTACATATTAATGCATCAGTAATATCAATCCAAAATCATTATACATAGTAATAAAACTTTGACAAGGTCTCCAGGCTAACCTGCAACAATCAATCACTAAATATAACTAAGATTAGTAGCAAGACCAGCAGCAAAAATAAATCAAGAAGAGCAGTTCAGAAAGAAATCAATTTAGGCTATGTATGATCCTGATGGAAGAGTGATTTTATTGAGTAATATGTGGTCGTATGCGATGCTAGTTTATTATTGGTTATTATCAATAATGAAATGTTTGCATGGTTTATTTATGTGTTTTTGTGATCATTGTATGTATATGATAAAAATAATGTTTTTTTTTTTGTTTTTTTTAAAAATATTGTCAGTTTTTGTCAGTAATGTGTGAATCTCTTGTTTGTTTCTGTGTTGATCCAAGTAATAAGGACACTGTTCTTGCCATAATAGCAAAAGGGATGGTAAATAAGACATTGCATAATGTTAATAACAACAACACGCTTTTGTGAAATCCCCATCTTTGTAGCAGTTTTCTGTTGTGATCATCTCCTGCTAGGTGGTTGGTTGACAAGAGCCTCTCGCCACGTGCTGCTACACATATTATTTACTCCCTTACATACCTCCATCTTGCTGCTTTTTCTCTGCTCTTTGTCCCCTTACATGTGCAGGAGGAGATAATTTCTTAGCTTTTCACTCCACCCATCTTGAGTAAATCCCTGCTGACAGTTTAATGGCCATGAGACATGCGGGTATAGGGTCTGTAGAGAGAGGTCTGATATCTATACCAGCTGGTTGACAGATGAGCAATGGAAAAGGGCTGAAAAGAATAGGTTATGGGACTGAAATGTGTGAGGTGTGTCACTCTTCTTCTGCAGCCCTCAAGGCAAGTTCAGTCTAGGACAGGGGAATAAAAAGAATGTGTAGAATAAAGTGCCTAAGGGTGCTCATATAGGAAATGTGGCAGGGTGAAGTCACTTCTACCTGTGCAGATTTCTACTTCCATAAAGTCTGAGCTTAGCAAAAGATGTGTCCAAACTAAATCAGTCTTAACGGTCCACTTTTTCCAGTATTAATATGAAGTCTACTGATTGTATGCGACGCAGCCACAAACTGTCCATAAATTACATTAACATATGAAATCCAACTGTGATTTTACAACACCAGCACATCGGGATCTTAGAAGGGATTTGCATAGTTTAAGATTCTCTCTCAGCATCTTACTTCATCCCAGCCCAGAATGATTGACAGCTCAGGCCAGACAAATGCATTAAATCACAATGGGCACAACACTGCAAGATAAGGAATTCATGTATGTGTATATATATATATATATATATATATATAATCAGATGATGGGATTTCTGAGGTTGGGTGATGTTTAGAGTTAACATTTTAGATCTGTCCTAGTGTTGTGCAGGTGTGCTCCGGTTTGTGAGACTGAAAAACGAAAAACATGTTGCCAGTCCATTGAGCTAAGATTCCATTAAATTTTTTACATTTCTTTAATTGAATTTAAAACCCTGTTCTTTCCAGACACATATTTTTAAAGCTATGAGTTTCTTTTGAAGCCGGAGATCGTATTCCTTTTATCCATTACGGAGGAGAATGGAGTGGGGTTTATAGTTAAACTTGCCCCATGGCTATTGTTCATTAAGCCGCCTTGTTTAAGAGTACTATTAAAAGTCCTATTTAGCTCTTTTTTGTTTTATTAAGAGCAGAAGGTCACATGTGAGACCTGCAGGATTTACTGTTGCGTCTCTCTGGGGCTCAGAAAAGTCCAGTTTTAGTTTTGATAGGTTGATGAATGTTCATGGTAACATGGTTGGTAACTCTAAATTGGCTCTAGTGTGTGCATGTGTGTGTGAATGGTTGTCTGTCTGTGTGGCCCTGTGATGAACTGGTGGCTCATTCAGGGTGTACCCCGCCTTCCGCCCGTAGTTGCTGAGTAGGCTCCAGCCCCCCCGCGACCCCGAAAAGGACTAAGCGGTTGAAAATGGATGGATGGATGAATGTTCATATTGTCTTCTGATTAGGGCTGTCAAAATTAACATATTAACGCAGTTTAATCCATCATCATGATTAATCTGATTAAAACTGTTAACACAATTAACCTATCTATAATGCAGAATCACTCTGATGCTTTTTGGTGAGTTTGTCCAAGTAGCGTTACTGTCGCACATGCACAAATGGGCAGTTGATCCTGTAGTGAGAGGCTGCAGAACCAACCCATAAAGATGGAAGATGCTAAACAGCACAGTGGCCCTCTAGATGGAAATATGAGGACAAAAAAACCCAAGATGATACAGTCGACTGATATAAAGTATTATGCACACTCTGCATTAAGGAGTTTTCTTTTCACTGAAGCCCTTGCATCTTAAAATACCACATTAATGCGAAGCATACGTTTGTCGGGGATTCTGCTAGCACTTAAGCAAATGCATCACCCAGCTTCCGACAAACACATTAAGTGCATATATATTCTATTCTTTATTGAGTCTGTTTGCTCATGCATTAAAAATGAATGTTTTTTTTATCATGATTAATCAAAATTAATCCACAGCAACCATGTGATTAATCTGATTAAAACCCTGAATCATTTGACACCACTACTTATTCTGACAGATGTCTTTATTATAGGATCCAATAAGTGATTCAATGTTAGTGTGTTCAGACAAAAAGATTCACTTGTGCCGAAGTGACCCCCTTTGTTTGTGGGTGTAATTTTTGTTTTTGAATTGTGATGAATGCACTGATTACGACCTCCATTAACATAATCGTTTAGTCCTCGGTGATGACAAACAATTAATTTTGGAACAGGGTGAAATCTTTTGTGTAAGTGAGCATACAAAGTAAATGGACACAAAAACCCTGATAAAATGAAAGCATTAGGGGTGTTATTGGTGAGGTAAATCTTAAAGTAGGTCAGGAAAACATTAGGTTTCCTGTCTTTGCATGCTGTAGTACACGGTGTTGATTATTTTTAATTGTTTGTGTTAACAATTTGTCATTTATAGATTACTATCAACAGTTGGCTCATGTCCAAGTGTGTACCAAGATGCCTCCCCTGTTGTGTTCTTTGGTCTTAATGCCAAAAAGGATGTACTTTGTCCCATCTTAGACCCCCTGCAGATTTCACACACTGCAGTCATTAGATTCAATTTGGTCTTGTAAATGATGCACCGGTTCTGTGGCTACCATTCAAGGTTGCCTGGATTTTAATTACCGTTAATTACAATTTGCATAAAGCTTTTTAGAAAACGGTTCCAGAAGCGCCTGTAATAATTATACATGTAAATGAATGGTAAGCTGATAAAGGCTTGTGAGTGTTCAGAAAGGGCCTGCTTTAAAAAAAAAAAAAAAAAAAAATCATCTGATAACTGAAAGTCAAATGGAAAAGAGCAAAATGAATGTGCCTGGGTTTAGTAATGTGTCTGAACAATAAAGGAATGTCTGTTTGCTCAGATGTTTATAAAGAAACATCATTTCATGCCACGGTGAAATGGAAAGTGAGTGATGGAACGTCTGTGAAGTCTGTATGCCAATAGATAGCGAAGGAGTGCAGGGATTTTTTTTTTCTTCAAGTTAATTTTAAGGTTGTGTTTTTAGTGACATATAGTAAATGTTTTCTGCACTAGTGCTTTAATAAAATGTCACACTAATCTGTTGTTGCACAAGCTAATAAAACATTCTGACAGCTAAACTCTCTAAATATTGATTCCACACAAATATCCTACAAACTAATGATGACACATATAGTCTAAGACACCCGATAATTCCCCATTTATACTTGTATTAAAGTGTCTTTAATCACTTTGAACTTTTTCAACACAACTTTGTTTTTTCATGCTGCATCTCTACTCCATTACCTCCTCTATTTATCAAGTCTTCCTTTGGCAAATGACACCATTAGGCTTTATATTGTAAATTGGAAAGAAACCTGGGATGTTTCTATCACAAGGCAATCAGCAGCGCTAATAGGAGATAGCCTTCACTCATGTTTTCATCGGCCATGTGTCTATGCCAAATGCTGTAGTTAAAAGGTGACACTAAATAAATTGGGCTCCACTGAGATAACCATGCCTGAAAACTGAAATCACATTTGATGGCAGTCATTAGCTGGGCTCGTTGGCCAAATACATCACGCTGTCACAATTTTGGCCTGCAGAATCTATTAAATGCCATTAGTGGGAAGTGTTTGAAGGCAGCAAATTACCCATGTGCTACACAGGTTTCTGCTTTGAAATGTTTCGCTGGTGTCAGCACTATGGATAGTGTACATGTTTTAGCATACATCTACTGAAGTTTACTACTCTGATGTGTTTGGTAGAATATTTCAGTTGAAGTAAGTAGTGCAGCTATGACATTTGTTTACTTTAAACCAAAAGGCTAGCAGGCAATTCTAGTTACGTTTTGAAACAGGAGATTCATGATGAAAAGTAAAACTAAAAAAACACTTTAAGTAATGAAGAGATTTAATAAAAAAAAAAAAAAAAATGAACAAAATAAACTTAAACTCACCATTGTTTTTTCTCTGTGTTAATGGGTCATGATGTACAGGAATGTAATATGAATAAATGAATGATGGATATCTCCCTGAATAAAGTTATGTTTGAAGCAGACTTTTCTCTGTTTCAATAAAACAAGTTTCCTTATAATTTCTGAAGAACTAACCCCCCCCCCCCCATTCACTCCTTGGGCACCCAATATGGTGAGCCCTCTGAGTATGCAGTGTGTGATGCATGTCTAGTAATGGGTTAAAGGCAGAGGTCAAATTTCTGTCAAAATAAAGATAGTTCTTTCTCTAAAACCACCACTGAGCAAAAAGTAGCCTAAACAATTTATGAAAACGTAATAAATATTGCCTGTGATATTTTAATACAGAGCTAACAGGCTTTGTTTTGTGCATGCCAGTGAAGCGACACTCGAATGCCTCTCAGTGTCTGAATATGGGACTGAACAAACCCCTCCTTACTGCCCACCTCAGTAGAACCTGTTGCCTTGTGTTCAGCTCACCAACGGGGCTGATAAACAGGATGAGCTCCGACACAGAGGAACCTCTGTGGGGCACCTGTCACTCTCTGACCCTCTTTGGCCCCTCGTCCCATGTCAGTGTTTGTGATGCCATGGTGACAGCCACTGTCATGGGAGGAGCCTGTGACCTTTGCTTAACTAATGGATCCTTCATCATCCTCGGTGCCACCAGCATGAGCGCTGTGTTTATTGCTCTTTATTTTAAATTAAATCCACAGCAGTGCCCATCCATCATGGTCGCCCATGACCTTTAGTGGAGGTGATGACTTGGCCCTGGAGAAGGCAGAGTTCTGGTTTAAAGCAGTTCACCAGACCATTAGTGACACTTTCTTTTGCGCCATTGCACTCGTCTAATATATTTGTATACTAATGTAAATCATGCTTAACTGTACATCAGTTGCTGAGAGAGACAACAATATGGAGGGTGATCATGTAGCATGGTTAACACTCACTTCAACAGTATTCTTTTGTTCTTTGGCTGATGTTCTAAATTGTGAATGCTGATCACTGCTGTACTCTGGTTTCCTTCTCAGTGTCACTGTACTCTGTAGAGACTATTCTCTACAATTCCCCAGGCTTCTGTGATAAAACATCAGCTACAAGGGAAAAGTGGGTTTTCTGTGACCGATATGATCTGCCCTCCAGGCTTACTCACTTAAATTGAGAGGGTAGAAGAAAGTGCTTCCTTGCTGTTCTCCTCTTGAGTAAGAACACGGTAATTTCCTTCTATCCATCACAGATAGATAGAAACGCATTTAATTGTTTGTCATGTTGCATGTAGTGATCTACAGATCAACTCAGAGCAGCAGGTTTCATTGGATCAAACAAAACACTAAAGAGAATCTAAAAGAGTGATGTTATTGGGTGTAATTGTGAGATGTGTGTTTTATTTCAGTGTGCAGATATTTCCAGCATTGCCTGATGTTTTTGACATCGCCTTTCATCTTTTTGCTGGCGTTCACTTAAAAAATGAACATGTTGCATCCGTGAAAGATGTATCTATCTCCTCTCCTGCAAATTGTTAAAATTGAGATATCATAACATTTCTTCTACTGAAGGGATTTTTATTTTCAATATTTCTATGTGCACATTGAAAAAGCATTACATTTTGTGTAATTATATGTAGAGTGGGTTTGTTCTTTTTTGTCAAATGGATCCACTAAAAAAGAACAAATTATGATCCCTGTTTTAAGTGGTTTTAATGTTAGATTAGAGCTGGCAATTACACATGTGTTGAGCACAGTTCATTCATTAAGTTCATTTTACAGTGCTTTTTGGAGCAGGAACATGATATTTTTGTAAATTGAATATTTACAATAAGAAGTAGAGAGGAGAGTTTTGTGTTTTTATAAAATTCCCTCAAGCTTCACTGAATGCTTCCCCTTTTCTCAGTGAGTATCGCTTTGAATGAGTGTAACATAAATGGAAACTGCCTGTTTTGTCGAATTGTGCATTAGCAGCATCCAGATAAAGTCACAGTCTCTGAAGCACAAAAGCAAGTGAAGAAGGAAAATATTTTTTAATGATGTCATCTGACATGTGGAACTATGTGGTTGTGTGTGAAGTGGCTGACTGGGATTATAGTTATGTATGCTCATTTGGCCATGACTTTTGAAGGAAATAACTGCCAGGTTTCTGTCAAAATCTGGAACATTCTATCAGTCATATTTTCTACAGCCAAGGGAACAATGAGCAAACAAATCAATGGTCTCTCATCTGCACCACCAGGGGCTAAAACCTCTAAGTCTAATCTGAGTGCTGTAAAACACTATGGAGCTGTCTGTATGAAGAAAATAAATAAATATGAAGCTTAGCATCAATTTTTGATAGAAGTGATAGTAGCTGGATTCCACAAATTGATATTTTTTGACCTACTTTAACAAATAATGTCCTTGACCTCAGTCTTGTGTATTGATTTTTGTATCTATGCATTATGCACAAAGCTAAGAGGATCTGGATATTGTCCTGGAGATGTGTGTTTCATGTTCATCCAAACTACAATTCCTGTGGCACTAATTGTAAACTATGATTTTTTTTTCACATAGATGCAGAGATCCACAAAATGTATGAAAGGTCCTCAGAGAAGTGCTTTCAGTTACCCTGCAAATGATGAATATTCAGTGCATATTTTCATTACCTTATGTGCCTTTTACTACTAATTTGCTATTCATTTTAAGAGCATGTTGGAAATTGCCTTATGTTTACTAGCCATAGGTCAGTGGTTCCAAGGTCAGATTTATTGTTGAAAATTGAATATGTGAAAGAGAGTAAAAAACCTTCTATGTCTTTTTATTATCTCCAGCAACCATCGAGTTAATGAGGGTGATAGATAAGATAAGGCTTTAATTTATAATTCATTGGTCAGATACCCTGTTCTTGAATACTATGAAGTACTTTAAGATAATAAGTGCATCGTATAGTCTCCACAGAGGGTTCTATAGACTTAATAGAAAAAAAAAAACATATATCAATTAGTCTTTAAGGTAGTGGCTGTTGTATTGAATATGCAAAATAAACATGAGAGAGGGTTTTATGAGGACACATAGGATCGATATATCCTGTTTTCCATATGTCAATTTGTCTTTAAATTAGAGCCTCCTGTATTTAATATGGAATGTTTTCATGTGGAAACCCTGTAAATATTCAGGACTAAAATGTCATATTGACTAATATTTATTTAACCTTGATTATGTGTGTGTGTGTGTGTTTAATTGGAAAATAACAATTTCAGGTATAAGTAAATAGTTCCCTAGGGGGCACAGTGCCAGTCACTTGTTTGTGTCCAATAGAGTGCAACGCCTGGATATGTCGGAGAATAACATAAGTGAATCTGAATACACCTCTAGGCTAAGGAGGCACCGGTGCAATAGTTTGTATACTTTTTAAATGTGTTGTCTTTTCTTATTTATGTATATTTCCTACATTGTATAGTGGATGCTGAATGGTGTGTAATATAGACATGTGTCTGCAATTAAATTTATTATTATATATTATTATAATTCAATAACCAAATGAAAAATAATTCAAAATATATGACAGTATATGATTCCTAAGGGTCTGTTGTCATTGTTGATGCATTGGTAAAAAGACATCAGAGCAGGTCTGATAAGCCAGAGACTGCTACAAAGATCCCCAAAGCTTAAAGATAGTGCTGTCACCCTCTCCTTTGGTGTAATCTCCTCCACCGAAGAGCTGCGATGTCTGTGAGGATGAAATGGAACGATAGCTGTCTTCTCTTATCTGACACGATTCGGTCCGCTGGGAGAGATTTGGCAGTATTGGGAAATGGAGGCAGCTCTGTGGGGCTGACCATAACTCTCCATATGGTCTATTCTTTTGGCCCTGTGGCTAGGATGGAACAGACAGTCACACACAGTACACACATACAGTAATGCAGATATGCACATGGCCTGTACACAAAAGACTGTATATAATATGGTCCTGCTGCTCCATAAAACCAGGTGGCCATGTATGTTCTTTGTCCTCTGTGGGTTTATCTCTCCTCTATCAGCACTTTTTGCTGTCCTACCATAATGGACTCGCCTGGGATTTAAACGTCAGCTCGGCACCCTGTTCCCAGACTCATCACGATACAGGATATTGAAGCAGATAAATGAAAGGGAGCTGAAGGATAGAAATGTGTAGGATTGCTTTAGACTTTTTTTGACGTTTATGTTTGCAATTTGTCCTTGCAGATCTAACATGGCTGAAAAACATACACAAAACACTTAACAGATTTTAAATTCATCTCAATTAGTAGTGATTTAGACAACATATACAATGTCATTTTTTGTGTGAGACAGTATAATTCTATTTTTTAAATCAAGATATGTATATATCACCAAAGTATAGCATTTTTTTCAGGCTACTCTTAAAGACCATCCACTATTATGCTGTTTTTCTAAATGCTATTAGGATTAAGATGTCAAATTGTGCTTTGTGCAGCAAGTCACACAGAATACAGTTGTTTACATGACAGCAGTCATGCAGGAAACCTTGTTCTATTGTTCTTTACTCAGGTTGGTTCCTAACAATGGGCTCCAGTCAGCCTTATTATTATTACCCTTGCCTCGCAGATCAGTGATCCTTCTGACAAAGGACTTTGGGTTGGGTTGGTCAAGGGACAAGAGTACTGAATAATTTGTACGCTGAGCATGTCTTTAGGAGAAACATGAGAAACACTCACACATATCTGATGTGGCAAAGGGCCAGAACCTTAAGCAGCCTAAGGAAAAGGATAAGGGGAGGGTGAGAATGGGGAATAAAATGGGGGGAAAAAAAGCTTAACAACCTGAGAGTTTCTTTCCGGTATCACGTTTTGGTGTTCAAATTATGGTATTCTTTACCGTTAATGTGTATTTTACTATTGTTCCCCTTACTAACCTGTTGATTCTGTTTAACCATGAGGTGGATAAGTACTCTCACATCTCACAGTACAGATTTCTGTATTGAGCCACAGATGTTCACTTAACCTCAGGTCAAATATCTGACAAACAAATTATTTACAGTCTACCTTTTATACACCCTTGATGCACATAGTAATATAATCTTTGAGCGCTGTCTGTGTTTCTCTCCTCTCACTCACTGTGCAGCCAGCTGAACCTGTGGAGTCAATAGTAAATAAAGTGTTTATCGTATGGATCACGGCACAGAAATATCTTCCCCTGCTGAGTCTTTAAAGCCAGTGTAACATTCGGCTGCTGCAGGCTGTGTTACGTAGGCGTGATATGACTGCAGACACTGTAGGATTCTAAAGTAGTAGTTACTGTTTTGCAGTCAATAAAATCCATCTAATTTACCTTAAAAGAGCCCTATTATTTGAATTGTTTATAATAATAATAATAATAATAAAAACACTTCTTTACTTGCTGACATATGGAAATTATTTGTCTATATAACCTTATTGACATTTTGTGCTCTCATTTAAAAATCTTTTTTTTTTTTTAAATTAATTCACACTGACATTGGAGAACACATTGTGTTTCCAGGTTGTCCATCTGTTAGTCTGTGTCATTCCCAAGAATATAAATAATGTCAAGAACACTTGCTAACTTTAAACATTTTGTTGTTTTATAGACAGCTATGGTAAAATAACAATTTGACTAACACTGACAAAATGTACTGTAATGTGGATTCATGTGTACTGTCCCTGAATCAATAAACAAATGAACAGAACCATGTTTGAACTGAAGCATTTAGAGAGTGTAACATTTATAATGAATGCACCAAAGCTGCTGTTAAATCTGCAGTTAAACGTCCTCACTCAGAATACATTCCAAGACAAACTTCACATGAGTACACATGCATCTGCGGATCATATTCGACCTTTCAATCCTTGTATTTAATTCCTTTAACCCACATACAGTATATGTAAACTGCAACTTGACTGTTCGAGCAATACAACCACGAGGCAGTAATTCTAACTGTGTGGAAGTGTTACACATGCAGCTTGAAGACAAACGGTAAAGATGGATCTGTTATATTATATCTTAAGCAACTAAAAGACAGTATTGTGCCTCACTTTGTTGTGTATTTTCTACACACTCATATTCTGTGTCAGTTGATTGTGAAAAGTTGCAGACATGCCTGTCAGCTGTTGCATTAGTTCTAAACTGTTAGCTGACATTAGTGTTAACCAGGCTAGCAGGACTACATGCTGCCACCATGGCTGTGGCTGTAATAATTAGGCAGGGATTTCTTCCTCCCAGTATAGGGAATAAGGGTTGCTATTTATGCTAATGTTCAGGGCAATTAGTCTGTGAAAACAAGTAAAAAGATCTCATCTGCATTAGGCCAACAGACACCCCACCAGCAGACTTGAGCTCAAAAACACACCACTCACTGCTGACCTCTTAAGCGGCCCAGAATTTTGAGTCCTTGTAGACTGGTTAAACCTAAAGTGCATCTCTGAGCTGTAGGGGAGCTTCTCATCTGATTTTCTGAGATTTTGCGGAAATGTCTGCAGGCAGGGGGACAGCAGGATCCGACTGCTAAATAGGTGGGATATCCCCCTGCTGGATAGATTGAAGAGGCTCCTGATAGGCTTTTCACATGTCCTGAGGGTGGAATTAGTAAGGAGGTCAGAGGAGGTCCAACGATGCCTGTTGCACCAGGAAGGCACAAATGACCCATCATCTGGCATGACAACAATGACATGTGTGGTGGCGGAGCAGCGATGACAAGCAGCCAGCGGTCATCATCACCTTCATCATCTGCGAACATGACAAGAATACAACCATTTACTGGTGCCACAAGTGGTACTTTAATCTTTAGAAGCTAAATCTACTAAAACAGAAAAAATACTTTTTTTTTTTTTACATTTACTGACATCAAAGTACTCTAAATAACTCTTTTTTGTCATTTAGTGGTGTGATACAGTATGTTTCCATTCTGGACTGTGTTTGGTAATTCTGTATGTGTGTGGTGTGATCAAATCCCAATGGGGATTGAAGGCTTGACAAAGCATGTGTGACCCCCGCCCTCCAGCTGCTGCTTTCGTAGGGGCATAATTGGAAAGTGTTTATGCGCAGTTGACATTTAGATATTTGAACAGGCTTTCCTATAATCCTGGAAGGGGACGTAGTAAAGCACCTTCATTTTCTGGTGACATTTATGTGCAGTGCGTTATAGTACTAGGTGAATTGTGGCAAATGTTATATAGCTATATTAGTATGTATACTGTCATTATTTTGTAGAGACTGATGATTTTAATTAGATCCATTTGTGTAGTTCATTCTCGGACTAAAGCTTTGCCTTAAAAGAGTTTCAGGTTATACTGTAGTGCATGTTGGACCAAATGCATTATTCATAGTATTGGAATACTGCAGATACATTTGCTGCTACTTTGATATTTTTTAACCACATTTCTTCAGATTCAAAGGTGAGAATGGGCACCGATAACTAGGGTCAGAGAAAGGACACACTGAAATTGTTCAGTGGATACTCCAGTGGTGCCAGTTAACTCCTGTTTTCAAACTGGTTTCATTTTGTGGTTCTCTAGTGAACTTTAACTCTCTATTCAGGCCATCGCTAAAAGCTGCACCACTGATACTGGAAGCTGAGAAATAGTATTCCAAAAATGTCATGGAATGTCATGAACTGAGAAAGTTTTTTTTTTTTTTTCTGCAATTTGATTTTGTTCACTGAAAATATTGTGTTAACTAATGACCTCCTTTTTTTTGGACTTAAATTATTCCCCTTAAAAAATTCCCCTTTACAGTTAAATATAAAAAATATTTACATTTAAACAAAAGTGGTTATTATATTAAATGAAAATGGCCAATGATAATCCATTAAAATTTACATGCAAACAAATTTGATCTAAAAAGATGGATTTTAGCCAAGGACAGTTTCATTTTCTGTCTTAATAAATATTAGTCTAAAACAGTACTTCTCAAACTTTTTTGAGGGAATGCCCCTTTTTACATGATCATAACTCCATATTTACTATATATGTTGCACGTTTTATACTGTAGATAGGTTTCATACTGTAGAAGGTTTATACTTTAGATGTAGATAGATTTAGCTGCATCACAATTTTGTTGTACCACACAATGACAGTAAAGCATTCTATTCTATTCTATTCTATTCTATTCTATTCTATTCTATTCTAGACGTTACCACAGAAGACTTGAGGGGTACTGCGACACACCTTAATGTAGAGGAGGGGGGTCAAGGAGTAACAGAGGTGAGACAGGCCAGACTTTTACACAGCAGACCTGTGTTCCAGAATCAAAGGGGCAGTGATGCTACACTACGTATAGTGTGATGTATAACTTTTGCATTGGAAATACCCATAAGCATAGCGGTGTTGTTAACCTCTCCAGGGTCTTTCTTTCACCGCTCCACAAATGTTAGCATGGATAGAGTCCTCCGCCCAAACTGACAACAGCTCTCGTATCTCTCTGTCTCTCTAGTTCGACATCTTTCTGGTCACATTGATATGTTTATTTACTGTACACAGCCCACACTCATTTTTAAGTCCTCCTGGCATGGGGGTAGCACACACAATATGTCCTCAAAACGTCACGCCTTAGTTGCAGAATGAGAGATGTTCCTTTTACATAGGATGCTTTGATACCTGAGTCTATATTCTGTCCCTATCCAACAAATGCAAAAGTCAGAAGAAGACAAACCTTCACGTCACCAATCAAGCAGCTGTTCTGTTCACTTGTCTACAATGGTGGCAGTCCGGTAATACTTTTCTATCTGTTAGCCTGTTTGAAGCAAAATGAGGAAGAGTGACCTTCGTTGTTCCTAATATGTCACAGTGGTTCTGCCAGTAAGGTGAGCCCATACAGCATGGCTCCAAGGGTTTTTAGGGAGACAACAGGAGCACCGTCTATGGTCTCGTGGTGATTAAGTCACTTCCGGTCTTGGGCATGGATCGCTTTCACAACATGCATACCATAATAGAGTCCACGCAGTCTGTACCCAGGACTGCCTTCTCAGCTGCCATACGGTACTCAAGCACAGAACATTTACATTCACATTGAAGTGGACTTTGGGGTCCAGCATACTCGGATTTAGACTTGTGCATGCAGTATGAAAATGCCCACAATGTTCTGGAATCATGATTCCACCGTTATCATATCTCCGATCTACCTTCAGAGGCATTACAGAGCTATGACAGAGGTGGGATTAAGGGATCCCACCATTTTGTTTATACAGACGTCATTCTGGAATAATGGTGAAATATTCCCCGGAACTGTGTTAAGTGCTGTGTAAAAGAGGCTATTGTGTCTTTTGTAAAATTGATGGTTTGTTTAAGAAATAAGAAACCACTGCTTGCACCAGAAAGGGTTGAATAACATATCAGTCACTGCAGTAATTATCCAGTAGAATGATCTTACTTATTTGCTTAGTTAAATCCATGTGATGACTTCTTCTTGTCAGTGCAGTGTACATCCAATATATTTTCTGAGTCAGCTAGAGCAGGAGAGTCACTGTTATACAGTATTCCATAACAACACCAGAGTGCATGGCATGGCATTACTATGATTCCGATTCACTCAATGGCATTGATGCATGCATGACTGATTTTATGTTTGTATTATGTAATCTTGATAATGCCCTCATAATCTATCATTCAGCATGTGACCAGGTCTGAGTGGAGAAAAAACAAGGAAATATTTTGCAGGCAATGCTGGAAAAGATAGTTGCCAAGCTATAAATCACAGTGTAAGTAAATAAAAGCATCTTCTCTGTTTCATTATGAGTGCATGCCCTCTAGTAAATCTGTCAGAGAAAAGTAGTGCACCCAGTGGCCCCATGTTTTCTTTTCTGCTCCCTTTTTGATGATAATTATAATTTTTTGGCACAGAGGTTCAAGGTGCCTCAACATGAAGCCGCGTCTCTGCCTTTTTAATTAATGACTTGTTTTATTCATAGTTCTTCTGCTCTGATTTCTGGTTCACCTGTGCTTTTTTTTTTTTTTTTTTTTTTTTAGCAGGAGCTATAGAAAAGCAGCAACTTATTTGTGACTGATGTATAGTTTAGCTTCTTAAGAAATGGTAGGAATGTGTCCTTTAACCCTACAAATACAAATCAAAGACTTTTTTTTTTTTTAACTAATTCAAGACTTTGATATAATGAAATCATTGTGTTTTCTTCATTGTGGCAGCCTCATTTCTATCCAACCCCCACCATCATTCAGTATCATACCACAGCAGCCATGTCCCAGCACATAACAAGAGCAATGATTACATAGCAATCCATAGCTATTACCCAAGAGGTGGAAAACATGAGCCATTACAAACTGCAGCCTTCACTTCACCATTCCTACATTCCGCCCTTCCGTCAGGGTGGTTCTTCCCAGAAACACTGACCACTAATGATAGTAGAGAAACACCTGAGTATCCTGAATGACAGTGCAAACCAGGTTCTCATGGGAAGTATGGTTCCACAATGGGATTAAATGGATGCGTTGGCAGTAGCACTCGTCTGAATCTCCAACCACAAAATCCTCCTCAGGCATTTGACAAACAGTATTTGGGCTTGGAGCCAAACGGCAACATCCTGATACCCCATGGATGCTCTTAATATTCCATAGGACAATTCAGATCAATAGACTTTATCAATAGAGTGAAATTGATGCCTGTGAAAATACAGTAAATATATAATTTTAGAAATGTGTATCGACACTCCTGTAAATTTGTGAGTGGCTGCACTGTTGTCATCAGGTGACTCATGGGCAATTGTTAAGGGATCACATCGATTAGACGCTGTGTCCAATTAAGCACACCAGCTTCACATAACAAATAGTTTCCAATGGATGGAAGCTAATAGTTTTATTGTTTGGGAACGTCCTCAGTTCAGCTGTAAATTATCTACAATTATTGACAGATTATTTTGTTGCTTTTCTCCAAGCTGATTTCCCCAGAGAATGTAAGAGGCTGCACAGAATAATGCTATACAGTTGTCTCAGTTTAGTCTCAAATGTATTCTGTTTGGCTGAAATGTGTGCAATTAAATGACAAGCAATCTGTTTGCAAATTCAAGTCATGTTACCTCTTACATACAGAGAATTCGCAACATAGATTTGACGGTAAATATCTGTGTACGTTTAGCTTTTTAAATTGTATGTAATTTCTCCTGCTACAAGTCTCTCAGTCAAAACAATATCGTAAGAAATAGTCGTGATGATCGTAAAGGACTGTAAGATTATGTGAGTCCCATTTTTACCAGCACTGATGATACAAATTATAAATTAAGAGCTGATAGAGATAATAGCAACCATATTTTTTTCCTGAACCTTCTCTGTGAGGTTCACTGATATAAAGATAGTCCATAAGAGCTATATTTACATCAGCTTTATTTATGTATTTGTGTTCATTTGATTGCATTTGATTGACCTACAAATAACACATGATGTCTTATGACAAACATATTCATTTTAATGAATAAATCTAATGTATTATACATTGAAGAGGAAAAGTACAATAATGGTTTACCTGGATATAAACTGATTGTCTCCAACTTATAATATAACTAATCATTTGTGTCCCTGGTCACAAAGGCTGCATATTATATGACCTCATTCCATCCCTGAACACCCTTTCCAGGATGTTCTGTTGTCTATAAATTAAATTCTGGAGCCATGATGTCAGATAACACGGAGCTGAAGACATCCAAGGGTCATGGGAAAAGGAAATGGCTTCAACTACTGAATAATGTCAGGTAAATGAGAAATGGAGTGGATTGGCTGTCCTCCAAGAGGAGCATAGCATGCACCCTGTGGAAAATTAGAAGCATGGGGAGCTAAATTGCCTCCAGCTGCAGAACTGTATCGGATACTGAGAGTGCAAGGAGGAAGCAGCACTTGTAGCACTGACTGACACGGACATATATAATTTATGTATTTGAAGCTGCAGTCATTATGATTCTTGAGTGGACTACGAGATACCACTGTGACCTGCAGATGCTCAAAGATACGTGGCCTGCTGTGTAATGTATCGCTTTTATGCTGCACAAAAAACAAACATCTAAGCATTTTCCGTAATAGAAATATTTCAGAGGCTGCTGTGCCTACTCGCACATGACTTAACATGTAGATTTGTTCAATTTACTATGGGTCTAAATTAATCATTCTATTCATTCCGGATATTAAAATTCAGCTTGCATACATTTCTGTGATAGTTTGTTCTGCTTGTTTGGATCAGATTTTTCTCAGGTGATACACTACACACTATGGGGAATTAAATTAAACTTCCAGATAGGCTGTGATTATGCAGGGCAGGATTTCTATTACATGGCTTGGAGCAAGTGTAAACATTGCCATATTGTAGCTCAGTGAGAGTCTCTGCGCGTTGTAGTCTATGTTTATCAGTTCCTCTGAGCCGCAGTGCTTGGCGTCTCAGAGACTCCACTGTCACCTGCTGAGATCAGCCAAGCCCAGATTAATCTAGTAGACATGGTATGCATCTCTCCGTGCCTCCGCCGAAAACTTTCACAATCCTTCCAATCACAATTTAGAATCACAAAGGAATACTACAGTAATGAGTTTTTTCCAAGGCCATATGATTGCCATTTTCCAGGTGGAAGATGGGTACGGTGAGGATGTAGTCCCTTCAGGCCTCGGGCTATAGTTTCTTCAGTCTGATTTGAAAGGAGACTTGGTTCTGCAGACTGGAAAACAGTCAGGAGTGGTTAATGGGGGGAAGAACCCACGGAGACTCAAGGTTGAGATAAAGAACGGAGGAAAAGAAAACAGAACGTGGCAGAAAAGGGGAAAGAGCAGGAAAAGTGCTTCCACCTCCCTTGTGATCCAGAGAATGAACATCGATCAGGAAAAGTGTCTGTTGGTGTCGGCTACTTCTGAGATGAGAGTCTCACTTGTGAATAGTGTGAATATCAACCAGCCAAGACGCACCATGTGGGACCGCTCTCATAACAAGTGTTGAGAAGTCTGCTCCTGGCTGCTTGATGACACTGTGGGTTCTAATATGAATCTTAAAATCCCTCAAATTATCCTTCAATTATTGATGAGATTGTGTGTGATTTTACCATAGCTGCCATCGGGTCGCTTATGTTGTGTTGGTCGGAAAAGCCATCCATCACTGAGCCTTACTTCAACTGTCATTAGCAGGGGGTTGTGCCTGTTCTTGTCAGAGAGATGCTGGGAACAGGCCCTGAAGAGGCCCATGGGTAAATCTGTCCATGCTCCTGATTCACTGGGCCATAAACATTGTAGGCAGTTTGTGATTACAGGGCCTTGGTTGGAGCTATCTTGGTTTGGGCTGAGTGCTGGTTTGGAGGGAAGAACTAGGTTTCTGTGAAAGGATCCACTCATAGAGGACAGGTACTGACATCACTAAATGTGTAGGGAGAGGTTGTGCATGACGGAACAAGACCTGAGGTTATAAACTGCACTGGCAATGACACCTTAACAAGATGGCACATTTGTAATTATCATTCATGACTATCATTATCTATTGCACGAGGTGGCTTTTCATCGAAACATCACACAGCAGGTATTTTTATATGACATAATGTTTACAAAGGGTTAACCCTCCCTCTGGGGCATGGAGGAAAATTCTGATTATATCCTCCTGCAAGTGAACTTGACAACCTATGTTTGCTTCAGTGGCTACACTATAGTAATGTAGAATACAGTGAAAAAGTGATCTGCCTCCACTGTAAGCCCTTGAGCTGTTTTTATTAATAATTTCATCTAACTTCTTACTGTGTATATATGTGTATTGTTGCTATTACGCGGAACAATAATAATTACCTGTTAGAAATATATGAATTAATTGCATAGCTCAGAATACAACTTATATTATAAGCAACAGACATGGTTATCAATCTGTTTCCTATACTGTATTTACAAAAAAAACATTGCAATGCAACATCAGTAATCAGAAGTATTTGTAGTGTAGGTTCTGAATATGAGCTATGCTATAGTTTACCTAGAGTGTTAAAGTGACGAAAAATATAAGATCTATAAGATAAGAAAAATATAAGTCACTTTAGCTGTAATAATAGATCAAACAAACCAGCATTACTTGTTCTAGTGGTATATGTCAAACATCAGGGGGTACCACGGTGGTCCTGGTAGCAGAGCGTAAATTACATACCTCAGTGGCTTGGGTTCAGTTTGTGTCATTTGTTACATGTCATCTGTTTCTTTGCCCTTCCTGATTGTCTTTCATATTAGATGTATGAATAGAGTTTCAAAACACACATACAAATCTTTAAAAAAAAAGAACAAAAAAACTAGCATGAGCTTTTTTGATGGAGTCCAATTTGCTGTTACCTGTGTCCACAAGAACAAAGATAAACAAACAAAAAGAAAAACATCACTCTGTGCTGACTCAAAAACACCACAGGGTGCCTGTAAATGTTCTTTTGATTAATTTTCCCTGTGCCAGCGTGTTGCTGTTTGACATTTAAGTTATGGCACACATTGATGTGTTGTTTGTTGTTTACTACAAAAGCTCCAGGCTTGTTTATTGTGTTGAAAACTCATCTATGCTAAAAGTGAAAACAACACTTTCTGTTCTGAAATTTTCTGAATTTGCAAAAAAACGTATGATCCCAAAATCGCTGGAAGACAGTGAGAAGACTGTAAACTGATTGAGTATTTATTACTCAGTGGATTTGTGCAAATGCTAATTCAGATTTTGACAGCTGAGTAAACAGTATTAATGTGTGTTTACACTCAATTACCTCCTTTAGTGCATGTTTCTAAAGCTCCTTGTGACAATAGCATTGGAACTGAGGGAAACATGTTTTCGGATCATGAGTTGCCATTGCCTTTCTCTTTCCCTGGGTGGAACAACAAAAGGAACAAATTGATGATATGTGAAAGTTGAGTGGAAAAGGCAGTCAGTAATTGCATCATATAAACTGAAAAATCGATTCAATATTTATGGTCATTGAGCCAGGAAATATGCTATGTCTAGGGGTCAGCAGCTCTCATGATCACACTTAACACAATGTCTACATGCTTTTGTTTGACTCCAAAGTAATAAACATGGATTTGATTTTCACATGTGGCATGATAATTGCAAATATCAGTCACCCACTGAGACTAAAAGTAAAAAATAGCGGCAAAATAACAGTTCCTGTGTATCCGCATTTTGATGGTCAGTTGAGACTTATCATCACAACAACAGCTGCAGAGCTGGTGCCATTTCAACATAAGAATGTCCTCCATGGGGATGGACTTTTTCCACCAAATGATCATTTTTACACCCGTCTCAAGCATGCTGTGTGCCAGAAACCACCGATTCACTAAGGTATCATCCCTCTGTCGACAAGGGTTTGTCTTTCCTTGTGTGGTTTATTCATACTGGATTCATGTAGCAGCGGTGTTGGACAGCAGCAGTGGAGCCATGTAATTGGGCTTGACAGAGTTAGAGAGCTGCTTCAAGTGCTGGAGATCAGAATTGTATCAGTCTTGTCAATCAAACAGCTCAACCCAGCCGGGCTGAGGTAGATCAGTTTGTGACACAGTCTGAATGAAGTGACTCCTCTGTAATGGCCTGTCACCACATCATTTTCAGGGTATCAGAACACACGACTGGCAACAGCTGAGCTTTGGCCAAGTGACTTGACTGTTTGCTGCTCTGTGAAAGAAAAGGATATTTGGTCTAGTTTTTACAGAACGGATCTACAAAAAGACTCTCCTGGTACTCCAGTAATAGTTTCAGTGATTTTTTTTTTTTGTTTAAATAGAATTTTGAATTTTAAAACATTCCCCTGTGGCCTACATAAACTGTAAATGTTATACTTGGGTCTGAATTCATTAATTCAACTCCACAGGTCTATCTTCAACCCTATTTCTGAGTAATGGGGGACAGAGCCTTCTCTGTAGCCGCCCCAACCCTCTGGAACTCACTCCCCCCAAGCCTCAGAATCTGCACCGACCTGACCGTATTGAAGACCCATGTCAAAACCCACCTTTTCCGTTCCGCCTTTCATCCCCCATGACTTTCTGCCTCAAGGTGTCACGGGAAGGAGATCTCTGTTTGGTTGTTTGATCCATCGATTGTAAGTTGATTGGAAATGGACAATAAATTTCTGTATAACCTCTTTTATCTTATTTGTTGACTCATAATAATTCGGAACCACAACAATACAACCAACGACTGAACATTTTACGTAATTGGCTCAAAGTTTGGACATATTTTCAGTATGGGTTACAACTGCTGCTGCTAATAAACAATTATGGGGTACTTGAAGAAGCGTCCGTAGGAAGTCTGGACTCTATACGTGCAAATGTTGTGATGTAACTAGTTTAAAAAAATTTACAAATTAAGAAGGAATTAAAACAAGTTGTAGAAATCCACTTGATTTTTGCCAAAATGAATATAAAGCTAGTTTTGCAGCACCTGAAAGGTTCAAATTCAAACTTTATGAACTATTAGCGTCCAAATACACAAATAAATGAACCAAAATTGAATGAAAGTGGGTTTAGATAAACATGACCCCCTTTAACTAATCATAACCTCTGTTACAGAGAAAAAAACACTAAGCCTTGTGCATACAGAGCCACATGTTAATGGCACTGACCACAATACAAACCAGATAAGAGATAACATCTTTCTGTACAATAATAATTAAAAAAGGATTGCTATATGTGACCTATTCTAGTAGATACAAGCTCTTTATTAAAATGAATTTTTACTCATGGACTGACCACCACAGAGTCCAGACCCAAACCATATTGATATTTGGGATGTGCTGGAGAAGACGTTATACTCTGACTCTTTCATCATCAATATATGATCTTGGTCAAAAATGAACTCCAAACCATAATAAATGTTATGAAATTCACTGTGACATTCTGTATCATGGCATGAAATAAGCCACACAAATGCATTACAGAATCAAAGGCAAGCCAGTCCAATATTATGTGCGACTTTTGTGGCTTGGAAATGTATGTTTTTTTTCTATTAGATAAATACCTCGAATAACATAATATTAGTGTTATTTTTCATTGTAACACTGAGGTTAAGAGATAGTCGAGAATGATTATTGAACCATAAAAAAATCACATTGAGGAATTCTGGGACTCTATTTACTGATGTTTGTTTTAGCACCACCATCCTATTTTCTCACTTCACCTTCTATTTCAAGTCTGCACTATGCCTAAATAATGTGTTTTTACAGCACTGTAGATATAACAGTGCAAGTCTAGGGTATGGTGGCTTTATCTTGTTTATGTGCCCATTTCTCTCTTTAGGATATCATTACCAGGACAGAGGCGGTACAGGAGTGTAGGTGACCTCCTTTGCTCTAGTCTGATTGTTTGTTGACAGGTCCTGTTTGCAGGAGGAGTGAGCAGTGATAAGAGTCACTGTGAGTGTACAGGCACTGCAGATACAGCAAACTGCCACACAGAAAAATCCTCCATCGAGATACACTTCCATTTTAATAACATTTATAGGCGCAGGCAGGGCGGTTTTCATTCAACTAAAACCACCAACATAGACGCACAACCCTAAAGACTGACACTGTGCTATTACTGTCTTATCTTGAGCCAATGATGATCTGATATGGGAAATTACATACTGATAATATTCTGTATGAGCAGAGACAAAGGCTGTTTGTGTTCTGTGTTCTAAAACAGGTAGGAAGATTCTGTTACAGTTATGCTCTCGCTGCTATCGCAAATGAGGACACACTCATCACTCTGTGGCTCTGTCTCCTTTGGCAGTCGCCGGAGTGAGAGATCACAACATAATTTCCAGGCAGGAAGGAACATGCTGGTGGAACATGCATGAGGCAGAGGGCCACTACACAGGCGTGAACATTAACACAAACACTGCCAGTCAAAATGACTGATTACCTCGGAGGGCGTGCTGTGAAAAGTCAATTCAGCACTCAAACCCCCTCTGTCCCCCAGCCTTCACATGCTGGCCCACAAGCATACATGCACCTCTCCCTGGGGTGTTCAAAATGTATAATCATTAAAATACTACGAGTGCTTGGCCTTCATTGTAATTTCCAAAAGGTGTGGTTTATAACTGCTTGTGTCTAAGCTGTTGCCATTAGTCTCCCACAGCCACACCTACAGGACGGGATGTGTTTTCTAAAAAGATGTTCTCTGACAATGCTAAATTGATTTTTACACAACCCAACCCTGTGCTTTGTGTACACAGCCCTGCCTTCAGTGTAGTTTCAGTAAGTCTAAATAATAGATCAGAATATTGTAAGATGGCACACGCTGTCATATTCCTAAGAAAAAAAACCCACCATAAAGTAAACAAATAAAGCAGTATTTTTCAACCTCTGCTCTCGTATGGGTTCCATGCCACTGTAAGTGCTCACTTACAAGTTGAGTCCAAGTCCCTGTGGACATGGTCTGAGTCTTCTGTTTGCTCTTTCTGTATTTATAGCCTTTCTAGCAGAGGACGAGCTGTCCTCAAACTGCCCTTCACATCTGCAGAAACACTAGCCTGCCCCACAATACCACCGCAAAGCCAGACACTGATATATCACATTCTGTTTTGTGAACTCTTTGACAGAAATCCTACAAGAGCACTACACCCTGTTGAATAAAGAGAAGCTACAGGGAAAATGTTGAAACTGCAATGCATGGAGTAGAATGTGAAGGATTTTGGCACTCCAGTATTTTCTGAACTGTGTTACTGAATTGGAGATATGGTTAAATTGTTGTTTTATTTAGTAAATAGAAGTACATGGCAAATACAGTTTCACATTGTGCACCTTTGTTTCTAAACAATTACATTAATAGACACCGAAAATAGAAAAAATAGATAAAAGTTCTCCATAAGAAAGAGAAAATAATTAATTAAAAAAAGGCCTAAAACAAAAATACAGGGAGTGTATGGAAATCCACTAACTCTAATCAGCATGTGGCTCTGAACTAGGAGGATTACAATATAATTGATAGTAATTTTGTGTAAAGTATCTTTTGTATGGAGGAGTAAATTCAGTCCATCTTTTCCAACATTTGTCAAACATCACTCACATGTTATTATAGGTGGTCTGTGACTGACTGAAGGTGTTCTGGCAACATAAATCCAAAACTGAAAGTACAAATCAATCCTTATTTAGGACCTCCTCCATATTCTCTGTGACTGTCTTTGAATATAGATGAATTCCCGATCAATACCTAAAAAAAAAAAAAAAAAAGCATGCTCCACAGCCTCCTCAGTGTGAATGCTGAATTGGTAAGAATCATACTAACTTCATTTTTGGTTATTTTTTCATCAAATCTAACACAAGTTTCACATACATGCAGTACAATCACTTTTTTTTTTTTTTTTATTTCTATGCAACAATACACTCTATCCTATTGCGCTTTTTGCATTTTTGGGTTAGTTAATATGCTATATGGAAATAAGCCAGAATTTTTTTTAAAAACCTGGTCTTGTTCTATCGTGTATTTTCAGTTGTTCTGAAAATATATACAGTTACAACATAGAGCTTAAATACATCATACCTTTATGGTATAATGCGTGGTCTGCATTTGTACCATTTTTGATAGATATGTATTTAACTGTTTTATTTGTTTTTGTTGAATGAGCATTGGTAGAATTAAGGATGAAACATTTAATAAAAGAAACATTTTACCACTTTTAGAGTTTCCTGTCATGTCATTTAATTCTTTTGTAGTATCAGGTTTTAGTTGCTGAGGTTAGGACATTTTGCCACTTCATTGTTTTGTTATACATAGTTTAACTTACTCTTTTTGTAACCAGGATCTCTTTGCTTTCATACTCATTCAACTCTTTTGACAGTTGTGCCCTAAAAGAGCTGACATCTTATTTGGGCTTGGGTTTCATTTTCATTGTGTTTCTCATGCTCCTATATTAACAGCGTAAAACAAGTCTTAAACTCCATGACTGTACGGACTCTCCCAGCACTTGTTTGCCTTAAAGCCCTTTCCCAGTGACCGTGTCAAACCGCCTTCTGTGGATCATGGGAGTTTGACAGGAGAATAGATTGCATGTGTTTATATTTCAGAGAAAATCAGCAGTCAATGGCCTAAGGGTTTGGTTTGACTATCAGCGCCCTTCATGATTGTTGGAGAGGGAACATGTCACACTTTCATCTGTCAACATGGACAAAAAGAATGTTGTTTCAGGTTTCAAATGAAAGCTTACAGTAAATAAAGTATGCAGACCAAGGCTTCCGTTGTAGTTACCCTGTCTATTTATCTAAATGAGATAAGCAGAAACCTTTGAAAACTTACATTTGGTTTAGCTCTTTGCCAGTGACATGAATCATAGCAGTGAATAAAATCCCAGATTTTCGCTAAATTTTTGATTTACACTCAGTGAGCTCTTCAGAGAGAAAAAAAAAAAAAACACTGTTATCGTCTCCATTTCTCTCTGCATCTCCTCCCCCATGCATCCTCTCTCTTACATCCTGACAGTGTAATCATGGATCAGGAAGGCATTTTATGGGGGCTTCTTTAATAACCACCAGCACTGCTTGACCTCTGCGAGTCCCCCAAAGGCCCCACCTCCTCTGACCAACCCCCACCTCCATCTCTGTTCTGAGGGACCAGGTCAACTGTCCCCTTTAACCCACCCTCCCTCTTTTCTCCCCAAACATTGCAGAATGCTCTGTTCTCCAATACTGACATGCTCAGATGCTCCAGTAATGTCTTGTAGGTCTAAAGGTCATTCCTGACCTGTCATGGTGGATTGGACCTTAGACATAACAGGACACTTTGGGGACCACACCAAGGCGGTCCTGTCTGCCTGTCAGTCATTTCTCAGGGCTACAAAATTGAGCAACCTCATGTCATATAGGAGAAGAGAGGTTACTTGACATGATTTTGCATTTAATGGATGATTTGCTCTTATTACTGGGCGATATACTGAATTTTATGTACTGATTTTAACTTTCTATAAAGTATAGATTTTTCATATATTAATATATAAAGCATAGCAACAACATTAATTCTAAGGCTTCAGTATACAGCAAATTATATAACATTTTTTGCTGTTAAAGTTGCTACACAGCTCTTTATAGTTTCTGTAGACTGATTCTAACAATAAATGCAATTAATATAGTATTTTATTTTTGTGAAATGTTAAAGTTTGTGGCATATTTTAAAAAAAAACAACTTTTGCTTTACCTACACTGAAGTTTACATGATAAAAATGCTTAGATTCTTCAACCTTTCCAATCATAATGACAACTTAATGCGTTTTATCATTTTATAGGCAAGCGTATATGACAGAAATCAAAGCCTTCATTAAACGAGATGACATGAAAATACATGTAAATACAGAAGTATAAGTATAGTAAGTATAAGTAACTCCCATGAACACACACACATATATGTGTGTGTTTATAAAGACCCAGTCAAAAACAAGAAATACTGTGATATATGTGAATACTTATCAAACACCCAGCACTGTAAATAATCTGTTTTCAAGCTAAAATGCTTATTAATTATTCTGTAGCACTGTGGTTGGATTGATGTATTTGTAAATGAATTTTTTTTTTCACCACAAAAATTCAATGTTCCATGTTTTTTTGCATCAAAGTTTGGTGGTACTACCAGCTGCGTAATTAAAATCTAACAACCATAAAAGTGTTTCAAATGACTCAAAACCTTTGTAAAAGAATCTGTGGTGGCATGCAGATTTTCATGTACACACTTCAGAAGGGACACTTAATGAGTGATATCTTTGTTTTATAGGACTGTCTCTTTGCATACAAATCTGTGTTCCTTCTCTACCAGAAGCCTTGTTTGTTCAAGAGGCTCATTCGTTATTGCAATGAATAGTTTCTCTAATGACTGCACAAGAGGTGGTAGTGGCTTGTGACAAAGGGCCTGGATTCCCCTGTGGAGATTTGTACAAGACCAAGCTTCTGTAAGTCAATACAATGAATACAGTGCCAGGCACAGTGGTGGGCTTGACAAACTCAGCAGGTACAGCACTGTGAGATGCACACTGGATGCATGCCTGGATGTGTGAGTCAAATGTTTGGATGTATGTCTCCATTTGTGTTTCTTTGTGAGTGTGCATGTGTGTCTTTGCTTCCTGGTGATGGATTGGGATCCTTCTATTTCCTGTGAAATCCCCAGACAGATCATCCATCCTTAAACAATTTGGCACTGCCCTGAGAGTCTGAAAAGGCTGAGAGAAAAGATTGGCCACACAACTGACAGTAGTCTTAATGAAAGACTCATTGGAGGCTGTAGGCAAGCAGGAGGCAAGTGGTTTCCCCATCCGGGATGGATGGAAGAATAACAGGCTGTCAGTTAAGGGTGGTCATCGGAGCCGGGGAACATTATAAGATTCTGTAGGCAACACGGATCGGGGTTGAAGAGCACCGGTCAAGTGGATCCACCTGGGATTCAGAAACGAAGCCCGAGTCTGGATGTGTGTGGAAGTACTTGTCATTGAGATGATAAGAAAGGAAATAAAACACACATGGGGAAAATCTACCCACGGACTCAGGTCAGCCCACAATGTCCTCAAAGGAAAACAAAAGCCCCCACACAAATCAATAAAAGACAGCATTATGTTAATCAATACAGAGGTCAAAGACTACAGTGAGTCTGTTTGTGTGTTTTAACTTGAGTCCAAAAGGGGGCACAACTCAGATTTAGGTTGGAACAAAAAAAAAAAAAAAATGTTGAGTTAATTCTTATGTTACATATAAGCATATTTAACACTGACGAAGACAAAATCAGGCCAAATGTTTGAAAAACAAGAATGGTTAACCAAAATTACACATTTGAATATGTTGTCACAAGTGTCAGTATGCTTTTGGAGTATTGTTGTAGTGACAAACTTAGGAGAAGAAGCTTCAAATTTGTTTGACACCTTAATTTCTAGTGAGAATGTTTTGATAAGAGCAGATGACCATCCAAGAAGTCGCACTGCAAGTTAGTTAAATTATGCCACATCAATGCAGCAAATAAAGACGGGCAGCAAAAACAAGAAAAGGCTAAAAAATAATAATAATAATAATAATGTATGTGTATATATTATATACATGATTACTCAAAGTCAATGTGTGTGGGATAAAAAAAAAACAAACAAACACTATATTGATATGAAGACCCCCCCTCTAGGTACAGGTGGGCGGACGGATGATTTACTGATGCTCTAATGTTAATATTTGATGTGTGATGTGTTAAAAAAAAAATGCATGTCATAAAAAAAATAGAAAATACACAGTCTTTGTGCATACATCAAATTGAAACGTAGCTGCAAAAACAACATTTTCTGAAAGAATGAAAGCAAGCAATTACATTGATTTTGTGTTTTTCATATTTCAGTTTAACTGTCCAATGTGTTGCCCTTTGACTATTTTATTTTTGTCAGTGTGGTCCTCTGGAAAAAATATCTTGCCCATCCCTGAAACCGAAGGTGCATGACATACTATCTGGGCCAGTTTAAAATATAAATTGCTGTCTAATAGGAACTTTTCAGTCACGTGCAATATGCTTCGGTGGAGTTCAGTCGTTAGCTGCTCATCTAGTTTCAGTCAGATATACTAGGTTACATATTGCAATAACATGTTGTGTCTGCTATAGATACCAAGTGAAACCAGTGTGAAAAAGCTCTGGGCTGCTGTCGGGCATGGAGATTTATAGGACACAGCTGCACAGAGTTGTCTTTGGTCTCTGTGTCAGCCCTGTAACTGCAACCTAACCTTTTAGCGCAGGCTAGCTCCGTGTGATGGATGGATGTGTTTAAGTCAGGTTAAAAGTCTACTTCCAGTCACTCACTGGGGCAACCAGACTTTAATCTTAAACCCTGCACCCCTGTCTATGATATAGCTATTTCTGGGCCTAATGAACAAAGTGAGGAGACTTGCTCCAGTGGGTCGAGCCTGGATGGATGAAGCCCTGGCTCCTGTCCCACTCCTCTGATTACCCACCTGCTCTCATCACGGCCAGTGTGTACAATTACATTAACTGTCCCTCTCCTCTAATAAGGCTTGCAAATGTGTTTGAACAATGAAGCAGAGTCCCCATAACAGACTTCCAAATTTGTTTCGACTCTCCATGCTGTCATCTGCTTGTTGTAAATGATTGCTTTCGTTTTCTGAGGGCTGGCGATGTATGTTTCCTGGTGGGTGCAGGCCAACGACAAAAGCAGGTAATAAAGACGGCATTAGCAGGCTAATTAGGCTACAGGCCTGCTTTGCCAAAACAAATAATTTCATCACGTCTCTCACAATAGGGCATCACAGATCATCCGAATAGTAATATTTCATAGCCAATTTCCTTTACCTCGGTTATATTCTCCAACTTTTGCAGATAAATCTCCTCTCATATCCATATTTATTGAGCTGAGAGTTGGAGGCCAGGAGTTCTGGGCATAGATAATGAAGACAGTGTTTCAGCGTGGATTCAAATCCCTCTGTGAGCTTTAACACCTCCCACTGATACTCATTCTGCTATATTCTGATGCGTACACAAGCCTTGTAAAACTGACTTGATGTCATCTCCACACCATAGCTGTCAGAGAAGCAATAAATTACTCTGACTTACACTATTCTATGCTCGTATGTTTTGTTCATTCATGTGGCTGGATTCAGTCAGCTGAATGGCCACAATAAAATGTAGTCATTGTACATTTCTTTTAACCCATAAGGACCCAGTGTTACTTTTGTGGCAGTTCCCAAAGGACTTTTTTTTTTTTTTTTTTACCTATATTTAACTTTCCTTAACTGACTTATCACCATTTATTGTTATGTTATCTTATGTATTTTCTGTTTTTTCATTGACAATCAAGTATTTTCCTACATTTAATTTACTAATCATGTTGTTATCATAAAAGCTAAGAGAAAACTTGAAGGTTATTATATCAAAAACTGAAGAAAAAGTTACTTTTTCAGTAAAATCTGTCATTAACTGGACATAAAACCAATGTGTCCACTTTCATTGATCCAACCCTCAGTGGTTTAGAAGATGATGGTGTTTCCATGGTAACTATGGAACCTCTGAATGTCCAAATGGGTCTTATCTGATGACTATGAAAAGATGATAAACTGCTTTTTAAACCAATTATTTACATGTATTGATAAGATTATTGGATCGACAGGTATTGAACTGTTACATCAGTAGATAGTTTTGGTTGCTAGTGGATGTTTTGGGTCTTTATGGGTTAAACAAAATATATGTTTCAATATCGCCACATCTAGTTAAGTTTATGGCCCATTACTGCCTCTCAAGCGTGTCTCATTTAGGGTGAGATGTAAGTATTCAGACTGACAGATTTATAAAATATCTGAAAAGATATGAAAAACAGATCTTTGTTTCTTAACAGATTCATGATGGTTTCCTGATCATAATCAAAATCGTTTTATTTCTTAAACCTAAAATTCTCTTGAGTTCAGTCCATTAAAACTGCAGCATGGGTGTGTTTAATATATCACTGATGTTAAAAAAAATTCAACTAATACATAAAAAACACTATTAAAATGCATTACCTACAATGCATTACCTGTCTCTGTGTATTTCGTTGTATCATGGTGCATTTTATTGGACCAGTCTTTTGAAAATAATAATAAAAAAAAAAAGGTCATACTGTTAAGCACAAATGTTGCATCCGGTGTTGATCCAGTAAAAGTGAGCAAAGATATGAGGAAAAATGACTCACAATGTATTAAATAAACAAACCACAACCTTTTTTAACCTTATAAAGACCCAGTGCTACTTTTGTGACAGTTCTTTAATGATTTTTTTTCTCCTGATTTAGCCTTTCTTTAGTGAATTATCACTATGTATTATAATATTTTCCTCTATGTTTTGTGTTTATTTCATATAAATCATATATTTTCCTGTATTTAATTTACTGATCATGTAGATGCCCATTAAAGCTCAGATTAAAGTTGAGGGTTATTATATCAGAAACAGAGAATTCTGAAGAAAATAGTGACTTTATAGCAAATATATCAATAACTGAATGTAAGAACAAGTGTCTTCATCCACTGTCATTGATCCAACTCTATGGGTTTTGCTGTTGAACTAATGTTGTAGAAGATGATGGTGTTTTTACATTCATTATGGAGCCTTTGAACGTCCAAATTGATCATATCTGATGACAAACTGTATTTTACATGAATTATTTACATGCATTGATAGGATTATTGTATCAGAAGTTATTAAACATTTTAGATAAGTAGAGTTACTTCTCAGCTGTTGTTTTAAAAGCAAAAAGTCGTGGATCCTTCAATGGCAAATTACATTGACGTCTTCAGTATGTAGAAACATATGATGATAACACTTTTTCTGCTGATTGAGTAGGTTTTATATATTGCCCAAACATCTGTATTCATTGTTGGAACATTTTTTTTTCTGTGTATCTGCTTGTTTCGGTACTACCTTATTAATGCAACACACTTTTTCATTGTATGTTACACTGACGTTGCTACATTCCCACTCTGATTGTGGAGTGGGAATGGGTGGCGTCCAATCCTGTTGTTTGCAAGCATGAAAAATAAACAGGTGTGCTCCTGTGGCCTGTATACACCATCAGCATCCACATCTATGCACGGACAGCTATGCTCTCACTGTAAGAGGAAGCAGGATTATGTGTCTTAGCCTTTTAGAGTCTTTTTCTCCTTCATGCCTCTGCTGCTTTTTGTCTCCGTCTCAGTAGAAGGTCACCTGAAGGAGGTAATCCCTATTCCTCTCTGTTTTCACTCTCTTTCATCTGAGGGGCTTTGTGGCCAGCGCTGGAGCTCATCCACTGATCAGCAAAGCAAAAGCCAGCGCACAATTGGAGAAGCAGAGGGGAACAGCTCGATGCATTAGATTGCTGCCTTTTATCCCCCTTGAGTATGAATAGCAAAAAAGTGCCTCGCTATAAAGCATGAGGTGATGTTAAGATTTAAAATATGTATGAGTCGAGGTTTGCTAATACATTGTGCAAACTTACTTATAGGATATGACCAGCAGGTCCCTCCTCGATTCAAAGCAGATGTGTGTATGTGGGTGGTTGAGGACAGAATGTGGATGTCTGTTACGTTTTGTAAGAAACCCCAAGAGACGAGAGGGTATGTTTACATTCAGCTGAGTTCTGCTAGATTTATGCTTTGGCATCATTTGTTTACATAGATATTTCTGTGGAGAATAAAGCTGGAAAGCTCCTAAGGGACACACTACCTGCTGGGATGTGTAGCTATTTGATGCATGCATACTATGATAGAGGTCAAACAACCTCAAAGCTTCTCTATACACTTGTAAAGCCATAACAAACATAAAAACTCTGAAGGAAAACAAGCTATGTGAGGTTTTTATTTAGATAACTCCAAGGAAATAATATAACTACTGCTATTCAGACACTGTTGCTCATGCCAGTGTGATGTTGAAGCCATTTGGTAATGATGATGTGTGCTTCCACTCAGCACAATGGTTGATGGGATAGTAAAAAATGAATCACCTCCATGGGGGAGGACGGGTTAGCCATCACAGTTACGCTAGTGAGGAACATTACCCTCCTCTGTATATAATGAGACATATTTAAAACAGCAATCATCCTCTTTTTTTGCACTCTGGGTCACCGTGTGGAATCAATCCCTCAGGTGATTGAAAAGGAAGGCCACATGTGTGCAGGACTGAACATATCAACCAAGGTCACACACATGCTGCACACACGCTTTGCATGTGGAATGGATGCTCTCTTAGAATTGCTGAACGTGATTAAATCTAAGGCTTAGAATTACATTCAGACTCTAAATCATTGGTCACGTCATTAAGTGAACTGCGTGTCTTTTCTGAGCTGTTTCTTTCAATTGAATCAGGGTATTATTCCAGATAATTTGGTTTGGAGATTAGCGCTTCATGCAGACCAGTGTCCATAATTGCCTTTGGGTGAATGAGGAAGAAAGACACAGGAAAGAGACATTTAGGTGGATAATTTATAAATGCCTGTACACCATTAGCTAAATAATCATATTTTACATGTTTAGAGCTATTCTGCTTTCCATTACAACTTGTATTTCTCAGACTGTATTACAACACTAACTGTCCAATGTAATATGGCTGAGGTCTATTGAGTATACACAGCCTTACTGGAGTCATTAATAGTAAAGGAACCCATTCATTAATGTTTATGCTTATTTTTCATTTGATATTTCGTTTCTAGCTATACACATTCTGAAGTAAAGATATTTCCTTTGTAAAGTGTTGTGGGAATTCATAAATCTTATGATATGGAGTTCTCCCTTAACACTGTTTCCCCATAATGTAATGAGAATTACACACATAAATGATTCAGCTGGTTCTCAATGCCAGTTTCCACATCAGGGGAGAAAACACTTCACACACATCTCTAATCAATCACTATGAAATTGAATCAGAGAGCCTTTAGTTATTTAGATAAACATAATATGTTTCCTCTGTCAGTGTTTCATATCAACTAATGATTTTTTTTTTTTTTAACGTGTGCATGTTTTCCCAAGTGATTATATTTAGGTAAAGCATGTTTAGGTTGAAAATGAGTTTATAATTCTGTAGTTCGATTCACAAGCTCCATTCTGTTTCTGTGACCTTCCACTGTGTTAAATGAAGTGCTTTGCCTTGAATTACATCTTATTGCTTACACGTTTTACCTCCTTCACATTTTGTTATCTGGCCAATTTACACTAGCTCCAAGCAGACAGTATAGAGTCAAGTAGCGTTATATAGAGGCTCCATAATAAAGAAAAGTCACTTTCACGCTATCTCGGTAGTGCATATAGGCCTGCTATGTGATGCTAATGAGAAATGAGGAAGACATTAAGCTCCTCTAATGTCTGATAACAAGACAATAATGATGCAAGCATATTTATAGTCTTGTAAAGGTGTTACCACTTGGCTAGGGAATTAAGCAAAAAGGAGATAAGACACACTTTTTCTGTAAAGGTCAGCATCTGATGTGTGGTAAACAGGCGGAGCAAAGGTAGACGGAGAAAGAAGAGGAAGAAAAAGCATCTGAAGAATCATCTTCAAACAGGCACACACTTAAAGTATAACTACTACAGTCATCGACACATCACATCACAGTTCACTTGATCAAAGCTAAAATAAGGATCATTAGTCTGCTTCGTGTAAGCAAAGGAGTGCATATGTTTGTTTCTGGTGTGAATAAAATAGGATCGTGTACACATCTACAGCGCTGGATATAAATCCTAGCTGAGGGAGCAGACATTATGAAAACAGAAAGCTATACTACTTCGATAATGAACTGACAAGACCAGCTCTGCTACTGCACTGCCATAAACCCCAGCGGCAATTTATGAGTGCAGAGTGACCAGAGCACCTCTGCCTTGCACAGACAGCAACCGCAACCCTGCAGATCATTGTTGTAGTGTCAGCTAACATGAGATGAGAAAGCCTTTTAAACTATGATGTGTGACGGCCTGAAGCCTTACACTCTTTGGGCTGTTTAGTTCATATTAGACCGAACTGGCATCATCATCATCATCGTCTGTTGACTCTACAGCTGAGGCCTCCGCATGAGCCCTCTGTGACATTTTAAGTGTCTCTTGGAACAGCTAGAGAGACAGTATAAAATATGATATATAAAATAATGTAATATTGAACAGTCAGTTAGATGAACCTACAGCTGCAGGACAGTGATTTCAATTATTCAAGGGAATATAATTACAAACCTCAACAGCCAGTGCAGTGCAGTTTTGCCATGAGCAAAGATCATCCAGGGTCTGTTTTTATTGATATTCTCATTTCTGCCCTGGTCAGGGATTTCAGCAATACTCCACCAGAGATCTGCTGAGCACAATTAGGGCACTGCCTCCCTGGAGGAACCGGCCGCATTGAGAGTCTGGATAACAAGGCTGTACTGAATTAGTAATATGGTAAATAAAACACTGGTTGGATGGAAATCCCAATATACCAGACCCTGGAGCCATAGAAACTCAGGTTTAGAAAATTTGTGGGGTCTTAACAAACATGTTATGGATGCTGTTGATGTAGGATCGCCTTGGTAACCAAGAGATGGCTGGTGTTACAGGCTCTCCATCTTTTTTTTTTTTTTTTCCTTTGGAAGAATGTTGTAAATAACCTGTCGCAGAATTTAGTAGAAATAATCCAGGGACTTCCAAAGCCTACAAAATAATGTGCATTACTAATTAAATCCTTCTTTAACCATGTATACTATTGCAGTATAAGGAAGGTTGTGAAAATTACTTTACCAAATACCCAAATTCTAAAATCAACCAGGAGATATGGATGATTCTGACTCCCAACCTTTGGGTATCTGCCAATCCAATATCATGTTTAGTTTATAAGTAATGCTTCATGGTGTGAAAGAGACTGGAATCATTATTTTATGTGTAAAATAATTTCAGGTGAGACATGAAAAATTGCTTTCCAGCCAAATGTAATAAATAAGTACCTATTTGCACTTCATGACTAAAGAAAATACATTAACACAATATTTGGGTGGACCATCTTCAGCTTTGAATACAGGATGCATTTGCTCTGGCATCATTTATTCTACTCAAACCTTATGTAATATGAGTGTAACAAAATATTTATTTCTCTCCAGAATTAGACAAATTTTTAGTCGAGTGTCGATGATGAGCGAGTCAGACCCCTGAGTAGATTCTCCTCCAGCACATCCCAAAGATTCTCAGTGTAGTTCAGGTTTGGATCCTGTTGTGGTCATTGACTTAATTCAGGTTCAGCTGACCTCATTTTTGGACACAGAATGTTACTGAACCCAGATTTGACCAACTGGAAGAACTCCAGATCATAAAACTACCCCACAGGCTTGTATTGTAGACACTGGGCATGATGGGTAATCACTACCAGTGGTGGCTCATTGATAGAGGGCACTAGGGTGCTGCCCCACCTGTCTCACATGAAGAAATAGAAATCACTTCAAATAATTTTACAAAAACATTAATATTTAAATAAATGAGCTATATGTGATTCTGCCAGTCCTCTGTAGAATCTGCATTCAAGTGTAGTTTTAAAATGTTTTTGGTCGTTTAATGAGCTGTCAAGTCGCATGTTTCCTGTTTGGGACGCCAGCCAAGAACTTCATAGTCTCCTGTTATGGAAATGGTACATGCACAGTGGACCCCCACCTCCAATACAAGAGTCAGGGGAGCCTCAGAGTGCAGAAACGTGCACCCAACACATTCAAAAGAATCAAGACCTTCCTCAGAAATGGAATCAGCAAATGGGTCCATAAGTTATACTACTGAGTTATGACTAAACAGCTGGTTAGTTCAGTGGTTGTCACAATAGACTACAGTGTGGGGAGGTGCAGGATCGATTCCTGCTACAAGTGTTATCAATGATATGTTTTTAACCTTTATGTTGATTTTCTATGTTTTCCGATGCCATGTGATCTCCTAACTACCTTACCAGGGGCATCCTTAAACACTCAAAGAGCCATTTGGACCTGTTTCCCACAGAAAAGAAAACCCCTGGAGCCACAAAACCCTTTTGACAACTAAAAAAAGACTGCATATATATATTATTAATAACATATATTAATCACTGCAGTAATTATCCAGTGGAAGGATCTGAACTATTCACTTAGTTAAATCCAGGTGGTGGTGTGTTCTGGCCAGACAGTGCATAAACTTACTGAATTATTAATTTTTTAAAAATATTACAATTAATTATCCACTTAAACCTTCATACAAACTACTGTTGAAGGGATCGACTTATGGGTTTGATCCATTGTTACAATACTTGATCTAGATGTTTGAATCAGCATTGGACTAACATCTGATGCCACTATATTCGTGCATCCCTGCTTTGAGACCAAGCTGTAAACCTGTAGTTTTATATCTCTATGAAGAGCTCTTGTGGCTAATGCATCTTTCGGCGTGAGGGTGATTACGAATGTTGAAATCTCAAAATTGCTCATTTCACTGTTTGCTCCCTGTCTGCTCAGTTATTTAAAAGCAGCAATTGAATTTGACGTAACAAAAGGTAGTGAAACAATCAGCAGTCATTATCATCACCAGTTTGATCCAGGACTCTGTAAAATACAGTACATCCCTGCTGTGTTTTTGTGTTTTTATGTGCCACCATACACTGTGTACTTCCACCATTAATACTAAAATGGAATTGCACAGCCTTGCATGAAAATGGAATCTTAGTTTTATACCATCAGAGATTGTTTTGGTTGATTCAGAATGCCCTCTGCATATGTGTTATTCAGGTAATTTGGGTGATAGACCTTGAGAGCCCCAGCACTGCGACAAGTATCTAGCCTGTGTTTTAAAGGCAATAAAATCACTCCAGTATGCAGCTTATGCCTGCACTCACCTTTCAGAAGCCTTTGCTTCTCTTTCCACTTTACTTGCAATGGCAGTGGAGATGAAATACTAGCCCCCTGAAAGCCATTTGGCACCTAATTGAGCAATCCTATTACTTTTCTCTCCCTTTAGACTGTGACTTTCATTGCTTTAAAGCGATGGTTGGACGCGAGTGTAAATGATTGTTACAGTAGGTGTGAGTATATGTGTATTTAAGTAACTTTGTTGAGATAGCGTGTGTGTGTGTGTGTGTGTGTGTGTGCTCTTGTTGCCTCTCCTCATCTGAGCTACCTGAAATGTTAAACACTGAGCAGGTTCAAAACAGGCTGTAAACAAATCAATGTGAACACTTTATGACTTCATGTATGACCAACACCCTTTTTTTTAATCACAGCAGACACAACTTGTAGAAACTGACAGGAAAACTGTTTTGTAACGACATGCTAATTTTCAGGGCGTGCCAACAAATTTTCTCAGGCTATGTCTGCATGGCAGGCAAAGCCTCCAATTATTTCAATGTGATCTGTTCACATTCATGTTTCATTTAGCCATAGTTACATAATAATTCCCATTATTTCATTCTGTTCCTCTTTCCTCAGATCAATAATGCACTAATAGAGGAGGTCCTGAAGCTTTTAATAGTTCAGTTTTAATATCTTCACTTATTCACGTGCATTCATTTGTCATGTGTGAAGCTACTCTCTGTTTTGTCATACATCTCCAGCAGAAGGTATATATTTGTTTGTTTGGGGTTTTTTTTTTGGTTTCAGTAAATTGCTCACGGCTAAGAGAGCTTTGGCACAGAAAACAGCTTTTACAAACACCAACTTGCAGTATAATCTGAGATACCCAATTATCATTTTATTATCAGTTCAACATCTGCCCATGACAGTTACATTATGTGTAAGGTTATGGGAAACAGCTACAGCATCTGTTATGTTAAATAAGATGTCGTTGTCAAGAACCATAGTTTAAGTACCTATTTTGAGATCTCATTTAGTGTATTTTTTAACCCAGCTATACAGATGCATTTTGGTATTAATGCAGCAATTACTTAGTTATTGACAATGTAATTTGCATGAGACATAATAATATAGCATATTAATATCTAGCAAAGTAAACAGCAATAAAGATGTGAGACACTTCACTGGAGAACACAGCCATGAGATATAATAATGTGGCCAGTGTAATAATAGAATGAGACCTGCAGATAAATGTGCAATATAGGTTGTGCAATAAAGTGGCTGTGGTAAAATTACTTGTAGCCAAAATGAAATAAACATAAAAACAAGGGGGCAGTGAAATAAAAATAGATATATGATAAAACAATATTAAAAATTTGAGTGTATGAGTTCAACATGTAACGGAATTAATTTGAGAATGCCTGTTCCTGGTTTATTTTTCAGTCAACGGATGGTATGAGTGTCAGACCAGTAGATTTATTTGCACATGTTGACTAAATTAAATGCATTAACAATTTGAAAGCATGAGTTTTGATCCATATTTTTTATATACAAGGCTGGATGTCACAATCTCTGGTGTCTACAGAAATGGCAAAAAATAGAGCTAAACCCCACTTTTAAAAAATGTGTTAACAAAATGCTAAAATATGGAGGGCCTTGCAGCTCAGATTGCAGAAGTGTTTTTTACAATTTGGGTAGAGTGCATTTGTGCTGCCTCGAGTCTCATATAAACAAGGCTATTAGCTTAGAGCGTATAACACCTGCTCATTTAGTCATCATCAAGTTCTGGAATTTTAGCAGAAATGATACAGAAACACACACGCCTACAGATGGGCATCATTTGTTGCATTTTAAAACAGTCTATCCATGAAAAAATGTACAGGCTTTCAATCATGGCAGCTAATAAAATTCCAGATACAGTTCCAGTTGAATTAAGTGGGTGTAACTTGTAATTTCCTTAGATAATATAAATGACAAGTGATTAGTTCAATATTTTTACTCCTGATTTCCATAATTAGAGTCCCTGACCAGAATATTTTTTCAATCTTTGCTGGTCTAAGATATGCATGGACATTCTCTTGGAGATGATTAAATAATCTTCAATCAGTGTTTAACCAGCAGGGTTGAAATCTGGGAGTTGAAAATGGAATCTCTGTGGGAGATGTCTTGGCTTTGTTGGATCGTGTACATGTTGGCTGTGGGTGCAAGTGTGTGGATGTGTTTTGAACCACTGCATGGATGTATCTTCCCCCTTTGATCAGTTGTTGGTTTTTCTATTTTCCTGACGTGCTGGTGGGGGTAGATGAAACATTAGTGAACAGTGTGGTCAGTCGAGTATGCGCTTGAGATTTACTTTTTAGTACTACTTCAGATTGTTAATTCATGATCCACAAACACAAGTAGAAAAGCCAAACAAAAGTACATGTACTGCCAATTCTAGTTGTATTCTAGCCACATGTGTTGCATAAAAAAACAAGATGGTTAAGAGGGGGAAAAATTGAGACAGAAAGATTTATGCAACAAAGTAATGTTATGGTAACACCACGCTCCTTCAAGCCAAGAGATTGTTTCTGTATAATGTTTCTGCAAGCTGCAGGCCACATGACTAATGTTACATTCTAATGCGAGCTCTGGTTTTATCTCTGTCTCCATAGGGGATCATCAGGGCTTTAGATGTGTGTGGCTACCGTACAGCAGCTGGCCATGCCTGCTCCTCCTTTGTCCTCCCTTTTTAATATAATCAAATATATCTCGGAGAATGAAGAAATTGCCCTGTTCTTTTTTCTTTTGGAATAGCCAGTCATGTCAAGCACATTGCGCACTGCGCTGCATAATTCAACAGGCTTGATTGGTTTTAAATTTCCCAGGTTTATTTATTCTATTTAAACGTGCCGTGAAATCCCAGTAATTGTGGATTGTTCTGAAATGAAATGCAGGTCTTTACAATTTGACTGTGTGAATTCAGAACAATGCAGCGCTGCATTGTGGACGACTGCTTTCAGCTTCAATTTGTTTGAACAATATAAATGATTTTGACTCAGCTCATTTCCTTTGCTCGTGGCTCCTAATGTCTTGATCCATCTAAGATAGCCTAGGACCTCTAATTACTCACCGTGCTATAGACGTATTAGTTCTCATTCAATGATAGAGTGAGTACTGGATTCCTAAATTGAATCGTCACCTCTCCCTCCCTTTCTCTCTCTCTCTCTCTCTCTCTCTCTCTCTCTCTCTATCATTAATTCCAGTGCTACAGCAGAAAATATCCCTCAGTCTTTTCTGAACTCACTTCATTAAATCCAACCATCCTCAGGGATGATGCCTGTGATTTATTTCTCAAAACTAAAAAAAACAAAAACTGTAGCTGTGGCCATGAGTTAAGTGGATCCCTCTGTGCACCCCACAGTCTCCTCTGTGTTTTGACTGCAGGTCAGGGTTGTTGAGGGCCAGCTCTGGCTCCAGGGAGCCCAGAAGATTTGGGTCTTATCAGCCCTAGCAGCCCTCTCTATGGGCCACAGAGCCTCTTGTGGGTTTGAAGTCGCCCACATCCTGGGCCTGCTGCTCAGCCTGCCGGGCCTGATGGACAAGTGTACTGTCTGTCAGCCCACAAAGTCAGAGACCAAAATAACCCCAAGGTTTCTGGCCATAAATATAGCAAAGTTTACTTCTGCTGCCTGGGTGGGCACAACTTCCCCCGATTATTACTGATTGAATTACTGTAAGCACACAAAGTCAACCATTATGGCTGACTGCCCAAATATAACAGTCCATTAGTGGGAGAAATTATCAAATGCCTATTGGTCAAGCCAAGCCATCACTAGTTATCATATACGTGGAAACCAATTTGCTATTTGGTCTAGTTGCTCTGAGTGCATTTTGTGGCATCAATTACTTCATCCACTTGCTTGCAGGTTGTAATTGCAGTGGGACAGGGTACAATGCTTATTCATGCTGTCATGCATTGATGGCCTTTCACCTGAATGTATTCCTGCTGAATATTTATCTCTGCACATCCCCCAAATTCAGCAATCTCTTGATCGACCGAGAACCTTTGGCGAGACCCCCTACCAGACTCAATCCATAGATCCAACAGCCCCACATTTTCAGCTTTACCCTCCCTGTATCTCTAATACCATGATTGCATCTAAACATGGGAAGAGAAGAGAAGAGAGTCCCTGAAATTATTGTGTTAATCCATCCAAACTTTACCTGCAGGTAATTGTAAAATAAAAATGTATAAAAATGTATCCAACTAAATATGGCTCTTTTTCACTCTTTTTTTGCCCCAGTGAGGAGCAGACAAACACACAGTACAGTAAGAGAAAGCAGTGCTTTTATCAGATCAACACGCTTGGATTTCCCCCTCCCTCTCTGTCTGGATGAGCCCCCATGCTGGGAGTGATAATGGCTGGACACAGCCCTCTCTCTGGCAGTCAGCTGCTCTCTCCTGATCCAGGGAAATGGTTGGGGCCAAGGGACCGAGGAAGGGTGTGCTGCAGTGTGGACAGCGGTCAATGGGTTTGTGTTGACAGCTAAGCTGATTACTGTCCAGGAACAAAATGGTTTACACACCATTTAGGTTTAATGTGTATACTGTAACTTGGCCCAGTACATGGTTCATAGGCCAACACTATTATTAAAGATGTGTCTGTTTGACTGAGGATGTAATAAAGTATAAATACCACACATCTAAAGATGGCTAATATAGCACATTTTTGAACTGGATTCATCTGCATTGAGTATACAACCCAAGCACATACTTCATATCATCTTAAACTATAAATGTAATTATGCAGTTGCTATTCTAGCAGCTTCTCACATCTGTTGTTGGTAATTGAAGGGAGACATTTTCTAACCAACTGTTTATTTTCCACTGTTTCTCTCTTCCTGCGAGCATGCGGTGTGTAAGTCCTTGGAGAGGCCATACTGGTTAAGGATCACTGCTGGGGGACTTGCTTTGCTCAGGTTGCCAGAAAACAGCCGTTTCATCTCTTGCACTGTGAAGCAGCGCGGGTTAGCATGGAAACAGATCAAAAGCTGGGCAACAAGCTAAGGTGACAATGACAGAGACTTCCACATATCAACACTGACACACAAACCTCCACTAAATTCAACTGAGGGAGGTATGGAGAATATCTTCAACACCCAGAAGCGAGACATGTGTCAGATAATCAATAATTCCCTGTATGGTTTTGGAAAGAGCGACAGATAAAGAAATTAAAACAGATAATACAGAGAGCGTCGGGTAAAATGAAGAGTGGGCCAAATTTAAGAAGGGATGAGGGAGCTCCCACCAGATGTGAGAGCATTAATTACTTCTAATCAAAGACGGTGCCAGCCTGGTGACAGCGGCAGGCAACGCAGGAGGCACTCAAGGTCATTAGCAACACACACACACACACACACACACATTCATACAGATGCACAGAACTATGAATGTTATGAGCGAGGTCTGAGTCTCTGTCCCTTAAGCTTGCAACAGAGTTTTGTGGAGATACTGTTTATAACCATGAAATTGAATTTAGAGTAAAGAGGTCTTGCAAAATACAACTTCTCTTAAGTCAACACATTATAACTGAAAATATTCCTGGCTGTCTACAGATTGTGATTTCCAATGATCCCTCTGCAGCAAAACAATCTTAGACACAAAAAAAACAACGAAAAAACAAAATGTTAACAAGATAAATGCATTCTGTATTTAACGGTGTGAGAGTTCTTTTCTCACTCTGTTAATAGCAGTTCGTGCGGATCCAGTGTTTTACAGCTCTAAGAGGATTACAGGTTGTTTGTTACGGCTGGTGTCTGGATAATGGTGATAAGGCAGAGGAAGTCTGTTTCAGGTGTGCCTGTTAATGCCAGGCGAGTAGCGGTGGACTCTGGGGCACAGCAGTCAGGGACGTGTACTGGTGACATTTGGAGCCACAGGTTGTTTTTCAGTGACAGTTTTTAAAAAGTAATTTGTAATTTACTTATTCATTGTTCCCGTTGTTATGCAAAATTAGATGGATAGAGGAGTTCAGTAAAAAAAAAAAATATATACTGGTTTGTGAAGTTATATGAACATTTTCCACTTTTTCATCCTCTGTATTTAATTTCTTAAATGGTTGTGGTTAGCATCTTTGCTCATAGTTGACTTAAAATCTCATTAAAAAATCAATACTGCATTACATACAACTTCTGTTGATTGGTGTGTTATATTTCCCAGAACACAAGTAGAAATAAGTAGAAAGTGGTGGTGACTGTCATCATTACAGCCTCTCCTTGTGCTTGCTCCCTGGGGACTGCCATATCATTGGGCTCACTCCAGTGCTAATAGCCCTGTCTACGAGCTAGTAAGGCACCTTTCGGAGGTAATGCTCCCTGCTGCAATTTAGCTTGCCATTCAACTGTGCGATGTCCCGAGCGTTGCAGGAAATTACAGCAGAGTGCTGATGTGGGGAATTTCCCCCCAAAGAATATATCTTTTGCAGACATTCAGAATTATGAATGATGCATGCAGAACAAGTCAATCAGTCTACCATATGCCTTGGAATCAGTAAGTGTGCGTTTGTGTGTTTCTCGCCTCAGTACGGTCCCTACTGTTTTCTGCTGAGCACACAACAAATGCCAACTAATCGAAATTCTGACAGCATTCTACTGCAACATTTCTCCATGTCCATCCCTAAAATCTGACATTGTGCTTTACATATTTGTGAATTTGAGGTGCTTTACAGACCTCATGAATGGTTCTGTCTGTTTTCACCTCTGACTGACCCCACAGACAGAGCAAAGAGACACTTTAATATCCCCTCAGCCACCTCAGTTAGGCTTGGCTGGGTAAAGGAGGAGAGCTCTCTTTGACTGCTCAGCCCGTGGATTACTCCTCAATATGGGATTATGCTCCAATGAATGAGTGCAGACACAATAGCACCAGCTCGGCCCTGAAATATACTAGAGAGATTTAGTTATAGAGTTGCAATGGAATATCTGCTGATCTGGTATCAGCTGGTATAGGCCTCTACTTCTTAGTGTCACTCACACTTGTATTTCGCACTAATCAGAATCTCTCCAGATGCTTTTATAATGAGATGCAATGTCTTTGAGGTGTGTAATCCTGACTGAAATACTTAGAGATTGTCTCATGTCCTTGTGTGTGGGTGTGTGTACTTCAGATATGAGTGCAGTGAATAGAAAGACTGACCTTAAAAGTGGCAGATCTTATTTTAAGATGTTCTTTTAGTGGCCTCTTGGGTATTTTTGAACAGTGGAGTACAGCCCTCATCCCAGTGGTTTAGCTCCTTTACCAGGTTTATCAAACTGCACTTTATAAAGGACAGTCACGATTTATGTTCAATAAAGAAATCGATAAACCATCAACATGATCATTAAGTCCAGGTAGGATGAGCCATTAGCAACATTCTCATTTAGGCCAAAGTGGTGATTTTCACTGAGCCATAGCCCTAAATGACTACCATATACTGTATTTACAGTAGTTAAAATGATATAATACCTTTTCAGCAGGCATTCACGTCTAACCATTTCTGTGATTCAATTAGGGATATTGTTGTAATTCACACCCACAGAACTCAATACCAGTTACAGATTAAGTAACATTAGACATTAGAGATCATATTTTCCCAATGCTGCTAAAATATCTGCAGTGTTGTCAATGCCTGAGCTTCTCTGAGTTTGGTGTCTAAGAATCATGCATAAAACATATGTTTTCCTCTAGAGATAAATGGATGAAGTGTAATATTAGCAATTCAAATGTTACAAGATGGACAGTGTTATCAATATGTATAATTAATATGTGTGGCAAAGGTTGGTATTTGAGATTTTTTTTGGATGTGAAAAATACATTAACCTTTGTGTGAGGTTACAAAACAAACTGATGTATGAAAAACTTACTACAGTGTAAACAGTGTTATATGTATATATGGTTTAAGCTACAAATGCTGGTTACCTACAGAAATGTTTCAGTTACGAACGCTCAAAGCCACTCAATTTTAATTTCTGCTTCAAAAACGATAGCTCAAAACGTCTGGTTTCATAGTTTCATACTGTCTTCCACTTGCAGTTACTATAGATCTTTCATTTATCAGACAGGGATAGTGTTTATTTACCTGCTTGACTAGTTTCAGCTCCTTCCTGTAGCTTTTGTCAGAAGCGTCACAATGATGTTACTGTGACGTGTCTTATTGGCTGCTCAGGTGGGTTGGTCAGACAGCAGGGAGGGAGGGAGGGTAGACTGTAAGACACTCATAGTAACATCATTGCGACACTTCTTACGAAGGCGAAGACTACAACTTACATTTTCCTAATTCTACACTGTACAAAACAAACATGGCGTTATGGCAGCATTGTGTTTGAGGACGCCTTTGATGGACCGCAGTTGACTGTCTTTGTGTTAAACTATAGGCCAAACCCATCTCAGACCTCCCTTTGTTCTGAAAGAGAAATTGATATTGATCCCTCCATCTAACACTGGGTAAGACAACAAACAAGTGTGTTTCACAAATGTCAGGGTTTTTCCTTTAAAGTAGAATGCTGACTGTAACACTCCTTTCACAGAGATCAGTGACCACGTATGCAGTCAACACTAATAGATATGGATTGTGTGACACGGTCCTGTCCACATTGTCTCTAGATTTTACTGTTATTGGACAACATAACCACTTTCAGTATTATAGATTTTGTACATAATGGAACTGATGGTAAACTCCCCAAAACCTTAACCCTTTATAGTGTGAGAAATTCTCTGACATTCAAGTTTTTAATCTTAGTGTGTCATTGGGAGACATAAAAATTTTTTTAGTACTTTTGTGCAATTTTTGTTTTTTTAAATATATTGTTATGTAGAAAATTAAGGTTCGTGAAATTACCATATTTGGTTCCTTGCCCAAAAGTAGCAAAAAAAAGAGGCAAATATAAAACAATACAAGAAAACACATGTACGGTGAAAGGAACATGTATTTTAGAACATTAGAACATAACTTTTAGACCATTACAACAAAATAAGTACTGATCCAGACACCTGTCCACATCTACATCATCCCTTTGAACATCAATCCTTACATTAGTACCATTACTTCATCAATCCTTACATTAGTACCATTACTTCATCATTCCTTACATTAGTACCATTACTTCATCATTACATTAGTACCATTATGT